>JABMCL010002025.1:737500-852500 GCA_018857735.1 Alviniconcha marisindica | reverse complement strand
CAGTCCTGGGTTAGGGTTAGGTCAGCACTGGGTTAGGGTTAGGTCAGTCCTGGGTTAGGGTTAGGTCAGCACTGGGTTAGGCTTAGGTCAGTACCAGGTTAGGGTCTGGGTCAGCTTTAACCGACCCTAATCTTAACCTTAGTAACTCTTCTAACGTACCAATCAATACTGCAAGTAGGCACCAAAACAACAAAACACTGGCAAAAACTCAAACAAACTATCATTCTAAGTGTTTCCTGAAACAGGTATGCACACATGTACATGTTTAAGCATGCGCATACACATGTACCTGCACGAAGTCACTCTTTCTGAACATTCTCATGTAGCACTCTGAACCCTTGCATTTTAATAAAAAATATGTACATGCACACACAGGCAAATCATTGTTTTCAAAGAAACTAGCTTTCTCACAACACGCTTTTACCATCAGGTAGAAGAGACTGAACTCAAACACAAATTGTTGCTTTTATTTTTAAAGGAACTAACCACCTCAGAACCTGTCTTGTCCAACATGTCGAACTGATCAAAGTAAAAACTTCAAAGACTTTGCTTTAAAAGGCTCCCTTGATCTTACATTTATTTTTTAATGGAACATTCGCAAGTCACAATCAGCAGTACTGGCTGCAGACCACAACAATCTTGCTGCACATGCCACCTCTAACACTGGGCATCAAAACAGCATCCCAGCGTCATCCACGGAACAAGATCAAAGAAGCCACAGCAAGCATCAGGCCTTCTGTGACAATGAACAGTGTTTTTGACAGTCGAGTCCTGCCAACCATCACTGATGCAAGAGAATCACCATTACACACTGAATACAAAATGAGCAGAGCTCTTTAAAACAAAAGTCTTGATTTTGAGTTTGTTTTTGTATTTTACTCGTTAGAGAAAAGTCAGCCTTCTTGGATTAAACACATTTTGAGAAGGCTAGCTCCTTTAAGTTCACGGATAAAAGTTCTTACGCTAAGGGAGCAATGTTTCCATCCATACTGAATACGCCATCAGTTGCAATAAGTCGCTGACGGCATCCCTGGCTGTTCTTCAGCTGAGTCTCCAGATCTATGCAAACATTCCGATGCATGTGTTACAACTTGATCACTGGTGGCGCCCCCTCTGACCTACAGCATCTTTACACCCCTTCCTGCTCTCTCCGCTCTTCATCAGACATACGCATGCTCAAACTCCAATGCTTGAACCACAAAACTCAAGGCTTTCTCCACACCTACACAAACATTCCGCTGCATCATTCACTGGTTATTTACACCCCTTCCTGCTCTCTCCACTCTTCATCAGACACACGCACACTCAAACTCCAACCACAAAACTCATGGCTTTCACTTTCTCACACTTTTGTCCTCACATCTGGAATCGATCGATCAATCGCCGTTTTATTTTACGTCTGTTCACAGCAAGGTGACGTTACTCACATCTGGAACAATCTCTCCCCAAAACATCAGGCACTGCTAACCTGCCATGTCTTTGTGCTTGTATCTGTGGCGCTGGGCTTTGCAGAGGCGAACACCGTCAATGATGGAGGCATGGTTGAGCTCATCAGAAATGACAGCGTCATCCGGAGACAAGAGAACTTCAAACAAGCCAGCATTGGCGTCAAAGCAGCTGATGTAGAGAATGGCATCCTCACGGCCGTGGAAGCGAGAAATCTTTTCCTCGAGTTCTTTGTGTATATCCTACGAGCGAGCCAGTGAAATAAACAAACTTTATTTTCCGCACACTGATTTAAAGGAACTATCCGTCAGAGGTTAAACTTCTCTTGCGCTCAGAGCAGTCGAGAAGAACATGATCTGCCGTAAAAGTTTTGGGATTGAATGTGCTGTTGATTTTATCCGGTGATTTAAAAAAAAAAATTTTTTTAGACACTATCACTAACACTTGTTCAACAGCATTCTGTGCTGTTTTCCCACACTTCATTTTGACATCATCAAAATGTCTTTGGCATCGCAGACAGAACACCAGAAGCACTCAGTTTTGCATACAGTCCATGAATGAAATGTATGTGGATTGCAATCATTTTTGTCACTGACTGTTCTTATCTCTGTGGAGTGAATTTTGATGACGTATTGAAGTGTTTTAGAGAAAATGGTCTATTGGGTTTTACCCAATCTGTTTTTAACTGGTGGGTACTTTTCTGGGTAAAAGTTGCTGGCAGATGAAACATATAATGCCACAAACAAATCAGGACTAAAAATAAAATTTTAAAAATTCATACAATTTGTTTATGTGGTGAGGTGGCAGGCAAGTTTAGAAGGCTAGTTTATTTAACGTTTATATTCACACAGCCCTTTAAATGCACCTTCACAGGACTTCCACTGATATCATATTGTGACAAGGCACAGTTTAGAAGGCTAGTTTATTTAACGTTTATATTCACACAGCCCTTTAAATGCACCTTCACAGGACTTCCACTGATATCATATTGTGACACGGCACAGTTTAGAAGGCTAGTTTATTTAACGTTTATATTCACACAGCCCTTTAAATGCACCTTCACAGGACTTCCACTGATATCATATTGTGACATGGCACAGTTTAGAAGGCTAGTTTATTTAACGTTTATATTCACACAGCCCTTTAAATGCACCTTCACAGGACTTCCACTGATATCATATTGTGACACGGCACAGTGCGCGTCTACTACTAACGCTGCATGGAATGCTTGTAGCTGCAAGACTGCAGAAACAGTGCCCCTAATGAAATGGCACAACATAACGTACACAGCTCCTCTTGTTGCAGGCCCCACTTCTGTGAACTCTTTTATTCCTATAAACTTCCATCGATGAACTCTCACCCAAGGCTGCTCCTCTTTCCATGCACTTTTTTTTTTTTTTTTTTGTCAAGGTTTAGTTTTAGAGACACAGATTATGCTTAGAAACTCTTACATAAACAGACAGATAACACATGCACACACACACACTGACACACACATCAAGGGAAACACAGAAACTGCAGTGTTATTCATCATGAACATGCATGTAAGTATATATCGTATCTATTATGTCTGATGCACTAAACCGGAACCAGAATACTAAATGTCAGAGATGAACACACAGATGAACACATCCACACCCACACACCCATACACATGCACACACACACACATGCACACACACACACACCCATACACATGTACACACACCCATACATACAAACACTCACACACACACACACACACACACACACCCATACACATGTACACACACCCATACATACAAACACACACACACACACACACACCATACATACAAACACACACACACACCCATACATACAAACACACCCACACATGCATGCCATGCACTGTTAGACTGTTATAAACATGCATATCTGCATCAGATGTACCAAACTGGAGCCACAACACTAATTCACCCAGATGCATATGATTATGATCTGACCCAGATGCATATGATTATGATCTGACCCAGATGCATATGATTACAATCTGACCCAGATGCATATGATTACGATTTGACCCTGAAGCGCTGGAACTTTGCAGTATCCACCCCTATTATAGCACAGTGGTTAGTGATTCCTAATGTGGGTTGGTGATTCCTAACGTGGGTTGGTGATTCCTAACGTGGGTTGGTGATTTCTAACGTGGGTTGGTGATTCTTAATGTGGGCTGGTGATTCCTAACGTGGGTTGGCGATTCCTAACGTGGGTTGGTCATTCATAATGTGGGCTGGTGATTCCTAACGTGGGTTGGTGATTCCTAACGTGGGTTGGTCATTCATAATGTGGGTTGGTGATTCTAACGTGGGTTGGTGATTCCTAACGGGGGTTTGGGTTTTATTTTTCCTAACGTGGGTTGGTCATTCATAATGTGGGTTGGTGATTCCTAACGTGGGTTGGTATTCCATAATGTGGGTTGGTGATTCCTAACGTGGGTTGGTATTCTAACGTGGGTTGGTGATTCCTAAATGGGTGGTGATTCCTAACTGGGTTGGTGATTCCTAACGTGGGTTGGTCATTCATAACGTGGGTTGGTGATTCCTAACGTGGGTTGGTGATTCCTAACGTGGTTGGTCATTCATAATGTGGGTTGGTGATTCCTAACGTGGGTTGGTCATTCATAATGTGGGTTGGTGATTCCTAACGTGGGTTGGTGATTCCTAATGTGGGTTGGTCATTCATAATGTGGGTTGGTCATTCCTAACGTGGGTTGGTGATTCCTAACGTGGGTTGGTCATTCATAATGTGGGTTGGTCATTCCTAACGTGGGTTGGTCATTCATAAGTGGGTTGGTGATTCCTAATGTGGGTTGGTGATTCCTAACGTGGGTTGGTGATTCCTAACGTGGGTTGGTGATTCTAATGTGGGTTGGTGATTCCTAAGTGGGTTGGTCATTCATAATGTGGGTTGGTGATTCCTAACGTGGGTTGGTATTCTAATGTGGGTTGGTGATTCCTAACGTGGGTTGGTCATTCATAATGTGGGTTGGTGATTCCTAACGTGGGTTGGTGATTCCTAATGTGGGTTGGTATTCAAAGTGGTTGGTAATCCATAACTGTGGGTTGGTCATTCATAATGTGGGTTGGTGATTCCTAACGTGGGTTGGTGATTCCTACAGCGAGTTGGTCATTCACAATGCATAGGGTTGGTCATTCCTGAACTAAGGGTTGGTGCCATTCCTAACTCGGGTTGTCTATAATTGGTTGGTCATTCCTAACGTGGTTGGTCATTCATATGTGGGTTGGTGATTCTAATGTGGGTATTCCTAACGTGGTTGGTCATTCAATGTGGGTTGGTGTTCTAAGTGGGTTGGTGACCTAATTGGTTGGTCATTCATAAGTGGGTTGTGTTCCTAACGTGGTGGTCTTCTAATGGGTTGTATTCCTACGGTGGTCATCATGGTTGTGATTCTAAGTGGGTTGGTGATTCCTAATGTGGGTTGGAAAGTCACAGGTTAATCCTAAGTCATTGGGATTTTCACCCGCCGCTCCTAAAAGGCTGGGATGGGGGCTGGGCCGAAGCTGGGACCACCAGCCAACTTCATCACTTCAATGTCGCAAACTAACACCGCAGAGCCTGGGCCAGGTTAACACCGGGATAATTATGACAGTAAGCGTGGTCTGCGCTCCTGTCAAGTAGCCTCAAACCAAAATGGACCTCCATAACACCTTCATCTATCGTAATGATAATCATAGCCCTTTTTCTTTTCTTTTTTAAACTTAGCAGTATGCATTACAATACTCTGCAGTACACCAGGCACACAAGTGTTAATAAGTTATTGCTATTGATTCTCAGTTGTCGTGCATGTGTGTGTGTGCATGTGTGTGTGAGTGTGTGTGTGTGTGGACGTGTGGGTGTGTGAGTGTGTGGGTGTGTACCTGCATGCATGCATGTGCATGTACATGTGTGCACATCAGTGCGCACATGTGCGTGTATGAGTCAATTAAAATCTCTGGTATGGTCACAATACTTGTGACCATCTGAGTTTGATCAAGTTTAAAGTTATACTGTGATCCTCTTTTCCTTTCTTCTTTTCACTAACCAATCGTACACACCCATTATGACCCCATAAGCATTAAAGTATGATTAAAACAGCAATGCACACACACACACACACGCACACACAGACACACACACAGACAAACACACACACGCACACAGACACACGCACACAGACACACACACACATACGCACGTACGCACGCTTGCACACACACACACACACACACACACACACATGTATGTACACACAAACACACCTGGGTGCCACAGATAAACCTGACAGAGCTCAGTCCAGCTCCATGTGTGTCCAGTGCTTTCTTTCCAGCTTCTACCACGGCTGGGTGACTCTGTGTAACACACAACAACATGCTTGACTGATGAGGTGGGACTAGCACAGTCGTAGTAGCTTGACTGATGAGGTGGGACTAGCACAGTCGTAGTAGCTTGACTGATGAGGTGGGACTAGCACAGTCGTAGTAGCTTGACTGATGAGGTGGGACTAGCACAGTCGTAGTAGCTTGACTGATGAGGTGGGACCAGTACAGTCGTAGTAGTGACAGAAATAATAACCTACACTTTCAGTCTACATACCACTGTGTTTGGATTTTTTCCTTTCTGTTGTTGTTCTGGTAACATTTATTTAAAAAACTTTTTATTTTTAAGCTGGTCACTCCCCGGTCATAAAATAATAAAACATGAATCATTCTGCCAGTCTGTTCATATAATATATATATATATATATTCTATTTACTTGTTACCGCAAACTTTACTTGACAAAACTCATGCCAAACCCCATAGTTATAGTTTATAGATATATCTACACACACAAAGAATACACAGTCTCACAGATACACGCAGTAAACACACAGCGACACATATAAACACACCCACACACATACCGAAAGGCCTAGATAATTGTTTGCGCAGAAGTTGAGAATGTTGGTGGTCTGGCCTTGAACTTTAATGGCTGGCCCTTGTGCCGATATGATGACACGCTCCGACTTCCACGTTCCAGCCTCCTTGATTCCGCTGAGCTCCCCATCAAGAATTTTTTTCGTTGCTGCTATTGATGACGAGCTTCTGTACAATGTGGGCAGTCTATGCGGCACAGCTCGAACACCTTCAGACATTGGGCACAGGAGTTCACACTAAGCATGTGCATGCATAACGCTGAACAATACATACATACATACACATATCCAGGAAAAGAGTGTTTACAAAGCCCTCACGCCTAACGTGAGCCTGGTGGTGGGTTCGCACGATCGCAGAAGTTTGCAACTTTGCAAAAGTTGCGTATGGTTTAAACAAAGTTTATTTACATTCATGAAAATACGGACCATCAAAATCGTTGTATGAGCATTAAACAAGCTAGGCTTATAGTAAAAAGTTGCATATCTTTGCAACTTTTTGAAATAACAAACGGACGACAAAAAGGTGAGTTTAATCAAGCATAGAACATTGGGGGGGGGGGGGGTATATGCCTTTCCGGTAGCTTCACAGAGTAAAATTAATTTTTTCGCGGAATTATGTTTTGTATGCGCAGGGTGATGCTTTTTACTGCTTTTTATGCACTTCTTTCGCTCGATAGCCTGTTTTGGGTTGGTCTTTTTTAGATTCAAACCGATCAGACAACCCAGTTAAGCACACAGTCCACGATAAAATATTAGATAAAGTTCTCGAAACGGGCAAAGGACAGAAAGTAAAGGCGAAATAGCTGAAACAGACATGCCGACCGGTCAAGAGATGTACAAGTAAATGTTTACAGAATCTTACCCCAGGAGACTGTTCGCTTCTGTGGTATGTGTAAATTTTGCCAATGAAACTAGATGGTACACAAATCAAGAAATTGGTACAGTAGATAGCAGTCAACTTTTCAATATGTTTTTATTAGAAAGGGTATGGTGATGTCAGGAATAAATGACATCAGAAGGCATCAACATTGTTGCACTGTTTGTGGAGAAAAGACGTGTGATCGGAAGGTATGCCAAGATTAATGAATAATTGATTAACAAAGCCAACAAGGCAAGGCATGTCACCTGGTGCGCAAACACCCCCCTGTGGCATACTGTTCCCTTCTTTCGTGTGTGTAAATTTTGCAACCTAATACACTGAAATATGACAATTGTGCAATACACAGAAAAGAAGTTTTAGCTCATATAAATGAGAAACAAAATTATTAACAGAAATTACAAGATGATGTAATAAAATAAATGCTATCTGAAATGGCGTCAACCTACATGTTCATTTACATTGTCCCTTCCTGCTGAACATGAAGTTACCTGTCCACTCATCTAATGGTCTTTGTACCCACAGGCATACACGGAAATAATTCTACCTGTTCATCTTGATACTTCGCTTCTTGCTAGCCATGATCGAAGATCTACTTGTCCCCTCAGCTAGGAATCTGCATGCCCACAGATGTACCCGTTTAACATACCTACTCGTTTATTTTGATGCTGTACACAACTGCATACCTACCCGAAAATAAATATGTTTACTTTAATGCTTTCCTATTAGGGTACCCTACCACAAAGACCTGCTTCTTTACTCTACTATTCCTTTACATGCCCATCGATGCACCCTGTCATGGCCGTGCCTGTTCATTTTCATACGTCTATTCAGATTAGCCACTAAGATCTACCCATCAACATTTCTATTGCTCTACAAGCCCACAGATAAAGCAGTTCATCAGTATGCCTGCTCAGTTTAATTCTTCCTTTCCGGCATAACTTCATGCACAATTACCCTTCAACTCATCTACTGGGCTACATACACACAGATGTACCCGAAAATAAATCTAACTGATATCTTCATGTTTCTCTTTCGTCTAACCACAAAGACCTACCTGTTACCACAACTACTTGTGTACATGCCCATAGATGTACCCGTTCATGACCCTACCTGTTCACTTTATACTTTCATTCCGATTAACCGTTAAGATCTACCCGTCAATGTTTCTACATGTCCACAGATGTACCTGTTCGTCAGTATACCTGTTCAGTTTATTTCTTCTTTTTCGGCATACCTTGCACAATGACCTTTCAACTCATCTACTGGGGTATCTACACACAGTTCCACCCGAAAATAAATTTACCTGTTTACCTTCATCCTTCTCTTTCATCTAACCATAAAGACCTACCTGTCACCACAACTACTTGTGTACCTGCCCATAGATGTACCCGTTCATGACCCTACCTGTTCATTTTCAGACTTTCATTCCGATAACCGTTAAGATCTACCTGTCAACGTTTCTACTGTTCCACATGTCCACAGATGTACCTGTTCATCACTATACCTGTTCAGTTTATTTGTTCCTTTTCGGCATAACATCCACAATTACCTTTCAACTCGTATACTGGGGTAGCTACACACATATCCACCCGAAAATACATTTACCTGTTTATCCTCATGCTTTTCTTTGGTCTAAAAACAAAGACCTACCTGTCTTCACAACTACTTGTGTACCTGCCCATAGATGTACCCGTTCATGACCCTACCTGTTCATTTTCATGCAGTCTTTCTGATAACCGTTAAGATCTACCCATCAATGTTTCTACTGTTCTACATGTCCACATTTGTACCTGTTCATCAGTATACCTGTTCAGTTTATTTCTTCATTTTCAGCATAACATCCACAATGACCTTTCAACTTGTCTACTGAGGTACCTACAAACAGATCCACCTGAAAATAAATTTACCTGTTTACCTTCATGCTTCTTCGTCTAACCACAAAGACCTACCTGTCACCACAATTACTTCTGTACATGTCCACAGATGTACCCACTCAGGACCCTAAGCGTTCATTTTCATACTTTCATTCCCATTAACCGTTAAGATCTACCCGTCCACGGTTCTGCTGTTCTACATGTCCACAGACTTACCTGTTCATCAATATACCCGTTTTGGTTTATTTCTTATTTTTCTGCATATCCTATGCAATGACCCTTCAACTCATCTACCGGTACCTACCCACAGATCCACCCGAAAATAAATTTACCTGTTTACCCTCATGCTTCTCTTTCATCTAACCATAAAGACCTACCTGTCACCACAACTATTTCTATACCTGCCCATAGATGTACCTGTTCATGGCCCTACCTGTTCATTTTCATACTTTCATTCCGATTAACCGTTTAGATCTACCCGTCAACGTTTCCACTGCTCTACACGTCCACAGATGTACCTGTTTATCACTATACCTGTTCGGCATAACATGCACAATGACCTTTCAACTCATCTTTGGGTACCTACCAACAGATCCACCCGGAAATTAATTTACCTGTTTACCCTCATGCTTCTCCTTTGCCTAAGAACAAAGACCTACCTGTCATCACAATTACTTTTGTACCTGCCCATATATGT
This sequence comes from Alviniconcha marisindica, assembly GCA_018857735.1. NCBI lineage: Eukaryota > Metazoa > Mollusca > Gastropoda > Provannidae > Alviniconcha > Alviniconcha marisindica. The sequence continues at coordinate 842,669 of JABMCL010002025.1, read as the reverse complement.
ACCCATTCATGACAATACCTGTTCATTTTCATACTTTCATTCAGATTAACCGTTAAGATCTACCCGTTAACATTTCCACTGTTCTACATGTTCACAGACGTACCTGTTCATCAATATACCTGTTCGGTTTATTTCTTATTTTTCTGCATATCCTACACAATGACCTTTCAACTCATCTACTGGGGTAACTCCCCACAGACCCCCCCGAAAATAAATTTCCCTTTTTTTAATTTTGTTCCTTTTTTAACCAAAAACCTTACCTGTCCCCCCAACAGGAACCCCCCTTTTTAATTAACCCCCCCGTTTTTTTCCATGTTTCATTTTGACCTTTTTTTTCCCGGGTTAAACCCCAAAGATTTACCTTAAAATTTTTCCCCTTCCTACCCTGTCCAAAGTTTCCCTTTACCCTTAGGGGCGAAGAAGATTTTCCACATATATTTAATCATCCTTAATTTTTATTTGTGGGGGGGGAAAAGGCAAATAAAATTTTTTCCATACCCTTTTTGAAAAAAGGCAAGCCCCAAAATACTTGTTTTGGATAAACCCCCGGGTAGTTTTTTAATTTTTAAAAAACCAAAATCCCCCGGAAATGCCGGCTAGCTCTTTTTATTTTTTTTTATTTTTCCAACCATAAAAACCCCCTGCCCCGGGTTTTTAGGTCCTGTTTTTTAAACCCAATTTAGCCCTGAATTGGCAGGGTATGTTTTTTCACAGTTTATTTTAAAAGAAGGGGCCAAACTTTTTTCCCCCCTTGGAAACCCCCCTTTTTTATAAAAAATTTCGTTCCGAAAGACTTTCATTTTTTATTGAACAGGGTTTCCTTAGCCCCTTTTCCAAAAGACCAGCAAAAATAGGGGTTTTAGGAGGTATTTCCAATTACCCTTTTTTTCCCTATTAAAATAAATTTGGGAAAAAATTATTAATTTTTTGAATTTTTTATCAAAAAAAGGGTTAGTTAAATTTTTTTCTTCTTTTTGGGAAATAATCCCAAAATATTTTTAACCTTTTGGGGTAAAAAAACCCCCTTTAAAAAATTTCCCTTTTTTTAATTTTTTTTTAAAAAAACCCCCGGTAGACGTTTTTTTTAACCCCCCCAACCTTGTGTTATAAATTTTTTTACTTTTTTTCCATTAACCCCCAAGATCTAGAACATTTTCTTCTTTTAATGATTTACAAACCTGGCCCCCGAAATTTAATTTTATTAACCCGATTCCCCGTCTTTTTTTAAGGGAAAAATTTTATTTCTGCCCTTTTTTTAAAGGCCCAGGTCACCACAACTACTTGTGTACATCCCCCTAGATCTACCCGTTCATTACCCTACCTGTTCATTTTGATTATTTCATTCCAAAAACCCATTTGTACTTACCTGTCCTCTTGCCTGTTGTAAATATTCGCAGTTTTACCTTTTCATCAATCAACCGGTTCAATTTGTGTGTGTTTTTTACCTGGCTTTACATGCACACTTATCTTTTCCTATCCGGTTCTAAACAAACCCCCCAAAATTAATTCCTGAATTTTATCCAACTTGATAGTAAACTTACCTGTCCACTTACAGACCCATCTATATACCCACCGATCATGTTCATCTTGATCCTTTCTTTCCGGTTAACCACAAAGATTTACCTCTACACTCACCTCCTACTCCTAGTCCAAAGATACTATTACCTTAGTGGACAGATGAGAAGATTCCACAGGTATATTAATCATCTAAACTATTTGTGGGTAGGGAGAGGCATAACATGTTTGCAGTGAGCCGTGAAGAATGGCAAGACAATACTTGTGTGGATAAACGGGTAGTTTTGTGACTATCACTATCACAGGCATGCGGCTAGCTCGTTATATATTTTTCACACATGAACTGACAGGTAGGTCTGTGGTTTAGGAGACAATAGCCTAAATTTGGGCATGTATGTGGTGCACAGTTGTATTTAATGAATGGGCAACTTTGTCGGTCTGGAAACCATATAGGTAAATGCGTCGAAAGACTGTTACATGTTATTGAACGATTTGGTTTCTGAGCAGGGGCGGTATGGCCATCAGAGCAGCAATCATAGGGGTTTGTAGGTAGGTAGTCTGATAGCTTTGTGGTTTCCTATCCAATCATTTGGAAAGAATATTAATTTATTTGAATTTTTTCATCGACAAGAAAGGTAGATCAATTATCATTCATATGTGTGGATAATATAGGTGCTCATACTTAACCATGGTGGTAGAATAAAACACATTAATTACTATTATGTAGATGCATAATAGCAGCCGGTAGATCTGCAGTTACGCGGGCAAGCCTCTGTGTTATCAATGTTTCTTACGTTCATTTTTGCATTAGATCCAGCCATTAGATCTAGACATTTTCTTCTGTATGATTACAGACTGGACGAAATGAATTTTAGTAGACTCGATGTGCTGGCTTGACAATGAAAAATATTTATGTTCTGCCAAGGTACGTTTACAATATTATTTCTGATGCAGCTGTGACCAGCAATAAACTGAATCAACAAATCAAACAGGACACATAGACAACAACTCTATCATAAAAATGCGATCAACTGAATAATATTGGTAGTAGATTCAGTGTGCCAGTTTCAAGTTGCATAAGTTTGAAACTTTGGGTTCAAAGGATCCCAGAACTTTGCAACTTGTCGCAGATCTTTGCAACTCGGTCTGGTGGGATGAAACCGAACGGTAAATAAATCAGCGTGGATGTGCAGTGGATAGATTAACTTTCCATCTTTCATCTCTTGTCATTATTATATTTTTATGTGCTACTCTTATTTAATGCCAGCCTGTTTCTTGACATATGCGACGACGAAATTCAAGGCAGAAATTTCCGAAACTGATTGAAAAATTTCACGTCTTTCACGACTATGCAACAAGGAAAGGTATGGTCAAACCGCACGTAAATAAATAAATCCAGTACATGAAACTATAGGAAATCAATCTCTCTTTCATATGGTATGGTTTATTTTTACTTTGGTGTTGTATATATTTACCAGTTTGACAATTCATGACGGTACCTCTGTTGAGAACTTTGCAACTTCCCAAAACTGGCTGTTTGTCGCAGAAGTTTGCAACACGGCGGGGGTGGTCGATTAAAACAGAATAATCTAACCCGTAGGAAACATATAGAAGAATCTTCATCTTTCTGGTGGTACCATTGCGCTTAATTTCTGTGCCCTAGTTATTTTGCAGTATTCCAGTTTCTGAAGCAAGTGACCACAAAAAGTTGCAGAAGTATGCAACTTTTGGAGTCGAGTTTGAAATTTCCACGCCCTCACGCCGGGATGCATCACAGTGCAGTGTGTTTAAAATAAAGCAAAGTTAACACACAAAGATATGTAACTGATAGGAACTTTTCTCATCTTTTACCTGGGACTATTCTCTTTACATTCCACTCCATAGTTATTAAGCGGTATGCCCAGAAACAACAACACCATCCGAAAAGATGTCTGCAACTTTTTGATTCTGGATGTTTGTCGCAGAAGTTTGCAACATGGTTCCGTGTGGTCAAAGTAAACGTGACATAATTTTTAGAATGTAAGGAACAGATAGAACAATCTTTCTTTTTACGTGGTACCACTCTTGAAATTTTCTGGGCTCTAGATTTTTACCAATAAGCATGTTTCTGACACAAATGGCTCGAAAAAGTTGCACAAGTATGCAACTTTTGGGGTCGAGTTTGAAATTTTACAACGCCGTCACGCATCACAGTGCAATGCGTTTAAAATAAAAGCAAAGTTAACACACAAAGATATGTAACTGATAGGAAATTTTCTCATCTTTTACATGGTATTAATCTCTTTACATTCCACTACATAGTTATTAAGCGGGAGGCCCTGAAACAATGACACCATCCAAAAAGTAGTTTGCAACTTTTCGATTTTGGATGTTTGTCGCAGATGTTTGCAACACGGTTTCGTGTGGTCAAAATGAATGTGACATAATTTTCTGAAGGTAAGGAACAGATAGAACAATCTTGCTTCTTTCACGTGGTACTACTCTTGAAATTTTTCGTGCTCTAGATTTTTTACAATAAACAAGTTTCTGACACAAGTGGCTTCAAAAAGTTGCGTAAGTATGCAACTTTTTCGATTCTCAACCTTTTTGACACTGTCGCAGAAGTTTGAAACATGTCGTGGTGTTGTCAAACTAAACAAAATGTAATGACATGAGGGTATGGGATCGATAGAAAAATCTTTTATCTATTACATGGTATGGTTGTTTTTCACATACGTGCTGTGGTTTTTTAACGGTTACGTCATTTCTGACCTAAGGGTAGGCGATGCGTAGTAATACATTTTGGGGGAAAGTTACAAACTTCTGCGATCGTGTGAACCCACCATGATGTGCACAATACTAAAACAATATGGTTGACCAAAATCAAAATATTTATATAAAATATAACAAATTCAAATGTCACGTATTTATGTATTATACAAAATCAAGAGTACAATGAAATCCTACTAACTACATTTAAAATTAAACAAATACTGAAATAGTAATATACTATAATAATTCATTAACATCTTTCCCATTACTTTCAACACACACAAATGTATGATATGCTTTGTATGCATTAGACCGATTAGTATCAGCATTAATGAAAGGCATCACATCCCAGGTGTCTTCTAATTCTATGAAGACCAACTGTCACTTTTTGATGTGACTGAAGGGCAGTGGCAAACGAGCACCATGCAGAATTTTTTATCTAAAGTAAATAAAAACAAGCAAACTGTGTTAAATTTTTTGGTTTTCTCAAGACTTTTCTCAATAAAAATGAGACTGAAGACTATATGGAGTTGTCAAAGTAAGTAAGTAAACATGGTGCTTAACATCCACAGAAACCATAAGTAGGTAGCGGCAGCCAAACTTTAAATTTCATAACAGCAATTTAATTTATGCATTTTCAGACAGGCCATGTTGATACAAGAAAATGAAGAGAAAAAAAGTAACCGTTTATCTTAATTAGTTCCAAAGAGTTTTGCGCGACAATAAACAATTTATTACATTTTCCCAAATTTACCCCCCTATAGTGGTTCACATGAACATGGGAGAATCCAAATACTTACACTTTTCAAAAGTATATCTTGGTTGCATTTTGTCACAGCTAAATCATATGATCAGCAAAGAAACATGAAACAAAGGAAGAGGGCTGAAGATGCTGCAAAAAGCAATTCCGAGCTTGCCGATTAGCATGAAACAGCACTTTTGACACCACACAGTGGGTAACATATGGCAATGACAGCTTTCCCAATGGATTTCCAAGCAGGGTTTATCACATTCTTTCACTTAATTTTTTCTAAGCAGCACTGACTCTTACTTTTAGAGTTACAGGGTCTTAAAGTTGGCAATCTTCAATTTGCACAGCGGAAAAAACACAAATATGTGGGTTGCCACACTTTAACTGGTAATAACTTGAAAACCACTACAGATACAGCAATGAAACTTGGCATGTACATTAACTAAGTGTGAAGTACACTTGTAGCAGCATTTGCAGTTCTTTTGAGAGTGATAGATCTTAAAGCCTGCAAAAACTTCACTTTTCACAGTGAAAAAAAAAGGACAAATCTAAAGGTTTTCACAATTTATCTCATAATAACTTGAAAACCACTACAGATACAGCCATGAAATTTTGCATGTACATTAAGCTAAGTGTAAAGTACACTTGCAGCAGCACTTGCAGTTATTATGAGAGAGATAGAGTCTTAAAGCCTGCAAAATCTTCATTTTTCACAGTGGAAAAAGGACAAATCTGATGGGTTCCACACTTTAACTCATAATAACTTGAAAACCACTACAGATACAGCCATGAAACTTTGCACATACATTAAACTAAGTGTGAAGTACACTTGCAGCAGCATTTACACTTATTTTAAGAGTGTTAGAGTCTTAAAGTCTGCAAAATCTTCACTTTTCACAGCAGAAAAAGGACGTGTATGCTAAACAAAACATGGTACATCAGTATCACCTTTATCATCCATGAACATACAGGCCCATAAGGCTGTGATTTCAGGAGTCACTTGACACGGTCTACAGCTGATTTTCCTGTAAATAGCATCTGAGTGCTTGATATCTGCCGAATAAATTCCTGGGAGATTCAACAAAGAACGAACGTCCAGACGATGATGAAGGTGCAAGTTGCAGATTCTTGGCAAACACGACTGCGGAGGAGATTTCAGTGCAATCTTCAGGGTGTGGCCACCTGTACACAACAACTCCATCTTTACTGCCACCTTCTCCAAGAAACTGACTTCTCCAAAGTCACCTCTTCCTCACTGATGACCCTGGTGACTTCGCTGATAAAGAAATCTTCTACATAGTAGACTGCCACGCTGTCACCCTCCTGTTGAAATCTGAAGCTGGTTTCAAACTCAGATTCATCAGGTTCTGATTCATCCTCTGGCTCAGAGTCGACATCTCCTGGGTCAGACTCCTCTTCCACTTGTTGACATTTCTGCTGGCAGCCGACATGGCCGTGAAGAGGTGGAAGTTCTGGAAGTGGCTCACCTCCAAACAGCTCCTTCAGTCTGTTGACCAGACTCAACAGGGGGCCTATTAGTGTTACCATAAATACCGCAGACGAGAAAGCAGCACTGTCTTGACCAGATCTGGCTTGAGAAGTTGCTGGAAGAATGAAGCAGTCTCATCCAAAGTCTTGGATCCCTCATCTTTCAGGAGAAGCAGCTGCACTAACAGTCGGTTGTCCACACCAACCAGAGGAAGGTCTTGCCAGCGTCCTCTCCCAGTTGCCAGGAAAATAGCCTTCAATTTGGAAAACTGGTCATCATCTGGAGAAGAAGAAAAACATACAATTTTGTTGTTTCTGTTGATCTTGATTGAGAGAGAATGACCTAGGGCCTACAGTATAATTAATAATAATCATTATCACTCAAGCCTTAACTGTTATCTGTTATGATTTTATCATCACTTGTCAGACTGGCTACCGTTAGCAAACCAGAAATCCACTTTTAATTTTGAACTGGAAATGCTGGTCAACATCCTATTAAAGTTTGAGAATTCAACTACGATCGTTGAAAAACGAAAAAGACTAATATTTAACAGAGTTAAAGTGCAGAAGTTATTATGAGGTCAACCGTGTTTTCTCCGCATCTTAGTTGCCTCCCCTGATGAACTTCGATCACGAAAACAGCCATCGCCACGAATTTACGTCAAAGGTTCGTCCCCAAAAAATAATACTGTTCCAGAAGACATCAGAGAATGTATTTCAATGACTATTTTTGTGAAACTTTGGCGTATTTTGGCAATATTTAGGAGAACAAGCGAGTGATCGACAACTTCCGGTTAGTCGTATTTGTAAACAAAGACAGAACTATGAGTCGGTCGAGAAAATCGTAAGATTTTAGTCAATCCTGCAAGAATGAATCAAAATATCATATAAAAATGCTAAATTATGAGATAAACTATCACCAAATGCAGTAAATTGAAGCCAGGTGAAGAGAATACTCACGAATCATGTGCCAAAACTCGGCAATCGAGTCACAACTCCACGCGGTCGATGCCATCTTGGATGAACTCAATTTGAAAAAGGCGCATTTATTGCGGTCTTTTATTGGCTTGTGAACGACCTACCGGTCATGAAACCATTAGTACCATCCCTCATTCGAAAGGGTACGGATTCCGCTTCATTTTGAATGCAGATGTTTTAGACGTTTGAGGGCGTTTTGCGGTTTAAAAAGCGTTCTAGCGACCAGAGATGTTTGTAAAAGACCACAGCATTCAATTTCCGATCCAGTGATACCACATATTGCTGTGTACAACGCGTATGGCTTTGTCACCGAGCGGATAAACACATCGACTGTTTTCGTTCATGTCTCGGACCGCGTGATCGGCACTGGACAAACGGAAAATACCTCCCGTAGAAAATCAATTCGCGATTTTTCGAGGCACATGCAATGCAAACATAAAAACAACTATAAGAATGAGAAGAAAACGTTCTTTTTATTCATATAAATTCCAAAAGGATACATTCAGAGACTGTGGAGAAATTAGTGACTGAAATACAGTAAAATAGAGCAAAGTTCCGACGTTCCCGCACAGGCGATGAGAGGCTGCCGCTGCCTACCATAAGGCTTATTAGGGATGGGGAGGGGAGTTTTGGAGGGGGGGAAGAGGGAGATTATATACCTATCGCTACACTGTCACCACCAGAATAACTCCTGCATTAAGATGGGCAGCGATGAGAGCCATTTTAATATTTCATTAATTCAATTGTGAGGGACAAGCCACAAGACAGTGTCCACAGACCACAACTTTTGAAGAGAAAGGACAGCCGAAGCGGATTCGAACCGAGGTCCCTCTGCTTACCAGCCTAACGCCTTACCGCTAGGCCAAACCGGCTCACAATGGAGTTGTTAATGATGATGAAGTGATGCTTTATGTCCTCAGATGTCAGTTGACATATTAGGGACAAGTTGTGACCAATGCCGAAGCACGGTGCAATAAATCTTTACGTCCACGGAAACCAGAAGGCTCGTTAGGACGGACAGTCCAGGACGTCCACCTCGACTCTCACACAGCTCCTGAACCATGAGGAGTTGTTAACACTCAATTTTGCCATTTATACATGCTTCTGATTAGCAGAACCAGTGCACAGTTCAGTGTAATCAACCTCAGTGCGAGTGTGATGAACACATGACTGTTTTGACAGGTAACCATGCACTTTTGGTGTCCTGAAGTTAGGTATACCTAAAGTTGGGTCCGGCGACGTACCATATCAAGATCAAGATTAATAATCATGGGTATGGTTGGCCCAGGTTCAGCATGTAGATATCGTCTTTTGTGCGTCCAGCTTTGACACTAACCAGATGTCGGGTGTTGGTCAGGCGTTACAAAAATCTCGGGCCCCGATTAAAGCAAGTGCAGCAAACGGTAAAACCTCGCAGTTTAATTTCTTGCTCAACTGTGAACAGAAAGTCGCAAAATCATCCTACCTGTACGGAAAAGCAAAGCAGCCCTCATTCCGGCTGTCCTCATCCTGTCCATGTTGTTCTGCGAGTCTGCCAATCCCCCGGTTGGGGTGTGCCCTTTTAAACCAATCAGAAACACTGATTGTGCAAGTGCCCTTTCACCTTGAGAGCGGAAGTAATCTCTCCAAGGTCATTCATTCTTAGGCGGCAAACTTGAAGATGGCGGAGCTTGTCAACAAAACACTGAACGCAGTTTGTGCTCTACCTCTGCAGTTACTCGATGCAGGTAAAATACGATCATACCAACTTTACAGGGAAAACGCCAGATGTTTAGTCTTAAAAGCTGTTAATACATAATAAGGCATTAAATTGATTAATCAAAAACTAATAATATCCAAGACTTCAGGACAACAAACATTGTACTTTGTAGACCGATCAGCAAGGAAGAACACCCGCTGCTATGCTGTAGAAACCACCAAGACAGCCATCTTCAGCAACAGCTTTTTTCCAAGGACAATCGTAGACTGTAATAACCTAGAAGACAGCACAGTCTGCGCTGAGACAGTTAGGAGATTTAGATCTCTCCTAGTGCTAGTCCTATCCTCTCCAGTTTAGTGAGCAGTTGTAGTTCTCCCCCATTTTTCTGTTGGTGTTTGTACCAGAACTGGGCGCTGCCATCATGATCCATCAAGATCAAGAGTAAGTAGTATAAGCAGTAGGTGCAAACATTCGATGTGTGATGAATTAGGAAAATTAAAGTATTAAACTGATCGTACTTACTGAAAATGTAATGCAAAGCTCTGACTGAGTCTGAGTCTGACACTTTAGTTGAATATCATGATGAATGCCTCACATCTCTTCCGTTTTGATTCTTTCTTGGAACAGGAGCTGGTCAGTGATTCATTCGCCATATGGAATGTTTCAGACTGGGTGAAAGCATGCTGGGATGGCCACTTTCTGGATTTGACCCCACTACCCCTGGTGACAGACAGTCTGCTTCAGGAGGAAGGCTACTGTACAGAACAGCTGGAGTTCCTGCATAGCGTTGCTAAACAATGGCAGAACTCTCAGACCCACACAGAGGGTAAGGCTGCATGGCATTGCTAAACACTGAATTATGAAACAATGGCAGGACTCTCACATAGGGTAAAGCCCATTCTTAATTGGGTGATCTGTTTGTTTGCCAATCATACTTCAGACAGTTCGACAAACTATAAATAGTATAATTCATTTCTTAACTGAACATTTACGACAGTTTTAGTTTGCCGAACATGGTTTGGATAGTTTGATGAACTATGCTTCGTTCTTAACTCGCTTATATAAGTTATAATGAGATGCAAGTTCATGTACAACACTTTCAATCTTTGGGGATGTTTTTTCAAACGGTTGCTAGTTTTATTTTTGGATGTAATGCGTGACCTTTATGGCTTTAAATTATGTAGTGCATGCATGACCTAGTTTTGTGAAAGGACTTCAGACGCTGCGCTATTGGAGTATTGCTAAATAATGACAGGACTCACAGACCAATGGTATGGCTGCATGGTATTGCATCATGAATACAAGGAGATTCCAGGAACCAAGCATTTCCATTTCCGATGGACAGACTTGAGACTTGCAGGACAACTTTGGAACACACCTGTCACCTTGACAGAGATAGTTTGGTGGAGAAAAAGATCGTTGAATAAGTAGTTGATCTTGTCATGACATCATAACCTTGCACTTGGTATATTGCCAATTTTTTTGCGCTCACAAACTTGACCAGTAACTGCCAAGTGACATCTGATCCGTCAGACATCACATAGCCTACAGACAGCAGGTCACTTCAACAGAGATCTATCTGATGAGGGGGGTTGTGCCCAAACCAGTGTACAACTTACAAGTTTAGCCAAAATTTGAACGGACCTTGGCTGAGTGGTCCAATGGCAATGTATATTTTATCTAGTATCTGTTTTTCTGTTAGTGTTACAACAGGTACTGGCACCTAAAAATGATACTGCAGGGATTTTTCTCACCCTTCAGTTTACCCTGCAGCCAGGAATGAGATTCTTGATGATTATTATTTTATTGAAATTTATTTTATCCCATTCAGTGATTCATTCTCCCATTACACCCCCTTACATCCTCAGCGTGAACTTGTACTTCTATATATATGTATATATATAAAGAAGTTGGTCGCCTACAGAGAGCTGTGTGAAAGTCAAGGACTTGAGGTGGCCGCCCTGGGCTCCCCATCCCTGATAGTCCTTGTGGTCTTTGTTCATGTAAAGCGATAATGGATTGAACTACGGAGCAGAAGAAGGGACGATAGCTGAAGTTAAAAAGGCTTGGTCCAATTTTTGCAATACCCTCGTACTTCTTTGCAGTTTCTGTCGTGATAATTGTCACCCTGCACTGATCTGGCGTGCAGCAGAGCTGAATGTTCCTTGTGTTCATGTGGGTCTCTCACTTTCAGGGTTATGGACGTTGTTGCTGGAGAACAACGTGTCCCACAAAGCCCTGGTGGCCCTCCTGGCCCACCTCATCCCGGTGGAATACAACAGCAAGGTAAGTCAAATAAATCACCCTGCGTGTGCCGCCTTGGCTCGAGCTGTGTCACAATACACTAACACTAACACCAGCAAGAACACGAAGGCTTCAGTAAACTGATTAAAGTGTTGTTGTGCGCTGCATAGTTATACGAGGACTGTGTTCAAAAGTGAAAAATGGAATGGAAAGCCCATAGTGGAATGTGTCGATGGTCAACGTCCACCTTCGAAAATTCCTGTGGGTGTACTGCCCTGGACATGCCGGAGTGAAGGGAAACGACTGAGCAGATAGACTGGCTCGCAAAGCAACCCTCACAAGTGGCTTGCTTCTTGGAAGATCTGAAGTGTTGAAAAGCTTGAGACACTACCTGTGGGCACAAAGCCAAGGACATCACACCATCAACTGCCTGTAGGAGAAATGTATGGAAAGGAATTGCTAGACGATCTTTCTTGAAAGGACAAGAGAGGGCCATCGTCAATCAGATGCACATTGGAACCATTTCAAAGGCAACGTTAGGGAAACTTCTGAGAGAGAGGGTGGAGCGCATATATACTGGTTTTTCCAAGCACATGTATAGATACCATCTTGAACTGAACTGAATTGTGTTCAATCATTATTAGCTCCTTGCATAACAGCACCCACCTTCCAGAAATAGAGATCAGTCCTCTAATTCTAAAGACAGTGTGTGTGGCATCTTATTTGCTGGGGTAGTTATTCTATGGTAGGCTGCAGAACGCGCAGACCTGTTTATTTGTATGTTTTGGGCGTATTTTGTACATATGTGCAAACATTATTTTAAAAAGATCGTAAATATTTCTAGACATGTTTTGCAGTTCATTTTTTTTTTCTCAGTCCGGAATATGCCATGTTCTAGGTTTTGCGTGGCATCCGTGTAAGTCTTGTTGCCTCTCACTGCCGTAGGGTCAGTTTTTGTATTGAGCTTTGTGTAGTCTCAGCACTGAATTCTCAGGCAGTTCAAAGCAAGGCTTGTATAATTTCCGGTGCAAAGTAGGAGTGTTTGCTGTCAAAATTAGTTTTATACATGATAGTGTAGGCCATGACGCACTAAAGCACTGCCCCTGGTCTGTGGCTATATAATTGTGTAAACTGAAAAGGCTCTAACTTTTCTAAAAATACAAACAAAAATGAAGTGTACTCTTATCTGTAACGGAGTGCCAACACTAAAACAGGCCTGTGAAATAAGTCCCCCAGTGTGTACCACCTTGACTGGGGCTGTGTCACAATACATTGACACCAGCAAGAACACAAAGGCTTCATTAAACTGATTAAAATGTTATGCATTGCACTTGCATCTGCATGAACAAGAACAACAACATGGTGCACAGTTGTATGGTGTACACGGCAAAGCCACATACATATGGTGCATGTGTGTTTAGCTGTAACCTGCGCTTTTGGCAGAATGAGTGGGATCTTTTATGTGCTACTGCAGTAACGTGAGAGTGGAACAGATACTGAAATAAGGAGTCAGTGCAGAAAGTTGACCCTGGAAAATATATTTTTCCGCCCCTCCTGCCAGGACTCGAACCCGAGACCTTTCAGTCACGAGCCTGGTGCTCTAACCACTGATTGTAGTAATTCAACTAAATCTGCTCTCATAATATTATAATATAATCCAGACAGATAAGGCGTTACTTTCAACGATACATACCTGGCCTCTTTTGTCATGCATGCATGTTCACATTTTGAGATGCTCTGTCTGATCTGGTTTCAGTCGTGTCGAGGCCAGAAGAAGGAGGCAGCGTTTGCCGCTGCCACTGTTTACCTCAGTCTCATTGGTCTGCCAGGTAAATTGTTAACGCAGTTATTTTCAGACTGTAAGGCTATACCGTTTTCTTCAAGTAGTAATTCAACCGCTGCGCCATACAGTTGGTAGTAATAATAATAATGGAAATTTGTAAAGTGTCTACCCTGCGGCTCAAAGTCAAAGCACTGAACAAGCATGGCATAATTCACATAATGTACATCAAGATGGAAACGTTATCAGCAATAAAAATGTATATAATTATAAGAACAAAGAAAAAGCTAACACATAATGTAGACAAGCGTTCAAGCACATGCGTTCATACAAAAGATGCGCACGCACACACACACAGACATACACACACACTCACTCACTCACACTGTACGGACTGAACTGCTATACTTTTTTTCTTACTTTTTTCTCTCTGCTTTATTATTGTGATGAACTCTGTGTGTGTGTGTGTGTGCTGGCATGCGTGCGTGCGTGCATGCGGGAGTGCTTGTGTGTGTGTGCGCATGCGGGAGTGCGTGTGTGTGTGCGCGTGTGTGTGTGCGTGCATACGTGCGTCGGTTCATGCACATGCATGCGTGCATGTTTGTGTGTGTAGCCACGCGCGTGTGGAACAGTGTATGTGTGTTTAAGTATGACTATAGTAGGAGTGAGAGCTGAAGCTAACTTTTGAGTCGCGTATCGGTATGGGTATGTGTACTTGTACATTGTTCTGTTTTTAATTATTTGGCATATTTATTTTAGCTTGTCGGTGCATGTGCGTGGAAGCTAAAACTGATTTATTTTATCTCCCCTTGTCGAAAGGGCTATTTTAAGCCAAAGACAATAAACCGTCAAAGCGTCTGTACAGACTAATAGGGGTGATGGACAATGTTGCTTAGCTGAAATATTCTGAGAAGAGAAATGTCTTGAGTTTGCTTTTGAAGGAAGAGAGAGTAGCAGACATCAGACTGAAACAGAAACTGCATCCCTTAAAAAACTTACCAGTGATATTTTCTGGGCGGTCAACAGAGGACATGGTCCCAGAAATGAGATTTGGAACGACTCTGAAGACTGAATGAATAATGTCAGAGTATAGCAGCATTTGCGCAGTGATGAAAAATTACAAAGCCGAAAGCAAAACACATTTTGACGAATGAGATGAAATGGTGGTAGGTTCATTTTCAACTTTATTTTATTACTAAATCCTCTGCTGTTCATCTTCAAAAAATGATGCCGCCTGTGCTGTTCCAGTCAATTCAAACTTTTTGTGGATGGCAAATTCTTTGAATGTTTCCACTTTCCTTGTTACAACATATTCCTTTGTGTTTGACACATGTTTCCAATATTTTGCTTGCTGACTATGACACCACCAGTGTTATGCCTTGTATTCAGGAGCACCTTATCTGTGGGCTTTTCACTTTTCGGCTAGGTTTTGACAGGTGCACCTTATAATTATATCCAGAAGCGCCTTGTCATGCGGAAATTACAATACTTGATGAGTTATTGACAATATTAGCATACTCAAGCCATGGTTTATCTCAGCCTGGGTAGTCATCCCAGTCACTTTAGTTTTTACCTTCCTTTGAACAGAACATGTTATCTGAGTTTAACCCCTTCACTGCCATGATGTCATTTGAAAGCGACCCATAAAAGTGCGAAATCTGAAACATTTAAGCCTTTTTGCATCATTCAGCCTGGAAATTGTATGTGCTGGGGCAGTGAAGGGGTTAATGTGAACGTACTTTGGGTGGGTTTTTTGTTTTTTTGGAGGGGGGGAGGGGGTGGGGGGGTACATGCCAGTTTTATCCATTACACACAAACATGGGTATGTGACCCACTAAACTGCTGCTTGAAGCACTCGTATTCTGACTTGTACGTTACCTGGATGTGCATGGTTTGACTCAGACACACTGAAACTTAGCAGCGTGCATTACCTCACTGGTCAGTCACACAGTTGTCAATGTTACTTGCACTGACTCAGTTTTTTTCCTTTCTTTTAGTCAGTCAAGCAAATCAAAATGGTATTTGCATGGCGCATTGTATAGATTCTAAGGGCCTCACATAATGCAATACTATAACATATTACATAATGATATTAATAGTGCAGTATAAAACAAACGCACTCATACATACCCTTAAAATAATATGCAATTATACATAATGCAGTACTATAATGCAGTATAAAACAAACACGCTCATACATACCCTTAAAATAATATGCAATTATACATAATGCAGTACTATAATGCAGTATAAAACAAACACGCTCATACATGCCCTTAAAATAATATGCAATTATACATAATAACACTACTAGTACAACACGCACATCACACAACACACACACATATATATACACGTGCACACTTAATACCAGTCATAATTCAAATTTCCAGTACGGTCATTGGTTGCTGTGACCCTTTAGCAACACTAGATGTGTAAAAACAAATCAGTGATCAGATTTTCTTAGTGTAGCTGTCATTCTTGGAGTTGAGACTTTGTGCATGCGTGCTTTCAGGAAGCCGGGCCTTCAAGGTATACAATCCTGACTTGCTGCTGAGGGCCGTAGACGTGCTGAAAGCCGACGCTGCATTTGGTGAGTGTGTCATGGTCTGTGTCACTGTGTGTTGTTGGTAATAATAATAATGGAAATTTGTAAAGCGCCTACCCTGAGGCTCAAAGCGCTGAACAAGCATAGTATAACACATAATGTACATCGAGCTGGAAATGTTACCAGCAATGAAAATTATATATATATATATATATATATATATATAAAATAAAAATTTAAAAAAGCTAAGGGTACCATTAGGTGCTGATCGTACAAAGTGTGTACAATCTGTGTCACGGTGGGTTGTTGATGAAGGGTACCGTTAGGTGCTGTTCGTACAAAGTGTGTCATGGTGGGATGTTGATGAAGGGTACCATTTGGTGCTGTTCTTACCGCTGTCTTTGTTTCAGCTGGTATCTTGTTAGTATTTTGTCACGACCTTCTTCTCCCGCAGTGGGGTACTTAAGGTCCCCTCTGTTGGGAACCCAGTTCTCATAAATGTTGTCCCATCAGAGCCTGGAGTAGGTCAGAATATAGCCTTGCATGCTTTGCTCACTGCCAGGATTTTTTTCCCCTTTTCTTAATTTCTACCTTCCTGGTCCATTCAGCTTCATTTTTCAGAATCCTCCTCCTACTTTTTAGCTGCATTAGTTTTGGCCAGCAAAATAAAATCTGTCACGCTGGTCATAGTTGCAAGCAATTTAATGCCTACGGAACATAAATGGGAACCAAACATGCGTTACTGTGCATTGGTAGATAGACAGATGGTTGGTTGGCCTGTCCCATGTCTGTCACTACCTTTATGGCTGAGCATCACTACTGACCCTCAGATTATCCATTGTGTTTCACCACTGGGATTATTAGTAGCTGAGCACTGCTTCCCCCCCCCTTTCTGTAGGTTTTTTTTTTCTCCCCTTATTCCCCCCCCCCTCTCTTTTTTCTTCTCTCTCTCTCTCTCTCTCTCTCTCTCTCTCTCTCTCTCTCTCTCTCTCTCTCTCTTATAAGTATTAAAAATGGTGGTTTTGTTCGTTTGTTTTGTTTTTCATATCTCGAAAAAAAAGAGTTAACTGCAGCATTTTCATACTAGTTTTACTATGTTATGTAAGTATGTAAATTGGCCAAATTATTTCTGATTGCTGTGGTGGGTGTTATGAACAAGTTGCTGTTTGGTTTTGTGTGATTTGAATTGCTTGCAGTCATTGTTATTGTTGCTTTCCACTTTTGGTGTTGACTAAACAAGGGGTGTTCAATTTTTTATGTTTGTAGAGCATACCATGCTGTATATTTTTCTGTTAGAGGTTGGCGCTTTACCAAAACTTCATTATTACTGGGTACGTGTGCTGTGACAGGCACAGCCGACACCAAGAAGAGGGATGCTCAGGCCATGGCGTCGAGCCAGAGATCGCAGACACGCGCCAGAAAACGCAGCCGCAACGCCACGCAGCCAGGGCAGCCTTCACAGGTGGGTCAGCAGATCTTTACCTTTTTTTGTTGTGGTTCAGCTTTTGTGTCTGTGCTTTTGTTTTTAAGAACCAGCTGAAACAGAACGAGGCCTACAGTGCTCGCACAGAACCAACACACAAGGGAGTTAATTTGAGGATGTACCTCTGGTGGTGTTTATGTACCTTGCGTTCACCCACATGCCAGGTGAGAGTTAACTGTAGGCGACTCAGGTCTTCGTTATTGTTGTGTTTGTGTGACAGCTTTTGAGCACTGATTAACTCCCTTGTGTGTTGATTTTTGTTTTTAAGACTGGAGATCTTGACAGGTTACACAGGCAACACCGGCCCAGTTCTGATATAAACACGAACAGAAATGGTTTGTTGTTCGAATGATGAGTTATCCGAACAGTTTATTTAATATGGAAAATTTGCTGTGTTGTTGTTCAGCTGTTGGTTCATTTGAATGTTCTAATGCAAGAATTGCTTGTTTTATTGTCAAATTTCTGTTGATTTATTTCAACAGCTTAACGTGAAAAATGATGTTTGTTGTATAACGTTGAATAGTTCAGTACTTTATGCCTTTAATGTGGTATTTTCATTTAAAGGATTTTTTATTTTTTTATTTTTTAGTAGAAACGTACTGATGTGACTTTGTGAGTAATTGTGTGGGAAGCATGGACCCTAACCTTCATGACATGTCCATTCTCCAGAGTTGCGTGAATGATGACATGGAAGACGATGAGAGTGACGGTGGAGAGGAGGACCTAACTCCGAGTCGTGTTCAGCGATTCCGATCTCTTTATCTGAACCTTCTCACTGTAAGTACATGAACGAGTCAAGTCTTTCACCACTAGGCATAACTCGTATATCAGCTGCATGTTACTGTGTCACCGCAGTAGCACGTAAAAGATCCCGGTTATTCTGCCAAAGGTGCAGGTGGCAGGTTACAGCTAAACACGCATACACCTTACATATGTGGCTTTGCATGAAGTGGCATGGTGCGGTTGTATGGTGTACACAGAACTTGCGCCGAGATGGCTGCAGTTTCATGTGGCACCAGCCATGCCAGCGCTGTAAGTACACTTCGGTGGATATTAAAAAAACGCGCTATAAAAAGCTTGTCGCTCATGTAGAACCACATGCAGCGCAGTGAGTCTGCTCAAGATAGCGGAGAACAGCGCTATATAAGTGATCATCAGTCAATCAATCAATGTCACCCTCAACTTGCTAAGCATTAGGCATATCTTGAATTTAGTGTGTTTTATCTCTATATAGATGAAATAACACAAGAATTCATGCAAGTGTGCTATTCACACTGAGCTTCGCTCTCCAGCACCTTCCTCCAGACTCTGCCAGAACTGGTTACACCACTGAAGGGCCTGGGGCGTTCTTTGTTTCCGTGCAGCTGTCCACCGATGCTATCAGCACCCTTCGAAAGGCTTGGGTACTAATAAGACTGTGGAAGCAACATAGTGTGAAAACATGGACAGAAACATGAGGAACATCCGCCCTGGGTAAAAAAAGAGTCCATCTCGATCCAAATGATTTTTGGTTGTATTTGTGCGGGCGTAAGCAACTTGGGCGGTTATAAACGAAACATCTGATATATTTTGAGTTGTGAGCCGGTTTGGCCTAGCGGTAAGGTGTTAGGCTGGTAAGCAGAAGGACCTCGGTTCGAATCTGCTCGGCTCTCCTTTCTCTTCAAAAGTTGTGGTCTGTGGACACTGTCTTGTGACTTTGTCCCTCACAATAATGAAACATTAAATGGCTGTCATCGCTGCCCACCTTAATGCAGGAGTCATTCTGGTGGTGACAGTGTAGCGATGGGTATATAATCGCCCTCTTCCCCCACCTCCATACCCCCTTCCCCTCATCTCCCCATCCCTAATAAGCCGTACGGTTTTAGTGGACGTTTAGCCCCATGTTTACTTATAATTTTAGTTGCCTGTTACAAACTTACTAGCGTTTGGCGTAACTAATTATGGCAGTGGTTGGAGAAGGATGTCATAAACCTGTGCTTGGAGTCTGTGTGCTCTTTACAGTACAAATGGGAATGAAAAATGGGTGCACTCTGTACGTTT
Organism: Alviniconcha marisindica; assembly: GCA_018857735.1. Taxonomy (NCBI): domain Eukaryota; kingdom Metazoa; phylum Mollusca; class Gastropoda; family Provannidae; genus Alviniconcha; species Alviniconcha marisindica. The sequence continues at coordinate 823,392 of JABMCL010002025.1, read as the reverse complement.
TGTGTGTCCTTTGTTCAGTGTGAATATCAGAGCGTTCTGACTTACGTGAAAGTGTACAGTTGCAATTTTTTTCTCAAGATGTTGAACCACTGAAAGTTGTCTCTTGTGACAGTATCTCTGAATAAGTTTAGCCTTTGCCTTGAATGTATTAATAATAATGAATAATCCTTGTAAAGAACTATTCTCTAACCTGAGTTAATCTCACCGCGCTGTACAAACGTCTTCACCTGGACTGCGCAAACAATGGGTCAGACTGCTTCATTTTCTTTCCGTCTTTCTCAGCCTTTTTTGAGGACGTACCTCAGGTGGAGTTTACGTCCCTTGTATTTACTTGTATGCCAGGCGAGAGTTGCCATAGGCGACTCGGGTCTTGGTTGTGTTTATGTGCAATGTCTTCCGAGCAGCGAATTAACTCCCTTGTTTAGTTGATTTTTAAAATGTGATTTGCCTTCTTTTGTTCCATCTCTGTGAAGGAGCTGGTTGAGTTGCTGACAAGTTTCTCTCTGCGTGAGTCTCTGCTGACAGCGGAGCACATCCTGAAAGTGCTGGCTTTTCTCACTCGTCTGGATAACAGCAGCTTTGACGGGCTGTTTCCCCTTGTGTGAGTTTCTCCTGCTTTTGTGTCCGTCCTCCTTTCTCTTTTCTCCTTTTTTCTGTCTTCTTGTTCACATTGTTCTTGATGTTGTTGTCCTTGGTGAGTGGGGTGGGGTGGAGCAGACAGGTGTTGCTTTTCTCCTTTTTTCTTCTCTTCCCCTTCTGTTCCTCCTTCTCTCTTTCTCCTGTTCCTCCTTCTCTTCCCCTTCTGTTCCTCCTTCTCTCCTTCTCCTGTTCCTCCTTCTCTTCCCCTTTCTGTTCTCGTCCTCTCTCTCCCTTCTCCTGTTCCTCCTTCTCTTCCCCTTCTGTTCCTCCTTCTCTCTTCTCCTGTTCCTCCTTCTCTTCCCCTTCTGTTCCTCCTCTCTCTTTCTCCTGTTCCTCCTTCTCTTCCCCTTCTGTTCCTCCTTCTCTCTTTCTCCTGTTCCTCTTTCTCTTCCCCTTCTGTTCCTGTTTCTTTCTCCTGTTCCTCTTTCTCTTCCCCTTCTGTTCCTCCTCTCTTTCTCCTGTTCCTCTTTCTCTTCCCCTTCTGTTCCTGTTTCTCTCTTTCTCCTGTTCCTCTTTCTCTTCCCCTTCTGTTTCTCCTTCTCTCTTTCTCCTGTTCCTCCTCTCTTTCTCCTGTTTCTCTCTTTCTCTTCCCCCTCTGTTCCTGTTTCTCTCTTTCTCCTGTTTCTCTCTTTCTCTTCCCCTTCTGTTCCTCCTTCTCTCTTTCTCCTATTCCTCCTTCTCTCTTTCTCCTGTTGCTCTTTCTCTTCCCCTTCTGTTCCTCCTTCTCTCCTTCTCCTTTTCCTCCTTCTCCTCCTTCCTGTCTTCCCCCCCCCCCCCCCCATTCATACTGATACTTCCCATGTGCAATGCCCCTCCACGCACAACACACGCATGTGCGCGCGCGCGCACACAACGACGGTAGCAGAAACTGGGTACTGATATTAGCTGGGGCGAAAATATACATACACTAGTACATACTACCTCCGTGAAAAGAGGAATGCAGGAGTAGCAGGTTAAAAGGTTCAATAAAGTTTGTTGCGTCTGTGTGCAGGTCACCAGCAAGAAGACAGGGCCTGGGAGTGGCTGCTTTGGCTTTCAAGGTCATCTTCTACATTTTTTTATTGATCAGTCACTTCTTTTTTAAATTAATCAGTAGCATTTAATAACAAATAAAGAAAATAGACTGTTTTAATTTTTATTACTCAATCACATTTTTAGTGGCAAATAATCTAACATACTCTTTAATTTTTTGTTATCCTTTTTGTTATTTTTATTATTAAGTTATATTATTGTAAAGAATAAAATATACTTTCTCCCCCCCTCCTCCCCCCCCCCACCCTTTTTTCCCCAACCTCACCTAAGCACATAGACATAAAGTACGTGATGAGTTTGTTCTGGCTAATTGCATGCTTCAAATATGTAATCATGACTGCTATCTTGATCCATGCTAGCTGTCCTGTACTGGCCCGATATGGGATGAAGCATTCAGCAATCTTCCTTGAAAGGACGAGAGAGGGCCATCGTCAATCAGACGAACATTGGAACTGTTTCAAAGACGTTGTTGGGGAAACTTCTGACAGACGTGGCAGAGCGCATATGGGCTTTCCTGTGCTTTTCTTTGCTATGAGTATGACACTATTTTTTTTTTCAAAAAAATCCAGTACTAGATCAGTCCTGGCCTGGGAAGTGTCCTTGTAGCGGTGTCTTTTTCTGTGATTCCCATTTTTTTCATTTTTTTTCCACAGGGCGTCCAGATTGTCAGTCCTTGGGAATGTTTTCGTGTCTTTATTCTGTGATTCCCATTTTCTTTCTTTTTTCCGCAGGGCGTCCAGAGTCAGTCCGAGCCAATACCAGGCCAGTACCAGATCGGCACCAGCCTGGGAAGTGTCCTTGTAGTGGTGTCTTTCTCTGTGATTCCCATTTTGTTTTCTTTTTTGTACAGGGCATCCTGAGTCTGTGTCAGCCTATGCATGGAGACGTCACAGCGTTAACCACTGCAGTAAGGCGTTGTGTTGGTTTGGGGGGGGGGGGGAGCTTGTGTGGGTGGTTTCTGGTTGGGAAATGTGTGTGGAGGGAGCATTTGTGGGTGGAGCAGACAGCTGTTGCTGTGTGTGAGTGGGGTGGGGTGGAGCAGACAGCTGTTGCTGTGTGTGGGTGGAGGGTGGTGGTGTGAGGAGTGTGGGTAGTGGGGTGGGGTGGAGCAGACAGCTGTTGCTGTGTGAGTGGAGTGGGGTGGAGCAGACAGCTGTTGCTGCGTGTGAGTGGGGTGGAGCAGACAGCTGTTGCTCGTGTGTGTGTGTGTGAGTGGGGTGGAGAGACAGCTGTTGCTGTGTGTGAGTGGGGTGGGGTGGAGCAGACAGCTGTTGCTGGTGCAGTGAGTGGGGTGGGGTGGAGCAGACAGCTGTTGCTGTGTGTGAGTGGGGTGGGGTGGAGCAGACAGCTGTTGCTGTGTGGTGGAGTGGGTTGTTGGGGGGGTGGAGCAGACAGCTGTTGCTGTGTGTGAGTGGGGGTGGATGTGTGGTGGAGCAGACAGCTGTTGCTGTGTGTGAGTGGGGTGGGGTGGAGCAGACAGCTGTTGCTGTGGATGGGGTGGGGTGGAGCAGACAGCTGTTGCTTTGTGTGAGTGGGGTGGGGTGGAGCAGAGCTGTTGCTGTGTGGAGTGGGTGGAGAGACAGCTGTGTGGAGTGGGGTGGAGCAGACAGCTGTTGCTGTGGTGAGTGGGTGGGGTGAGAGACGCTGTTGCTGCGTGTGAGTGGGTGGAGCAGACAGCTGTTGCTGCGTGTGAGTGGGGTGGAGTAGACAGCTGTTGCTGCTGGAGTGGTGGAGTAGACAGCTGTGCTGGGAGTGGGGGGAGCAGACAGCTGTTGCTGTGTGTGAGTGGGGTGGAGCAGACAGCTGTTGCTGTGTGTGAGTGGGGTGGAGCAGACAGCTGTTGCTGTGTGAGTGGGGTGGGGTGGAGCAGACAGCTGTTGCTGTGTGTGAGTGGGGTGGAGTAGACAGCTGTTGCTGCGTGTGAGTGGGGTGGAGTAGACAGCTGTTGCTGCGTGTGAGTGGGGTGGAGTAGACAGCTGTTGCTGCGTGTTAGTGGGGTGGAGCAGACAGCTGTTGCTGCGTGTGAGTGGGGTGGGGTGGAGCAGACAGCTGTTGCTGTGGTCTGTGTGTCAGTGGGGTGGGGTGGAGCAGACAGCTGTTGTCGAGGTCTGTGGAGTGGAGCAGACAGCTACAGCTATTGTTGATGCTCTGTGTGCAGACCTGCAAGTACCTGCTGCCTAACGCGCTGATGTTGTTGGAGGGCAACAAGGTGAGCGCCGCTCAGACGTTGCCGCAGTGGCTGCAGCTTGGACGTGAGCACGCCATCGCCTTCTTCAGGTCAGTCACAGCCGTCCGTTAGCAGCAGTCGCTGTTATGCCAGGGGTCAGTGGCAGAAACATCTGTATGTCTGACTCTGTCTCTGTCTCTCTCTCTCTCTCTCTCTCTCTCTCTCTCTCTCTCTCTCTCTCTCTCTCTCTCTCTCTCTCTCTCTTCTCTCGTGTAATAAAGTATGATCTTATCTCTCTCTCTCTCTCTCTCTCTCTCTCTCTCTCTCTCTCTCTCTCTCTCCCGCAGGGAAAAGAAATCAAGGGTACAAAAAACACACACACAAAAACAGGCAGCACCGATTTTAGTTCCAAATACCAGCGAAACAATCGAAGCATGTTCACACACAGCTGTTGCCCCTTTTTAGTCGCTTAATTCTGAACACAGCCGCAGCTGTTACTCTCATGGGCAGGCTTTAGGCTTGAACGCAGTCATTCCTACACGCTTCTTCACCATGTTTTGGCCAAGAAAAAGTGAAGGCGATTTTAGTGTTTTGATGTTTACTTAATGAATGATTGGTTTATTATAATATTTATTGAATGTTTTCAGTTATTGGTGAGCCAGAATAATAATCTGTGTGTGTGCCTGTGTGTGTGCCTGGATTTAATATGTTGCTTCATAAATGCTGCCTATAATTTATATGTTGTGGTCGATTGAGTTTCGATTTTAGCGTTTTGTTGTTTAAAGAATTTTGTTTTATTGTAATTTATTGAATATTTTAAGTTATTGGTGAGCCAGAAGAATAATGTGGTGGGTGGGAGCGTGCACGCATGCGTGCGTGTGTGTGTGTGTGTGTGTACATTGTTATTAAGTATTTCCTTGTATTTGAGCAGTTTTTAGCTCTGTGTTTTATTGAGTTGTTGATGTTTTATTGTTAACTGTATTGAATGTTTTCATGTAAATGACAAGCCAGAATACAATTTTCTCTACACAGAGACAATAAAGTTGTATTGTATTGTATAAGGCTCCAAAAGTTTTGAAAAGTGAAAGATATACCTATGTCGGTCGCTCGAGTTGTAACATCGTGGCAACAAATCTGTGACTACAGCTGTGCCAGTAAATGGGTGTGGGTCTCAGTCAACGGCAGCCGGATTGGTCTAGTCGGTCAGAGATGTAAAAAGCCAGTGCCATGGCGGGACACTCAAAATTCTGTTTGTTTGTACACGCAGTTTTCTATAAAATAAAATAAAATCTGCGCAACCCTGAACCAGTGACATACTCTTCAGCATGATGAAGGTCACTTTACGAAAGAGGGGAAGACCAGTTGAGCTGGATGTGAAAGTTTGTGAGGAAATGAAGCCTGAAACACATCGGCACACTCTTTTGTGATGTTGCGTTTAAAAATAATAATTTGTGATTGCATACATTGCTGGACCTAACCTTCGGTTTAGATGCAACAAGAGGGGAGCGTGCTTGCAGTGGCATGCCCCTGGACCCCCCTAGATGTCAGTTCCCATGCCTGCTGTCTCTGCACTCTCTCTTTCTCCCTCCTCTTTCTCCCCCCCCCCCTCTGTATCCTCTTTCTGTCGCCCCACTCTCTCTCCCCCTACCTCCCAACCTCTGTCTCCCTTCTGTCTGTCTCCACTCTCTCCCCCTTTCCGCTTTCTGTTCCCCCCCCCACCCCCACCCCAGCCTCCCCACTCCTCGGTATCCTCTTCTCGTTCTGTCTTCCCGTTCTCTCTCTCCCCTCTCACTCTTATTGTTGTTTTCCACAGCGTCTCAACGTGGGTGTTTAAATTTTATTTCCGCACAGCGCGCCAAGCCCTGTTTTAATGTTGGAGGTGCGCGCTTTTCAAATATTTCGTTTTTATCATGACCGCCTTTCGGACAGGTTCATGCTGAAGGAGCGTGGAGAGGCATGTCTGGTCAGCGTCAAGATTCTGCTGCAGCACATGTGCATGCGAGTGCCGGACAAGGCGGAGTACCGCACCAAGGCAGCACAGGTAGCTCTGTCAGCTTTCTTCGTTAATGCATCACAAAGCAACAGCGTGGTCAACAAACTCTTTTGAGTGACCTGATTGTGGCCACCAAATGAGTGACAGTGAAAAGCTCCATGTTTGTCACCCCTTTAACCAGGTTCCCAGGGTCCTTACTGGTGCTTACAAGCACGTACAAATTGTGAGTGACAGTGAAAAGCTCCACGTTTGTCACCCCTTTAACCAGGGTCCTTACTGGTGCTTACAAGCACTTACAAATTGTGAGTACTATGAAAAGCTCCATGTTTGTCACCCCTTTAACCAGGGTCCTTACTGGTGCTTACAAGCACTTACAAATTCTGAGTGACTGTGAAAAGCTCCATGTTTGTCACCCCTTTAACCAGGGTCCTTACTGGTGCTTACAAGCACTTACAAATTGTGAGTGACAGTGAAAAGCTCCACGTTTGTCACCCCTTTAACCAGGTTCCCAGGGTCCTTGCTGGTGCTTACAAGCACTTACAAATTGAATTTGCCAAGCCTTATAAATCCATATATTTGCATAACAGGTCCTTACAAGCCTAGCTAATACTAAAAATGCACATGGGTAGTTATAAAAGCCTGTCATTTTCCCAAGTCAGTGACACTGGATGGTTCCACACATTGACTGAATTTCAAAATCGTTCAGACATAGGTTGAGATGAAGTCTGAAGCAGACGATGCTTTGCTCCAAGTTCATTTAGATCACGTGCAGCCGAAATCACGGTCATGAGATTACATGATAACTTCCGGGTCAGCCATTTGTTTGCAAAATTCAAAACTGAACTGTGCAAGAACCTGAGCTAACAGCGAAGATGCCGGGAAAATGTTCGTTCCAAAACTGCTGGCTGAAGGACATTGCACACCAGGAGTGGGTTCTAAAAGATAAGCTGGACAAACACTATGCTTGATGATCGGCATGCAGAATTTGGCTCATTTTTTGTGGTCCTTACTGTTGCAATGGTCCTTACAAAATTTTATATTAGTCCTTATAAGGTCCTTATTTGGCTCTAGTCCAAGTCCCCGGGAACCATGTTTAAGGTTTGGTTGTTGCAAAAATTGCTGAGTGTCGCCGTGCAAGTTTAAAAGGTTGTAACCATTACTACCCATATCAGAGACTTTAATTATGACTGATGCCCAGACACGCACATGCATGCATGCCACACACACTAAAGTGAAAGTTGGGATCACTGACACAACCATGCAACTGATGCACTGACCAGTTTTGTAATGCATATTCCTGTTCCAGTGTGAAATGTGCATATAGGTGACGCATGGGTTGGGTTTGGAAGTTTGGTGCATTAGGCCCAGTGTATACATCATTTACACATATTTGTGCGTAATGATTAACGCTAAAACTTCACTGTTAGCGTGATGATGATGATGGATTCCTTGCAGATGAGGATTTGGGAAGGTTGGATGATATTCCTTGTAAAAGTGAGGATGTGGGAAGGATTTTGAATGATATTCATTGCAGACAAGGATTTGGGAAGGTTGACAGATGATGTTCCTTGTACAGACAAGGATTTGGGAAGTTTGGTGGATGATATTCCTTGTACAGTCAAGGGTTTGGTGGATGATATTCCTTGTACAGTCAAGGGTTTGGTGGATGATATTCCTTGTACTGACAAGGGTTTGGGAAGTTTGGTGGATGATATTCCTTGTACAGTCAAGGATTTGGAAAGTTTGGTGGATGATATTCCTTGTACAGTCAAGGGTTTGGTGGATGATATTCCTTGTACAGTCAAGGGTTTGGGAAGTTTGGTGGATGATATTCCTTGTACAGTCAAGGGTTTGGTGGATGATATTCCTTGTACAGTCAAGGGTTTGGGAAGTTTGGTGGATGATATTCCTTGTACAGTCAAGGGTTTGGTGGATGATATTCCTTGACAGTCAAGGTTTGGGAAGTTTGGTGGATGATATTCCTTGTACAGTCAAGGGTTTGGGAAGTTTGGTGGATGATATTCCTTGTACAGTCAAGGGTTTGGGAAGTTTGGTGGATGATATTCCTTGTACAGACAAGGGTTTGGGAAGTTTGGTGGATGATATTCCTTGTACAGTCAAGGGTTTGGTGGATGATATTCCTTGTACAGTCAAGGATTTGGGAACTTTGGTGGATGATATTCCTTGTACAGTCAAGGGTTTGGGAAGTTTGGTGGATGATATTCCTTGTACAGACAAGGACTTGGGAAAGTTGAGGGTCATCTCTTGCACACCCACTGTTGGTGGCAGGGCCCCATTTTTGATGCATAGACCCAGCTGCATTTTGCACAGATGAAAGTTTGTAACCAGCAAACAGCACTGTAAGTACACCACTTCAGTGGATATTCAAAACGCACTATGAAAGGCTACAGCCACTCATTCAGAATCACACTGACAAGAGCGCAGCAAGTCTGCTTGAGAGCAGAGAATAGCACTGTATAGTGTATAAAAGCCATCAGCTGAGACAGAGTTTGTTACAAACCGCTACCTGTTTCATATTCGTGTGTGTGTGTGTGTGTCAGTTGGGGGCGGGGGTGGGGACTGGGAGAGATGGAATTAAGGGTAGGTAGTAATATAATGATTCATTTTCTTTATATATTGCTGCTTCTCATATGGCACATGTACTTGTATATTTACATTGTTAGTTGTCATAATTATATGTATTATGTTTGTGAAACTTAGAAAATGTTGGAGAATGTTGTAAAGCGCAGTGAGTTTGGGTACACCAGAGAACAGCGCTATACAAAAGTTTATTATTATTATTATTATTAATTTACATTAAAATTCTCACAGGTCTTGGAGTGTCTAATACCCTATTGATACCAGGAGAAGATGCACTCCATGCTAGTTTCACAAAAGATTCTAGGCAGATGAGCTCATGATCGACGATGTGTGCAGCAGTCAATTGCAGAGGGTCTGTGCACTTGCTTTGGTTTGAGCGTTCATTCAACACACGAGGGATTGTGAATTGTGATTCTGCACGAGCGCTCTGGGCCTTGTTCTGTTTCAGATTTTTGAGCGTTTATTCACTTGTTTTCTTTGTCCGTTGCTTCATTGCGTCCAGGCGTTCGTGACGATACTCCAGGACTTCCCTGACGAGCAGTATGCCTTCATGCTCAAGTGGATTGGTGTCCTCTCCAGGAATGAAAAGGTTGTGCCCAGTTTTCTGTTAGCGGTGTCTTGTGTTCCTGTTGTGATTGTTCTTTATAGTTCAATGATGGATTTTTTGATCAGTCTTTTTTTTTTTACAGTTCAGTGAGTGTTTCTTTCTTCAGGCCTTTTAACATCTCTTTACAGTTAAATGAGGGATTCTTTCTTCAGTCCTTTTAACATCTCTTTACAGTTCAGTGAGTGTTTCTTTCTTCAGTCCTTTTAACATCTCTTTACAGTTCAGAGAGTGTTTCTTTCTGCAGTCCTTTTAACATCTCTTTACAGTTCAGAGAGTGTTTCTTTCTTCAGTCCTTTTAACATCTCTTTACAGTTCAGTGAGTGTTTCTTTCCTCAGTCCTTTTAACATCTCTTTACAGTTCAGTGAGTGTTTCTTTCTTCAGTCCTTTTAACATCTCTTTACAGTTAAAGAGTGATTCTTTCTTCAGTCCTTTTAACATCTCTTTACAGTTCAGTGAGTGTTTCTTTCTCTCAGTCCTTTTAACTTATCTCTTTACAGTTCAGTGAGTGTTTCTTTCTGCAGTCCTTTTAACATCTCTTTACAGTTCAATGAGTTTCTTTCCTTAGTCCTTTTAACATCTCTTTACAGTTCAGTGAGTGTTTCTTTCTGCAGTCCTTTTAACATCTCTTTACAGCTGAATGAGAGATTCTTTCTTCAGTCCTTTTAACATCTCTTTACAGTTCAGTGAGTGTTTCTTTCTTCATCTCTTTACAGTTCAGTGAGTGATTCTTTCATCAGGACTTTAATTTTCTCTTTTGCTGTTTACAGTTCAGTGACCCAAAAAAACAACTGGTCAGTTCTGTTTACCTGGAACATGGTTTGTTGTCATAAGGAAAAAAGAGTATACATGCACACAGAAACCCAGGCAGTGAAGTGGAGATGTAACGGCCGGTGTTGGTGTGTCTGACAGAGTCCGGTGCGAGTTTTTTCACTGGAGATTCTCACTTTGCTTCTGACCCAGCCTGAGAGGCAGCTCCGAGGTAGGATTATAATAAAGATTCTTTAATTTGATTTTGTATTGTGTCTTAGCTCTCTTACTCTTACCTTCAATACAAAGAAATGATCTGAAACAGAACGAGGCCCAGAGCACCCGGGCAGAATCAACATGCAAGGGAGTTTAATTGGCGCTTGAAAGAAGACCGGAGTCGCCTACAGTAACTCTCACCTGGCATGCGTGTAAATACAAGGTACATAAACTCCACGGTAGGTACATCCTTAAGAGACGTAAATGCAAGTGTATCAACTCCACCAGTTTATGGACCTTGTATTTACACGCATGCCAGGTGAGAGTTACCGTAGGCAACTCCGGTCTTTGTTGTTGTGTTTGTGTGACGTCTTTCAAGCACTGATTAACTTCCTTGTGTGTTGACTAAATACAAAGCTCTAGCTGTGTGTGATTCAGTGATAGGTGTCCTAAAGTTTTGAAGCATGTGAATGTGATTCAGTGACGGGTGTCAAAAGGTTTTGAAGCATGTGATTCAGTGACTGGTGTCATAAAGTTTTGAAGCATGTGATTCAGTGACTGGTGTTTGAACTGGCGTGAAAGAGTTTTGAAATATGTGATTCGTTCTGAGGTGAGCCGGTGTATTGTAGCTGACACAAGGCTTCCTGTTTTTCTCGACTCTAGAGGCTAGACTCACCCCTGTATTGCAATTTAAAAGGGGATTTTCACCCTCATAAAACAGCTCTAATGGATATCCGTTTGTTTTTGTTTTGTTTCTAAATTTAGGAAGCTTGTGTGTCAGGGCCCCCCATTTATTGTGTGAATACCTTAACACGCATGAGAACACCAAATTAGGAGCTGGAGAGATCGTACACATGTAAACACTGTAGTCGGATTCAGAATGACGCTGCATGTGACCTCGCTGTTTGTTTGACACTGTTTCGCACTCCTTGTCTGCACTGGGTTGTTTGACTCAGTCAAAAATCGGTTGTCGTCGTCACCCTATTGACAGATTTCTAGGGGGTATTTTACTCCTTACTGCATATTTTAAAGAGTCAATTTCACGCACAGAATTGAAGTCTAAGGGGTGAATATGAGGTCCTATTGCCTGAACACACACAGATTGGGATTTTCGGGAGCCCCGCTGACGGGACGTTAAAACTGGAGAACTAACTTGTGCTGACAACAGGTGTGACGGAGGAGCAGCTGCCCTGGCTTCGCACGCTGTCTTGATCAACCAGCTCCTGGCCAGGTGCTCCGACGTGGCCGCCGCGTGAGTCCTGTCGCCAGCCCGCTGCTGTGTTCCTTCTTGCTGTCGTCTTTTTGGGGGTCTTTTTCTGTCTTTCTCCCTTTCTTTCTTTCAGTCACCCAGCCCCCCGTGGGTTCCTGTCTTGCTGACTTCTTTCTGTTTTTTCTTTCTGTCTTTCTCCTTACTTTCTTTCATCACCCCCTACTGTTTTCGTTCTTGCTGTCTTCTATTTTTCGTTCTTCTTTCTCCCTTCTTTCTTTTGTCACCCAGCCCCCTGTGGGTTCCTGTCTTGCTGCTTCTTTCTTTTTTTTTTTTTTCTGTCTTTCTCCCCCCTTCTTTCTTTCTTCTTCTTTTTCTCCTTTTTCTTTTGCTGCTCTATTTTTTGTTCTTCTTTCTCCCTTCTTTCTTTTTCACCTAGCCCCCCGTGGGTTCCTGTCTTGCTGTCTTCTTTCTATTTTTTCTTTCTGTCTTTCTCCTTACTTTCTTTCATCATCCTCTACTGTTTTCGTTCTTGCTGTCTTCTATTTTTCGTTCTTCTTTCTCCCTTTCTTTCTTTCGTCACCTAGCCCCCTGTAGGTTCCTGTCTTGATGTCTTCTTTCTATTTTTCTTTCTATTTTTCTCCTTACTTTCTTTCGTCACCCAGCCCCCATGTTTTTTTTCTTTTCTTGCTGTCTTCTTTCTTTTTTTCTCCTTACTTTCTTTTTCTTTGATTCCTTCTTTCTCTTCTTTCATTTTTTTTCTTTTTTTCTTCTTTTTTCCCCCCCCCCTGGGTTCTTGCCTTTTCCTTGCTTCCCTGTAAATTTTCGTTGTGTTTTCTCTTTTCCATTTCGTTTGTTTGTTTCTCTTTTCAAGTACCAGTTTAGATTTGTAACCGGTGCATTTCCAGCTCAGTGGTTTCTTTTGGCTTTCACTTCTTTCCTTTTTAAGTTCTTTTTTTTCTTTTCTTTTTCGTTTTTCGTGGAGGTTCTGGTTCTTGTTCCTTCGTTTTTCTTTCACTTCAATTTCGTGGCTTTTGTTGCTTTTTTCCCTGCTCCCAGGTCAGTTGAAGTTCTTGGCTGCCACTGATAAATGTGGTTAGGATTGATGTGCTCACTTTGCACAATGGTTCAGGTGGGTGTAGAGATGTGGTGAGCTCACTTTTCAAGGTCCAGGTGGGTGTAGAGGTGTGGTGAGGACTCGGTGTTCACTTTCCAAGGACCAGGTGGATGTGGAGGTATGGTGAGCCCACTTGCTAAGGTTCAGGTGGGTGTAGAGGTATGCTGAGTTCACTTGACAAAGTTCAGGTGGGTGTAGAGGTGTGCTGAGTTCACTTGACAAGGTTCAGGTGGGTGTAGAGGTGTGGCTGAGTTCACTTGACAAGGTTCAGGTGGGTGTAGAGGTGGGGGCTGAGTTCACTTGACAAGGTTCAGGTGGGTGTAGAGGTATGGTGACTGAGTTCACTTGATCAGGTTCAGGTGGGTGTAGAGGTGTGCTGAGTTCACTTGACAAGGTTCAGGTGGGTGTAGAGGTGTAGTAAGTTCACTTTCCAAGGTCCACGTAGGTGTAGAGGTGTAGTAAGTTCACTTTCCAAGGTCCACGTAGGTGTAGAGGTGTAGTAAGTTCACTTTCCAAGGACCACGTAGGTGTAGAGGTGTAGTAAGTTCACTTTCCAAGGACCACGTAGGTGTAGAGGTGTAGCAAGTTCACTTGCCAAGGTTCAGGTGGGTGTAGAGGTGTAGTAAGTTCACTTTCCAAGGACCAGGTGGGTATAGAGGTGTGCTGAGTTCACTTGACAAGGTCCAGGTGGGTGTAGAGTATGATGAGGACTTGGTGTTCACCTTCCAATGTCCAGGTGGGTGTAGAGGTATGATGAGGACTTGGTGTTCACCTTCCAATGTCCAGGTGGGTGTAGAGGTATGGTGAGGACTTGGTGTTCACCTTCCAAGGTCCAGGTGGGTGTAGAGGTATGGTGAGGACTCGGTGTTCACTTTCCAATGTGCAGGTGGGTGTAGAGGTGTGCTGAGTTCACTTGACAAGGTTCAGGTGGGTGTAGGGGTGTAGTAAGTTCACTTTCCAAGGACCAGGTGGGTGTAGAGGTGTTATAAGTTCACTTTCCAAGGGCCAGGTGGGTGTAGAGGTGTGCTGAGTTCACTTGACAAGGTTCAGGTGGGTGTAGAGGTGTGCTGAGTTCATTTGACAAGGTTCAGGTGGGTGTAGAGGTGTGCTGAGTTCACTTGACAAGGTTCAGGTGGGTGTAGAGGTGTGCTGAGTTCATTTTGCAAGGTTCAGGTGGATGTAGAGATGTGGTGAGCTCACTTTCCAAGGTCCAGGTGGGTGTAGAGGTGTGCTGAGTTCACTTTCCAAGGACCAGGTGGGTGCAGAGGTGTGCTGAGATCACTTGACATGGTTCAGGTGGGTGTAGAGATGTGGTGAGCTCACTTTCCAAGGTCCAGGTGGATGTAGAGGTATGGTAAGGACTTGGTGTTCACCTTTCAAGGTGGGTGTAGAGATATGGTGAGGACTTGGTGTGTTTGCTTTCCAAGGTCCAGGTGGATGTAGAGGTATGGTGAGGACTTGGTGTTCACCTTCCAAGGTCCAGGTGGGTGTAGAGTTATAGTGAGGACTTGGTGTGTTCGCTTTCCAAGGTCCCGGTGGATGTACAGGTGTGGTGAGGACTTGGTGCACACTCCGAGCATTGCTTTCCGGCACCTTCCTCCAAACTCTGCCATATTTGGTTACGCCACTGAAGGGACACTCTTTATCTCCGCGCAGCTGTCCACCAGTGTGGCCAGCGCCCTCCTGAAGGTTTGGCTACTGATAAGACTGTGGAAGCAACCTAGCACCCAAGCACCCATGTAAACATGAGACGCATCCACCCCAGGTTAAAAAAAAGGTTTGGTCTCGATTCAAATGGATTGTGGTTTTATTTGTGCTGTTGTAAACTTTGTTGGCAGCTATAAATGACACGCCTTGTTTTATCTGAGTAGCAAACGTACTACGGTTTGAGCACCAGCGAAAACCTGCTCGTTAGCTGACAGTTTTCAGGAACATATGATGTAACTAAATACAGCAGTGGTTGAAGGAAGGATGTTGTAAACCAGTGCTTGGAGTTTGGACTTGGTGTTCACTTTCCAAGGTCCACGTGGGTGTAGAGGTGTGGTAAACATGGCTACTGTGCCAGACCAGGTGTGTGTAGAGGTGTGGTGAATATGGTTACTGATGCCAAGGACCAGGTGGGTGTAGAGATGTGGTGAACATGGCTACTGTGCCAAGGACCAGGTGGGTGTAGAGGTGTGGTGAATATGGCTACTGTGCCAAGGTCCACGTGGGTGTAGAGGTGTGGTGAACATGGCTACTGTGCCAAGGACCAGGTGTGTGTAGAGGTGTGGTGAATATGGTTACTGTGCCAAGGACCAGGTGTGTGTAGAGGTGTGGTGAACATGGCTACTGTGCCAAGGACCAGGTGGGTGTAGAGGTGTGGTGAATATGGTTACTGTGCCAAGGACCAGGTGGGTGTAGAGGTGTGGTGAAATGGTTACTGTGCCAAGGACCAGGTGGGTGTAGAGGTGTGGTGAACATGGCTACTGTGCCAAGGACCAGGTGGGTGTAGAGGTGTGGTGAATATGGTTACTGTGCCAAGGACCAGGTGGGTGTAGAGGTGTGGTGAATATGGTTACTGTGCCAAGGACCAGGTGGGTGTGGTGAACATGGTTACTGTGCCAAGGACCAGGTGGGTGTAGAGGTGTGGTGAACATGGCTACTGTGCCAAGGACCAGGTGTGTGTGGAGGTGTGGTGAACATGGCTGCTGTGTCAACTCCGCAGGGTGAGGACGCGGGCCATCACCGGCTTTGCCCAGTGCCTGGAGTCAGGGGGCGTGTCCATCAAGAAGACCATCCAGGAGATGATCACGCCGCGGACCAACACCCCCCTCCCTCCGCGCCTCATCCCCACCCCCGCAGACAACGTGCGCACAGTGCAGCATGCAGGTAGGTTCTTCGTCGTATGTTGGGTTTCTTGGCTAGGGTGATTGTAGATGACAACAGCCATGTCCTTGCTAAACGTTATGAGCTTCTTCCGTCTGGTAGACGATTTCGCGTCCCTAAATCAAATGCAGTCAATAGCATTTCTGAACAGATAAATCTGTCCAACCATCATAAATTACTAGTTTATTTATTGTGTAACTTTTGTATTTTCAATAACACTGTTCTTTGAGTTTTAAAATACGTGTTATTGTGTACTGTGATGTGGATAACGTTCAGCCACATTTTAATTTCTCTGATGAGATTATAAGTCATCTTGAATCTTGTTTGAGAGGGAGGGGGTGGGTACTGACAGTGCATGCACAGCATGCTGGTACTGGTAGGTTATTGTATGTTGGGTTTGTCTGCGGGTTTTTTTTTTGGGGGGGGGGAGTAGTGACGCGTTGTGTGCACTGTACAGTACACCAGTAGGATTGTACTTCCGGTGTCCTTGTTGCTGGGGTGGGTAGGGTTAGGGGGTATGGAGGACCAGAATCCTGGTTTCCTGAAAATTGTATCCTGATGAGCGTCTGTCCAGCTGTCTCACGCTGCTTTGAAATGTAACCAAACATGCATGTGTTTTGGGTTGTGTCTTGGTTCTTTTTTTCTTTTCTTTTTTTTCTTTTTTTTTGAAAGGGGAGGTGAGGGACTAAGATAAGCTTGGACAGGGGAAGGGGATGCTTCTTTGTGATTATAATGGTCGTTCCCACTGTTGGTCTATGATGCCTTCTTGTACAGAGATGGAACTGGGCGGTGTGGTTGACAGACTCGGGGACAGGTATGGAATTTGTGGCACCGAGACGTACGCAGTGGGCTTGACGCCCATGCCACATTTCACATTCAGCCTGCAGCACTGGGTTTCTCCCTGCCTACCATGACAATCATGTAAAAAAAAAAAAAAATCTTTTGAGCTCATATTCTTGACAAAGAAGGCTGTGAGCATCTGACACAAAGAGCAAACATGCTGAGAGGCAGAGGAGCGGGTTCATAGACCTGCCCAGACACCACAACCAGGCGTACACAAACCCAGGGGAGTGGGTTCATATTCATCTCCAAAAACCACAGGCCTACACAAAACTTTGATGCATCATCACTTCTCAGTCCTGAGTCATATCGGTGGAGGTTTTTAATTTTTCATCCCAAAACACTGCTGTCTGCAGACCGGACAGCGAGTGAGACTGCAGAGGGCCAAGGAACCAGCAACAACCGATCAGACTGCACGAAAGAAGGGGCAAAGGGTAACCAGGACGACGCCACCCCCACGACCCCAGCCACCCGGCCTTCAGGCGCTGAGGAGCAACAGACGCCCTTCAGATCCGTGGAAGTGACAGAGGCTCTGGACAACAGTAAGGGAGACATGACCCTTTCAGGAAAGGAGAAAGAACAGGATTGTGGGAATGAGTTGTTCGCAGAAAGCGAAAGAAATGATGAGCAGCTTTAAGCCCAGCCTCCGAAGCACTGGTTTATGTCACCATTTCGCCTGCTGCGCCATAATTGGTTACTCTGTTGCTGTTGATTGCCAAAATTGGTTACATGTCCAGCAACTGCCAAATTTGGTTACCCTTCCCTCAGCCACTGCCATAATTGGTTAGCCTTTGTCCAGCCACAGCCAAAAATGGTTACCTTTCCTCCAGCCTGTTCCACAACTTTATTTTTATTTTTTAACATTTTTTAAATTAAGTTTTTAACTAAAATTTAAGCATGTGAACATAATAATGTGCATTTATTATGCGCTCATCAATGCCCCAAGCACTCACATGATACATATTAACCTAAATATGATACTGTATACACACGTAGTGCACAGTCCTACCAACAACATATATATATGTACACCAGGCATATGCGTCAGTGCAGAGTTGATATGTACAAACTATATAATGGTGTCAGCAACAACAACGGCCTCTTCCATAACTTGCCCTTCCAGCCAATACCATAAAATGTTACCCTGTAGGTCTCTGAAGACTGCGCTCAAATGGCAGCATGTCTGTAACAACGCAGACAACTAAAACTTGTCAGGCTGCATTTGTCTTAAAACCACTTATACCAGCACAGATAAAATTTGAATCAGACAGCGGCTAAAAAATGTTTTACCCAGAGTGGACATGCTGATGCTGTCTTGCTTCCACAGTCTTAGTACCCAAACTTTTCACAAGTTTTACAGAGGGCACTGATAGCTTGAGCCTTACAGGGGTGATTTGGGTAGAAAGATGTGCGGAGATAAAGACTGCTGCTTTAGTGACGTAACAACTGACCAACTCCACACAAGCCTATTGCAGTTGTAACTGACCGACTCCACACAAGCCTATTGCAGTTGTAACTGACCGACTCCACACAAGCCTATTGCAGTTGTAACTGACCGACTCCACACAAGCCTATTGCAGTTGTAACTGACCGACTCCACACAAGCCTATTGCAGTTGTAACTGACCAACTCCACACAAGCCTATTGCAGTAACTAACTCCACACAAGCCTATCGCAGTTGTAACTGACTCCACACAAGCCTATTGCAGTTGTAACTGACTCCACACAAACCTATTGCAGTTGTAACTGACCAACTCAACACAAGCCTACTGCAGTTGTAACTGACCAACTCCACACTGTAGCTGACCAACTCCACACAAGCCTATTGCAGTTGTAACTGACAAACTCCACACAAGGCTCTTGCAGTAACTAACTCCACACAAGCCTATCGTAGTTGTAACTGATTCCACACAAGCCTATTGCAGTTGCAACTGACCAACTCCACACTGTAACTGACCGACTCCACACTAACTGACAGACTCCATACTGTAACTGACCGACTCCACACAAGCCTATTGCAGTTGTAACTGACAAACTCCACATTGTAACTGACCAACTCCACACAAGCCTCTACTGCAGTTGTAGCTGACCGACTCCACACTGTAACTGACCAACTCCACACAAACCTCTACTGCAGTTGTAACTGACCAACTCCACACTGTAACTGATCAACTCCACACAAGCCTCTACTGCAGTTGTAACTGACCAACTCCACACGGTAACTGACCGACTCCACACAAGCCAATTGCAGTTGTAACTGACCAACTCCACACAAGCCTCTACTGCAGTTGTAACTGACCGACTCCACACTGTAACTGACCGACTCCACACTGTAACTGACCGACTCCACACAAGCCTCTGCTGCAGGTTTACCAGACAGGCAGGGAGTGATATCCATGCTACACCGACGGGCCCGAGAAGAAAAGGTCCACGTCCGCAAAGCTGCTCTGCAAGCTCTCCACAAGTTCATCCTGTTTGAGGCTACTACCATCGAAAAAGAGGTACAGTGGTACTTGCAGAAATTTCATTTTCCTGTTTACTTTTGTGGGTGGTGGTTTTTGTTCATTTCTTTTCTGATTTTGCCTCGTTTTCTTCATGCTCATTCGCCCTGCTATAACCGTCTTGGTTGACTGGGCGTTAAAAAAAGAGAGCAAGTTACTGACTTGTTCATTTTTGCCAGTTTTCTTTTCTTTGTGGTATGCATATTTAAAATTATTATCTGTTAGAGTTTCAAACTTTGCTGAATCTCTCTCTCTCTCTCTCTCTCTCTCTCTCTCTCTCTCTCTCTCTCTCTCTCTCTCTCTCTCTCTCTCTCTCTCTCTCTCTCTCTCTCTCTCTCTCTATATATATATATATATATATCTCTCTCCTTCCTCTCTCTGTGTCCATCTCTCTCTCTCTGTCCATCTCTCTCTCTCTCTCTGTCCATCTCTCTCTCTCTGTCTGTCTCTCTCTCTCTCTCTCTCTCTCTCTCTCTCTCTCTCTCTCTCTCTCTCTCTCTCTCTCTCTCTCTCTCTCTCTCTCTCTCTCTCTCTCTCACACATACACACCGTACATCCCCCCACCCCCACACCCCCCACCAAGATGCATGCACACCCACCCACCCAAGTTACTGATAATTTTGCTGAGGTGTAATGCTGTTTTCATTTACAACATACAGCAGTGTCCTTTGAAAGATGCTGAAAAAACACCTTGTCCGTACATGAAGCAGGGCTTGACCTCTGACTGAAATGTAGTGCTGGTTGCACCTACAGGATACAAAGTTGTCTTGGGTACACTTACAGGTGTTGGTTACAGGATACAGAGGTGTTGTCTTGGTTACATGATAATTATAGAGGTGTTACAGGCCATAGGGGAGTTGTCTTGGTTACATGATTACAGAGGTGTTGTCTTGGTTACAGTATATAGAGGTGTTGTTACAGGCCATAGGGGTGTTGTCTTGGTTACATGATTACAGAGGTGTTGTCTTGGTTACAGGATATAGAGGTGTTGTTACAGGCCGTAGGGGTGTTGTCTTGGTTACATGATACAGAGGTGTTGTCTTGGTTACAGGATATAGAGGTGTTACAGGCCATAGGGGTGTTGTCTTGGTTACAGGATATAGAGGTGTTGTTACTGCCTATATGGGTGTTGTCTTGTTTACAGGATGTAGAGGTGTTGTTTTGGTTACAGGGTATAGAGGTGTCGTTGCCTATAGGGGTGCTGTTTTGGTTACAGGATGTAAAGGTGTTGTCTTGGTTAGAGGATTTAGAGGTGTTGTCTTAGTTACAGGGTATAGAGATGTTGCTGCCTGTAGGGGTGCTGTCTTGGTTACAGGATGTAAAGGTGTTGTCTTGGTCACAAAATACAGATGTTATCTTGTTCACTGGGTATAGGATATCGTCTTGGTTGCAGGATACGTAAGTGGTGTATGGGTTACATAATACAGCTGTGTTATTTTGACTGCAGGGCACAGGTGTTTTGGATACACTGACAGGATATGGAGATGATGTTTTGGTTACACAATACAGCTGTGTTATCTTGGCTACAGGACAGCAGTGTTTTGGTTACACTGACAGGATATGGAGATGATGTTTTGGTTACACAATACAGCTGTGTTATCTTGGCTACAGGACAGCAGTGTTTTGGTTACACTGACAGGATATGGAGATGATTTTTTGGTTACACAATACAGCTGTTATCTTGGCTACAGGACAGCAGTGTTTTGTTTACACTGACTGAATACAGATATGATGTTTTGGTTACATAATAAGCTGTGTTATCTTGGCTACAGGACAGCAGTGTTTTGGTTACACTAACAGGATATGGAGATGATGTTTTGGTTACACAATACAGCTGTGTTATCTTGGCTACAGGACAGTGTTGTTTTGATTAAACTGACAATACAGAGATGATGTTTTGGTTACATAGTACAGCTGTGTTATCTTGGCCACAGGACAGCAGTGTTTTGGTTACACTGACAGAATACAGAGATGATGTTTTGGTTACACAATATGGCTGTGTTATCTTGGCCACAGGACAGCAGCGTTTTGGTTACACAGAGGATACAGAGATGATGTTTTGGTTACATAGTACAGCTGTGCTGTTTTGGTTACGGGATACAGGGGTGCTGTCTTGCTTACAGGTTATGGAGGTGCTGTGTGAGAGGTGTCGGGACAAAGCGCTGTCAGTGCGCAAGCAAGCGCTGACCTCATTAACCGAAGTGCTCATGCAGTTCAGAGACAATTCCACCGTGCAGAGGTAAGGGACTACTTCGCTGTCGCTGTCGGAATCGGTTTTGCAAACGACCTTCTCTCTCTCTCTCACACACACATGCACGCACGCACATGCGCGCACACACAAAAACAACAACACCTACACCACACACATGCACGCACGCATGCACACCCACCACACACACATTCGGGTACATACACACAGACACCCACACACAACAACACCACACACAGCAATGCAACACAACACACACACCATACCACACCACACACATACACAACACACACAGCAGCAGCAACACCACACACACATACACACACACACCAACAACAACACAAAAACAACAACCACACACACACACACACACACACACAACAACAACAACAACACACACACCACCCTGCCCCAGCTGGTGTGTCACATGCAAACTGCATGATGCAATCAGTTACTGATGTGTGTGTGTGTGTACGTGTATATGTGTGTGTATGTGTGCAGCGCGTGGTGTCGGGGCGTGCTGGCCATGGTGTGGGACCAGGAGACGTCCATCCAGGACAGGTGTCTGGAGGTGCTGGAGTCCACTCTGCTGGCGAACATCGCGCCCCGTCACAGGTCAGGTCTGCCGCTTCGCCCCGCTCTAACAGGCTAGCCTGCCTCTGTGTCAGAGCTTTAGTTGTTAAGTGTCGTTTTGTAGCTTGACAAATACAGAATCTTTATTGTCTATGAATAATTGACCTATTAAAAAAATGCAATTGACCCAAACATTTGCTGGTTCCGTCTTGTCCTAATAGACGATTTCCGGAAATAACAGGCAAAGATAATTTGACAGTGTTTTCTCACTCCGGGAGAGTGAAGTCCCCTGAATGGAGGCGGCAGCTGAGAAGAGCCGATCTGCGACAGTTTTAGATCTTCAGGCATGGACCTATTATAATTTATACAGACTACCAGCTGGGGGACCTACTATCCGATCTGCATGTTCCCCACGAACGGTGAGCGCTTGATCGCATTTCTGATGCCTTTTCTGCCTTTGTTTACGGGTATCCGTCATCTCGCCCACATGCTCACTGTACCCCCAACAAAAGCGTGCCTACTCTGCGCTACACCCGCAGGCATGGACCTGTATATATACAGGCCATGCCTGTAGGCACTTACCGAGTGCAGTCCCCTGGATTTCCGAAAATCGTCTGTTGCTAATAAATAGCATTCTTTTGAACCTTTTATGTTTGGATTTTGCATGGTAGGTTGCAGTGCAGGTGCTCTGAGATGTATTGGATTGAAGGGTAGGAGGTATGGTGGGGGGGTATGGTGATGGGACAGGAGGGTAGGTTATGGGATATAGTGGGGGGACAGGGTACGTAGGACAGGAGGGAGTATGGTCGTGAGAGAAGGGGGTACGGTGACAGGGACAGGAGCGGGTACAGTGGTGAGAGGAGGGGATATGGTGAGGGGGTACAGTGGTGAAAGGAGGGGATATGGTGAGGGGGTACAGTGGTGAGAGGAGGGGGTATGGTGAGGGGGTACAGTGGTGAGAGGAGGGGGTACAGTGGTGAGAGGAGGGGATATGGTGAGGGGGTACAGTGGTGAGAGGAGGGGGTATGGTGAGGGGGTACAGTGGTGAGAGGTAGGAGCATGGTGATAGGGGAAAGGATACGGTGAAGGGGAGAGCCATATGCTCTCCCTCTCTCTCTCTCTCTCTCTCTCACACACTCACACTCTCTCTCTCTCATACACACACACACATCCATATACACTCACACAGCCCAGCATTTGAAAGAATTCAAAGAAATGACGGTCTGATGTGTGTGTGTTTGTGTGTGTCACAGATCCAAGAGTGAAGACCATGTACTGACATGGGAATTGCTGATGCTCATCAGCAAGCCGGAGAATGCTGACCTCAGGTAGGACGGCAGCTGTGATGTACAATTTCTTCTGATTTTCACAACTCACAATGTTCGACCTCCCATGGGGCATCAGCGATTGGTGGTGGGGGGGGGGGGGGGTATGTACATTTGTGTGTGCATGTATAGGAAGATCATGAACCTGAAGCACAAAAAAAAAAAAAAAGTTGGACAGGAGATTTAGAAAATGTACAGATATTTCCATATGCAGACTTCATTCCGTTTGTTTTATCAAGACTCATAGAATGAAATACTGTTTCTTTTTTCATTTCTTTTTTTTTTTTGCTTCAGTTTTTAGCTCCTCGGGGCTGCCATGATTGTTCACTCTTTACTGTTGAAGAGCAGAAAAAAGCTGGCTCACAGCGTGTTTGATACTTCAGCTGCAGACGTTGGCCTTGTTCGTGACATCACTGATACAGACTGCGGGTCACAAAGCGGCAGCTCTCGTAGTCATCTTTCCACAACTTTCAAACATCAGGTGTTAGCAAACTGGACTGGACGTTGCATGAAGAATTGCTGTGTATCTATGGTTTATTCCGTCCCTGTTGATAAAGACCGTGGACTGGACATTGCAGGAGTGGGGGTGGGGGGGGGGTTGAAAATGTTCACCTACGCAATTCATCTCTAGAAGAAGAAAAATGGGTGTACTACCTCGTTGAGGAGAGGAATGCTGGAAAAAAAAGCAAGGTTATGCACGGACTGGTTGATCTTTCAGACGTCACTTCAAGAAGGCGTGTCGACTGTGGGAGAGGCAGAAGAAGCTGAAAAGTTCCGTTGTCGCCTCCATCATGAGTCACATCGACACGCCCCACAACCAGGTAACGGGCCAGCTCATGTCTGTATTTTTTCTGCATCTCTTTCTTTTTCTGCCTCTCTTTCTCTTTGTTCTTACCTGTTTCTCTTTTTGTTTGTTTTTTGTTTGTTTTAGTTCTCTCTTTGCTCCCCTCATTCATTTCATTGTGTGCAAGAATGTGATTGTGTGTGTGTGTGTGTGTGTGTGCATGTCATTGTGTGCGTGCGTGTGATTGTGTGTGTGTGTGCATGCGGTTGTGTATGTACATGCATGTTTATGTGATTGTGTGTGTGTGTGCGCGCGTGCATCTGATTGTGTGGGTGCATCTGATTGTGAGTGTGTGCATGTATGTGATTGTGTGTGTGTGTGTGCATGTATGTGATTGTGTGTGTGTACATGCATATGATTATGTGTGTGTGTGTGCATGCATGTGATTGTGTGTGTGGGTGGGTGTGATTATGTGATTTTGTGTGTGTGTGCAGGCTGCCTGGAGTGTTCTGGCAGACATCGCAGTGACCAAAGTGAGCGTGGACACCAAGCCGGTCCTACAGTACTGGACTAACCACAACCATACCATCACTGGTCAGTTCTCACGCTCCTGCTGGACCTGCTTTGCTTGCCTGACTCTTAATTTTTTTTTAAACAATGTTGACAACCCAACCATGCAAACGGGGGTCCATGTTTTGTTTGTTTTTTAAATTCCCGTCATCCAGCCAAACACAGGTTTGTTTGGTGGGATTCATCACAGAATTGTGTCCAGTGTTCTGATGTTGGAAAATGTAACAGGTTTGTCGGGGGGGGGGGGGGGGGGGGGGGGGCTGGGTGTCTTTTTTAGTATGCAGGCCTGGGAAGCATCAGGAAAACGGCATTTTGGCTCATGGTCTTGAACTGTTCAGGATAATGGATAATTCAATGGATAATCTGTAGAAGGGAGATTCGGAAAAACATCCGGGAGACCAAACAATGGACGATCAGAGGAAAATACCAAACCGGGCAGCGGGGACGGCTCAGTGGTTAGAGCGCCGGACTCGTGATCGAAAGGTCGCAGGTTCAAGTCCCTGCAGGAGCGGCGGGAGAATTTTCTTCTCCAGGGTCGACTTTCTGTGCTGACTCTTATTTCGGTATCCGTTCCACCCCGTGTTACCGCAGTAGCACATAAAAGAGCCCGGTCATTCTGCCAGAAGTGCAGGTGGCAGGTTACAGCTAAACACGTATACACCTTATGTATGTGGCTTTGCATGAAGTGACATGGTGCATGGTTGTATGGTGTACACAGAATGTGCTGAGATGGCAGCAGTTTCGTGTGGCACCAGCCATGTCAGCGCTGTAAGTACACCACTTCGACGGATATTCAAAAACACTATAAAAAGCCATTCATTCATGTAGAATCACATGTGAGCGCAGTGAGTGCTCGGGAGCGGAGAATAACGCTGTATAAAAGCGATTAACAACGCTGTATAAAAGCGATTAACAACGCTGTATAAAAGCGATTAACAACAGCAACAAAATCAGTTTAACTTGAAACCCCTTCTGGGCCTGGTTCAAATCAGAGTTTTGCCTCTTACGTGCCACAAGATTCTCAGATCCTTCAGTCACACAAGTTCTGTTTACACTCTCCATCAGCCGCTGGTCTTGGAAAATGGTCTTTAATTCTTTAGGAAAAAGCTTGCAAGTTTTGAAGTCAAAATCCTGCCTGAACCCAGCTGTAATAGTTATCCAGCTTTCTGCTATTAACACAACTTGATGTGAACATGTTTCAGCTGCCACGGAAGGTGATGTGTGGGAAAACGTCCTGCGAATAATTGGATGCAACGCTCGGTCTGTGGCATCAAACCATCGCTCAAAGCTGATTGGTGGGTTTGACTTCAGCCAAGTTGGACAACTTTTTTGTGGACGTTGTGGCCTCTTTTTCTTCTTCTGTCCTCTCATTTTTTTGACCAGTAAGAATGTGTTGAAATGGGTAATGTTACAAATGTGCTGAGAATGGATTATTTCAGCGCAAAGGGTTTTCTTTCTGTCTGTCTTCTTTCCAATGTCAGTGTTAAGGGAGACACCAGGCAAAGAGGCAGGTTGGTCTGAAAACGTAGCAAGCATTCAAGCATGCAAACCCAACAACACAAATGCAAGACTCGTGGCTTTCACATCTTGTCTTGCTTTGGCCCCTACATTTTGAATTCACTCCCACAAGGCCTTAGACACTGCTCGACCCTGTGATCTTTTAAAGCCAAACTGAAAACCTTCCTCTTCTCACAGTATTTCCACCCCAGCTAATATCAATACCTAGTTTCTGCTACAGTCATTGTGTGTGTGTGCACTTGCGCGCATACAGATCAGTGGCATGCATGTTTAAGTTCATTGCATTTTGTGTGTGTGTGTGTTTGTTTTCCATATAATACTTTATGTAAATTGTTTTGGTAGGACTGTGCTCTACATGTGTATAGAATATCGTATTTAGGTTAATATGTATCATGTGAGCACTCGGTGTTGATGAGCGCATGATAAATGAACACTGTTGGGTCCATTTGCAGGCTTTTGCATGGTGGTTCTGTCAATGTTTACGCAACAGAAGTATTTTTTTCCTTCGAGTTCGAGCTCATCGGGGTGCATCCATGTTGGTTCATTCTTTACCAGTGAAGAGAAAAATATTGGCTCGTGATGTAATTGACCTCTGCTATACATGTCTGCCTTGTTCAACACATCAGACGCAGATCGCCAGAAGCAAAATTACAGCAGTCAAGCCAGCGCTTTCACAGTGTTCAAACATCAGTTTTAGCAAACCAGTCCCTAAATCAGCTAAAAAAATAAATTAAAACAACTGCTGTGAGTGTATTTTTGATTCCCTGTCTAGTAATGGGACCTGTGATGCCTGTTCGCTTACAGTCCCCTTTAACAAGCAGCAGGCTTTCTTTCAGCTGCGCTGCGCTGAACTGACAGAACTCGTCCGTCTGTGACAAAAATCAGTCATCCACCGGTTGCTGCTAGAAACAGTCTTGCACAGAATTCTTTCCACAGGACTCCGACTGGTAGAAAAACGTTCCCTGAATATGTTTTTAAAGCTTTATCTGACAGTTTTGAAGTCGTTTGCTCTTATGACCAATTTCATCACCTCTCTATATTTCATCACCTCTCTGTACTTCATATATTTCATGACCTTTATATTTCCTGTCATCTCTGTATTTCATGATCTGTCTATATTTCATGACCTCTGTATTTCATGACCTCTATATTTCACAACCTCTCTATATTTCATGACCTCTCTGTATATCATGTCCTTTCTATATTTCATGACCTCTCTGTATTTCATGATCTCTCTGTATTTCATGACCTTAGTATTTCATGACCTCACTATATTTCTTGACCTCTATATTTCATGACCTCTGTATTTCATGACCTGTCGATATTTCATGACCTCTCTGTTTCATGACCTCTCTATCTTATGACCTCTCTGTATTTCATGACGCCCTGAGATAGCCGTAGTGGTTGACTGGGCGTAAAACACCAGATTACTTACTGTATTTCATGACCTCTCTGTATATTTCATGACCACTCTGTAATTCATGACCTCTCTATTTCATGACATCTCTATATATTTCATGACCTCTCTGTATTTCATGACCTCTCTATATTTCATGACCTCTCTGTATTTCAGGACCTCTCTATTTCATGACTTCTCTCAATATTTCATGACCTCTCTGTATTTCATGACTTCTCTCTATATTTCATGACCTCTCTATATTTCATGACTTCTCTATATTTCATGACCTCTCTATATATTTCACGACTTCTCTCTATATTTCATGAACTCTCTATATTTCATGACCTCTCTGTATATTTCATGACCTCTCTATATTTCATGACCTCTCTATTTCATGACATCTCTATATATTTCATGACCTCTCTGTATTTCATGACCTCTCTGTTAGTCTGTATATTTCATGACCTCTCTGTATTTCATGACCTCTCTGTTAGTCTGTATATTTCATGACCTCTCTGTATTTCATGACCTCTCTGTTAGTCTGTATATTTCATGACCTCTATTTGTATACCTGTCACAGGTGAGTTCAAGTCTCATCTGTTGCGGTTTGACCTGCGACCAGTCCTTATCTCGGCGCTGTCTTCTGCCATCCACCAGGTGAGCTGTCCAGGATTTTCTGCCATTGCGCGGCCTGGATGACAAACGGGTCCAGCACACTTGGTGCTGTAGCCCTGAGCATAGTTTGTACGGAGATGCTGAGCACCCTGCCTGTTCACCACCAGTTTCTTCGTGTACCTGACGCATTAGATGTTGTCATAAATGGTAACTCACCTGGCATGTGTGTAAATGCAAGGTACATAAACTCCACCAGAGGTACGAACTCAGATTGAGGAAGATGCACCTCTGGTGGAGTTTGTGTCCCTTGTATTTACACACAGGCCAGGTGAGAGTTACCGTTGGCGACTCAGGTCTTTGTTGTTTACTTGTGTGATGTCTTTCAAGTGCCAATTACCTCCCTTGTGTGTTGAGCCAGTATGTCAGTCAGACATACCGGTTGTTATTGTTTGAATAGTTTTCAAAACACACACACAGTGACACCCATAAAAATATATTAAAAAAACAGCACAGTGGGAGAGGGTGGGTGTGTTGTAGTGTGGGTGTGTGCTATGTGGGTGTGTTGTAGTGTGGGTGTGTTGTGTGGGTGGGTGTGCTATGTGGATGTGTGGTGTGGGTGTGTTGGGGGGGTTTGTAATGTGGGTGTGTTGTAGTGTGGGTGTGCTATGTGGATGTGTTGTAGTGTGGGTGGGTGTGTTGTAGTGTGGGTGGGTGTGTTGTAGCGTGGGTGTGCTGTAGTGTGGGTGTGGTGTGGTGTGGGTGTGTTCTAGATTGTGAGGGGAGCTGGGTGTTTGCTAGTACACCTCCAGTAACAGTATTGACAGCCATGTATCCGACCGGACATGGCTGCAGACACCCAGGTGTTGCAGTCATTTCTGACCAGTTTCTGCGGACCACTTTCACCACCTTTAGATGCCACCCTGGTTTGAAAAATGTTTAGCGTGACCTCTGTACAGTACTTCAAAACCTTAGGAACGAGCCAGCGTGTATCTTGACAGTTTCCATTCTTCCGCTGATATTTAAAATGGTTCGCAGAGACTGAAAGCTGGGTGAGATTTTGTTGCCGAAGCCGTTTCCCTGCATTTTACTTCTGGTGATTTTGTTGTGTGGTTTTTTTTTTTTAATAATTTTTTGTTTTAATTTAAATTTTATTTTGTAGCTGAGTCGGGCTGAGTGCGGAGAGAACTTCCACAAATCCCAGGAATGGGGGCGTGACGTGCTGGTGGCTTGTGACCACTATCTCTCAGCCATCGTCTTGGAGGAGGACAGCAGTGGTCAGTTCTGTCTGTCTCTGTATCTGTGTGTGTGTGTTTGTCTGTCTATGTGTCTGCTAATGTTCTAAAGGATAGTACCCATGGTCAGTTCTGTCGTTCAGTCCATCTGTATGTCTGTTATTGTCCTGAAGGATAGTACCCATGGTCAGTTCTGTCATTCGGTCAGTCTGTATGTCTGTTATTGTCCTGAAGGATAGTACCCATGGTCAGTTCTGTCATTCGGTCCGTCTGTATGTCTGTTATTGTCCTGAAGGATAGTACCCATGGTCAGTTCTGTCATTCGGTCCATCTGTATGTCTGTTATTGTCCTGAAGGATAGTACCCATGGTCAGTTCTGTCATTCAGTCAGTCTGTATGTCTGTTATTGTCCTGAAGGATAGTACCCATGGTCAGTTCTGTCATTCGGTCAGTCTGTATGTCTGTTATTGTCCTGAAGGATAGTACCCATGGTCAGTTCTGTCATTCGGTCCATCTGTATGTCTGTTATTGTCCTGAAGGATAGTACCCATAGTCAGTTCTGTCATTTGGTCCGTCTGTATGTCTGTTATTGTCCTGAAGGATAGTACCCATGGTCAGTTCTGTCATTTGGTCCGTCTGTTATTGTCCTGAAGGAGGGTGTCCATGGTCACTACTGTCATTTGGTCAGTCTGTATGTCTGTTATTGTCCTGAAAGAGAATATCGAACAGACGTTAGGTCTGTCATTTGGTTTATATGTACCTGTATCTGCAGTTATTCTGGAAGACATTACTGGTAAGTTCTGCCTTCATGATGTCCTTCTTGATTGCACTGTAATGATAGTGTGTTTCAGCAGGTGACATGCTGTACAACAAAGTACAGGATGGCATGTCGCCTGTTCTTTGCTCTGCGACATGCCATCCTGTACTTGTTGTACAGCAGGTGACATGTCATATGTCAAGGACAGGATGACATGTCATCTGTACTTTGCTCAGCAATATGTTTGTTGTGTCAGCAGGTGATGATTATGTTGTATGATGATAACAGGATGACATGTCACCTGTACTTTGCAATGCAGTTGTTGTGTTGGCAGGTGACATGTTATATGATTGGCAGGTGACATGTCATATGACATTAACAGGATGATGTGTCACCTGTACTTTGCAGTGTATTTGTTGTGTCAGCAGGTGACATGTCGTATGACATTGACAGGATGATGTGTCACCTGTACTTTGCTCTGCAGTGCAGTTGTTGTGTTGGCAGGTAACATGTCATATGACGAGGACAGGATGTGTCACCTGTACTTTGCTCTGCAGTGCAGTTGTTGTGTCGGCAGGTGACATGTTATATGATTGGCAGGTGACATGTCATATGACATTAACAGGATGATGTGTCACCTGTACTTTGCAGTGTATTTGTTGTGTCAGCAGGTGACATGTCGTATGACATTGACAGGATGATGTGTCACCTGTACTTTGCTCTGCAGTGCAATTGTTGTGTTGGCAGGTGACATGTCATATGACGAGGACAGGATGATGTGTCACCTGTACTTTGCTCTGCAGTGCAGTTGTTGTGTCGGCAGGTGACATGTCATATGACGAGGACAGGATGATGTGTCACCTCTACACCCTGGGTGTGGTGGCCCTGCTGTGCCCATCCGTCACGCCGAAGCGAACGCCGATGTTGGTCCAGTCGTTCATCGCTACACCCTGCATCTCCGCAGCAGGTGCAGATCTTCGGCAGTTTGTGCATCTCACTTTTTCCACTTTTCTTTTTCCTCCATATTTTATAATTTTGCGTGCATTGCCCAGTAGTTTTGCAAATGAAAAAGGTGTTTGGCGCTCAAAATTGAAAGGGGGGAAATGCAAGCTAAAAACACTTTTTCTCTCTCCATATTTTGTGTGTAATGCATCAAAGATTGATGAAATGTTTTCCTTGATATTGGTATACGTCTGTAAGAATTTTCTGACTAGATTTGTCATGTGTATGCGTGCTCACAGAAAAAAGTGTCAGTGTGCATGTGTCAGTGAGTGCTGTGTGTGTGTGTGTGCGTGCGTGCGTGCATGTGTGTGTGTGTGCGCGAGCATGCATGTGTAGGGGTTGTGTGTGTGTGTGTGAGAGAGAGAGTATTGGTTTTTGAAATATTCAGTATGAATCCCTTGAACATGTACCTCCCCCCAGTGAAAAGGGCTATGGCCTTATATGAGTAAATAGTGTCAGTGTGCATTGCCCATTCATTTTGCAAATGAAAAAAAAGGTGCATTGCTCACAAAACTGGAGAGAGGAAAATGCAAAAAGGGCAACATTTTTGTCTTTTTGTTTTTTTAAATTTTAGGTCAAAGTGTAGAAAAAACAAGCAAGTGTCCAATTGTTGAGGCGTTATATTTAGATCTGGAAGACCTTAGAGTAAATCTGACAGGATTTTTTTTTTAATGGAGAGACAGAAAGTCATACTTTCATATTATTTATATGAAATGTACAGCAACATTTAAGGAGTATATTTTCATTGAACTTGTAACAATAACAATATACTTTATTCATCCCAGCGGGAAATTAAAGCTGTTGTCCAATCACACAATGAAGAGCATATCTCAATAATTCTAAGTCATGAAACACACGCACATACACACTCTTAGACATACGCCCCCTTTCTCTCAACCTGCATACACTAATAGCAAATCCAAAATTATCTGGAATAATGCTTTCTCTGTCAAACCAAAATGTAAAAACTCTAAAAATAAGAATCATTAGGTTCACACATCCCCAACCCTCCCTTAGAAAGACAGTTTTCATCCTCAACAGACTTCTTGACGCATTCCATTGTAGACTGTCGGTGTATTTTCCTGACTTCTTCCCTCACCACAGACAGGTTGCCTTCAGCAGCGCGCAAAAGGAAGGGGATAGCTCTGTGGGTCAAATGTCTGACGGAAAAACCAGGCACAATACTGAGCCGGTTTGGCCTAGCAGTAAGGCGTTAGGCTGGTAAGCGGAAGGACCTCGGTTCGATACCGCTTCGGCTCTCCTTTCTCTTCAAAAAGGTTGTGGTTTGTGGACACTGTCCTGTGACTTTGTCCATCACTTCCTACTGAAACATTACAATGGCTCTCATCACTGCCCATCTTAATGCCAAAGTCATTCTGGTGGTGACAGTGTAGCGATAGGTATATAATCTCCCTCTCCTCCCACTTCCATACTCCCTTCCCCCCCTTCTCCCTGTCCCTAATAAGCCGTACGGTTTCTGTGGACGTTAAACACCATGTTTACTTACCAGGCACAATACTGACACATGTTCAAGTCCCCGGTGCAACAAAGGATTTTTCTCCCAGTCAGCTTCCAGCACAGACTCTCTTACAGTGTCCGTACAGCCCCCGTGTGCAATCGCATGCGCTCGTTAAAAATCCCAAAACACTGGCAGCCATACCATTGTCTGGACACGGGAAAATACTGCACACACTGATTGGAATGAGTAGCGCTGCTGTTGCGGCTGCCGTGCCTTACCTGGGTAGGGCACCCTGAATTTCCCACAAGGGAAAAAGTACTAAAGTGTAAAAAACAAAAAACTAAAATCTAACTTTTTATTGTGAATTTCCCACAAGGGAAAAAGTACTGAAGTGTAAAAAAACAAAACAAAAACAAACAAAAAAACTTCTTTTTAATTTCCTACAAGGGAAATTGTACTAAAGTGTAAAAAACAAAAATCTAACTTTTTATTGTGAATTTCCCACAAGGGAAAAAGTACTGAAGTGTAAAAAACAAAACAAAAACAAAAACAAACTTTTTTAAAAATTTCCTACAAGGGAAAAAGAGGTACTAAAGTGTTAAAAAATAAAATCATGTGTGTTGATAAAATTTCAAACTCTTTAGTATGCAGATAACTGTACTTCCGTCCATTCAGTTGCAGCAGCAGGCATGGTCATGTATTCTGTCCCTGTCCTTCATACTTCGTTCATTGTCGACTCATGCAGGCGACAGCTCAGATGACATCTTGACCGGCAGTCAGCCGCTGCAAGTATCACAGGGGTCGGAGGCCAGCGAAGAGGGATCGCAGGGCACGCAGAGGTCGCAGAGCACCCAGGGGTCGCAGAGCACTCAGCCTCTGTCGCAGTTCCGAGGATGCAAGATGTCGGACAGAGTGCGCGCAGTGGCTTTCCTTACTCTGGGTGAGAAACAGCACACAAGGGAGTTAATTAGCCCTCAAAAGACGTCACACAAGGGAGTTAATTAGCCCTCAAAAGACGTCACACAAGGGAGTTAATTAGTCCCTCAAAAGACGTCACACAAGGGAGTTAATTAGCCCTCAAAAGACGTCACACAAGGGAGTTAATTAGCCCTCAAAAGACGTCACACAAGGGAGTTAATTAGCCTCAAGACTCACACAAGGAGTAATAGCCCTCAAGACTCACACAAGGGAGTTAATTAGCCCTCAAAAGACGTCACACAAGGGAGTTAATTAGCCCTCAAAAGACGTCACACAAGGGAGTTAATTAGCGCTCCAAAGACGTCACACAAGGGAGTTAATTAGCCCTCAAAAGACGTCACACAAGGGAGTTAATTAGCGCTCCAAAGACCTCACACAAGCGCAGCAACAAAGGCCTGTGTCACCTACGCTAACTCTCACCTGGCATGCGTGTAAATACAAGGTATATAAACTCCACGTGGAGTACATCCTCAAAAACGCGATCGCTCTGGGCATCATTCTGTTTCAGATTTTTCACTTTGGGTGAGTTGTAGTTCATGACTCTCTCACAGCAAGCTGTGTTTTGGTGCTCACGTTAAAGTGTATCAAAATTGCAGTTTCAAAAGTTTTTATTTATTTTTTATACTGTTGTTTCCTTGTTTGGCACTTTGATTTGATGATGGGGGGGGGGGGGCTTTTCCTGCGGACGAGTTTACATGTTGTTCTTAGGATTTGATGATGTGATTGTGTTGATTTATTTTTAGGCTTTCACTCAGGGTTCGCAGTCTCTGAAGGTCTTTGAAAGTTTAGGATGATGAAGTGATGCTTAATGTCCTCAGATGCCAGTTGACATATTAGGGACAAGCTGAGACCAATGCCGAAGCACGGTGCAATAAATCTTTATGTCCACGGAAACCAGAAGGCTCGTTAGGACGGACAGTCCAGGATGTCCACCTCGACTCTCACACAGCTCCTGAACCATGAAAGTTAAAGAAAAATGGGATAAGCTTTTCAAGGCCTTGAAAGTCTGTGAAAACTGAGTGGGGTCTGTGAAAGTTTGTGAATTTTGTGGCCTTCAGAGCGCTAGGGAATAACTATCAGCTTATCAGTCAGAAACTGCACTTCCCAAGACCACCAAACAGTAGTTTAAAAAAAATATCTAAAAAAATTGCCATGCAAAATCACAGAGAATGTACTTTCAATCAGTTTTGACTGATAAAGTGCATCAGCCTTTCGCTACAGTAAGGGTTGTGCCCCTTTACCAGATGTGCGGCAGAGTTGCATACCTTTGTGTTGCTTTTTTTGCCCCATATTGCAAAGGTTTGTGAAAAGTTTGTGAATTTTGAATGGATTTATCTGTACAAACCCTGTTCACTGCAGACAAACTTTAGGGGTTGTTTTGGGGATTTTGCTGCGTGGATTTTCGCCATCAGTTTCCGCAGAGAGGTTGGGGCGAGGCGGGCTGTGTCCTTCAGGGGTAGCGTGGGTGCCCATCGAAGAAAATGTTCACACACACACAACCATACGAAACGTCAATGAAGAAGCTGAAGAGTTATTTCTTGGCTTGTAGCTTGCAGTCCCTCAGTAGACAAAGCTGCTCCGGTGTCCTAGTAAAACTGAAAGAGCTGCGTGTCAGTTGTACACTTCAGATTAATCCTTTGCAGTGAGGTTGCCTGTGGCGCATGACCACAGTTGTTGCCTGTGGCGCATGACCGCAGTTGTTGCCTGTGGCGCATGACCGCAGTTGTTGCCTGTGGCGCATGACCGCAGTTGTTGCCTGTGGCGCATGACCGCAGTTGTTGCCTGTGGCGCATGACCGCAGTTGTTGCCTGTGGCGCATGACCGCAGTTGTTGCCTGTGGCGCACGACCGCAGTTGTTGCCTGTGGCGCATGACCGCAGTGTGCCTGTGGGCATGCACAGCAGTGTTGCCTGTGGCGCATGACCGCAGTGGCGTGGGCACGACCGCAGTTGTTGCCTGTGGCGCATGACCGCAGTTGTTGCCTGTGGCGCATGATACCGCAGTTGTTGCCTGTGGCGCATGACCACATGTTGCCTGTGGCGCATCCCAGTGTGCGTGGGCATGACCACAGTTGTTGCCTGTGGCGCATGTCCCAGTTGTTGCCTGTGGCGCATGACCACAGTTGTTGCCTGTGGCGCATGTCCCCAGTTGTTGCCTGTGGTGCATAACTACAGTTGTTGCCTGTGGCGCATGACCGCAGTTGTTGCCTGCTGTTGCCTGTGGCGCGTGACCACTGCTGTTGCCTGTGGCGCATGACCGCAGTTGTTGCCTGTGGCGCATGACCGCAGTTGTTGCCTGTGGCGCATGACCGCAGTTGTTGCCTGTGGCGCATGACCGACAGTTGTTGCCTGCTGTTGCCTGTGGCGCGTGACCACTGCTGTTGCCTGTGGCACATGACCGCAGTTGTTGCCTGTGGCGCATGACCGCAGTTGTTGCCTGTGGCGCATGACCGCAGTTGTTGCCTGTGGTGCATGACCACAGTTGTTGCCTGTGGCACATGACCGCAGTTGTTGCCTGCTGTTGCCTGTGGCGCGTGACCGCTGCTGTTGCCTGTGACGCATGACCGCAGAACATCTGCTGCCCCAGACTGACAAGGGCAGAGTTCTGACTGACAAATTCTGACCTTGACAAAGAGGTGGTGGTTCAGTGGGGATGTGGAGATAGTCATCTGCTCTGTTCTTGACAGCAGGTGGTCTGGGTCAGATCTGCCTTCATATTGCTACTGTTGAGGTCATGGTGTCTTTAACATGTGCAAGCCTGCAGCATTTGGAACTTCAGTAGTCCTCATCTGAATGACCATGGTTGCGTGACTAGTAATTGCTGCTGCATAGTTTGGCCTTGTCTGCCGTCATCTTGAGGTGACCCCATGCAGCTGACTAGACTTTAAAATCTAATCACTATCTCACCTGGTCTGCAGGTAAACTCTGCCTCTAAGAGAAGTCTGTGGCCAAAAAGTATGTCAGTTGACTGGTTGCTAAAATCTGATGACTATCTCTCAGGCAGCGGGGATAGCTCAGTGGTTAGAGCATCGGACTCGTGATTGAAAGGTCCAGGTTCAAGAATTTTCTTCTCCAGGGTCAACTTTCTGTGCTGACTCTTATTTCGGTATCTGTTCCACCCCCGTGTTACCGCAATAGCGCATAAAAGATCTCGGTCATTCTGCTAAAAGTGCAGGCGGCAGGTTACAGCTAAACACACATACACCCTATGTGGCTTTGAATGAAGTGACGCTGTAAACTGATGTATGGTTGAATGGTGTACACAGAACGTGTGCCGCGACAGCAGCAGTTTCACGTGGCACCAGCCATGCAGCAGGCAAAGAGCGCTATCAGTACACCACATCCGTGGAAATTTAAAAATACGCTCTACAAAAAGGATACAGTCACTCGTTCGGAATCAAATGCAACTTTTCAGCAGTGAGTGCTCAAGAGCAGAGAGTAGCGCTATATAAAAGCGATGAATAATAATAATAATCTCACCTTCACTGCAGGTAAACTCTGCCTCCAAGAGAAGTCTGTGGCCAAGAAGTGTGTGCCGGCCATGGCGCGGGAGTTGGAGGTGTCCGCCAGCGATGCCGTCAGGAACAACATCATCATCATCCTGAGAGACCTGTGTGTCAGGTGAGCGAGGAGTGGCAGTTAATTTTCTCACTTTTTCAAAAGGTGTGTGTGTCATACAGGTACGGTACTCTAGTAAACCTCAGTTTGTCATCATGGCCATGTGTCTGTGTTGATGATGATGATGCGTGTGTGTCATACAGGTATGCCACGTTGGTGGACCCCTATGTGTCTGTATTGATGATGTGTGTCATACAGGTATGCCACATTGGTGGACCCCTATGTGTCAGTCATGGCCATGTGTTTGAGGGACCCAGCGCCCATTGTCCGCCGACAGAGTCTGGAACTGCTGACTGGACTGTTGCAGGTCTGTGGTACAGGATAGGGTCTGTCTGTCTCTGTCCTCAGTGTCTGCCTTTCTCTGTCTCTCTCTCTCTCTCTCTCTCTCTCTCTCTCTCTCTCTCTCTCTCTCTCTCTCTCTCTCTCTCTCTCTCGCCCTCTCTCTTCTGTCTCTCTCTCTGTCCCTCTCTCTCTCTCTCTCTCTCTCTCTCTCTCTCTCTCTCTCTCTCTCTCTCTCTCTCTCTCTCTCTCTCTCTCTCTCTCTCTCTGTCCCCCCCTCTCTCTCTCTCTCTTTCTCTCTCTGTATGTCTTATGCATAATTTCCCTTTCTCTCCCTTATAGTTTATAATTATTTTGTTTTTGTTGTTGTTGTTTTTGTTTTTGCCCGAGGGCTGGATGAAAAAAAGTATATTGTACATATTCCTTTACCCTCGTTAATAAAAAAAAATATTGTTCTCTCTCTCTCTCTCTCTCTCTCTCTCTCTCTCTCTCTCTCTCTCTCTCTCTCTCTCTTCTCTCTCCTCTCTCTCCTCTCTCGCCCCCCCCTCTCTCTCTCTCTCTCTCTCTGTATGTCTTATGCATTTCCCTTTCTCTCCCTCTCTCTCTCTCTGTCCCTCTCTCTGTATGTCTTATGCATAATCTCTCTCTCTCTGTCCCCCCCCCCCTCTCTCTCTGTGTCTCTGTGTATGTCTTATGCCATAATTTCTCTCTCTCTCTCTCTCTCTCTCTCTCTCTCTCTCTCTCTCTCTCTCTCTCTCTCTCTCTCCTCTCTCTCTCTCTCTCCCTCTGTCCCTCTCTCTCTGTGTCCTCTCTCTCTCTCTGTATGTCTTATGCATGAATCTCTCTCTCTCTCTCTCTGCCCCCCCCCTCTCTCTCTCTGTATGTCTTGTGCAATTCTCTCTTTCTCCCCCCCCTCTCTCTCTCTCTGTCCCTCTCTCTGTGTGTCCCTCTCTCTCTATGTTTATGCATTAATTTTCTGTTCTCTCCTCTAGTGTCCCCTTCTCGTATTCTTATGCATAATGTATCTCTCTCTCTCTCTCTCTCTCTCTCTCTCTCTCTCTCTCTCTCTCTCTCTCTCTCTCTCTCTCTCTCTCTCTCTCTCTCATGCATAATTTCTCTCTCTCTCTCTTTCTCTCTATATGTTTCATGTATAATTTCTCTCTCTCTCTCTCTCTCTCTCTCTCTCTCTCTCTCTCTCCTCTCTCTCTCTCTCTCTCTCTCTCTCTCTCTCCCTCCCTCCCTCCCTCTCTTACTCACCAAATTATGCAGAAAGGTTGCAGCTGTCACATTTAAGTCTTCTTCCCCCCTCTCTTTTCACCTTGTTGTGTGTGTTTGTGTGCATACTGATGAGCATGCAGGTGTGGATTTCTTGACTAATTTTCTGAACTGTGGGTTTGTTCACTGGTCAGCGTTTTGTTGTGGCGTGCGTCTGTGGGCAGGAGGACTTCCTCAAGTGGAAAGGGCCTCTCTTTTTCCGCTTTATTCTGACGCTGCTCGACCCCCACCCGGAAATCTCTTCATTTGGTATGCTCTGTTCTTTTCCCCTGCATTTTGTTCCTCTAGACAGATTTTTTTTGGGGGGGGGGGGGATTCCTTTCATTTTGCAAACAGATAGGTTTTGTCAGTCCCCATGTTGTGCGTGGCTGCAAGCATTGGATTTTTGTTTTTGACTGCCTCTGATTTGATCTGACTAAATGTTGTGACATTGTTATATTGTTTTTCTTTACCCTTTCACTTCTGCTCGGGGGGGGGGGGGGGGGGTTCTGTACACTTTATTCTGTCTCCAGTTGTTCCGGCTGAGTTTTGTCTGGAGCTTCCACCTGTTCAAGCGCCACCCAACTGTGACGTCACACTTTATTCTGACTCCTGTTGTTCTGGCTGAGTTTTGTCTGGAGCTTCCGCATGTTGAACTTGAAGTGCCACCCAATCGTGACGTCACACTTTATACAAACTCCTGTCGTTCCAGTGGAGTTCTGTCTGGGCTTCCACCAGTTGAAGCACCACCCGACCGTGACATCACACTTTATGCTAACTCCTGTCATTTCAGCGGAGTTCTGTCTGGGTTTCCACCTGTTGATGTGCCACCTGACCGTGACATCACATTTTATTCTGACTCCTGTTGTTCCAGCGGAGTTCTGTCTGGGCTTCCACCAGTTGAAGCACCACGGACACCCGACCATGACATCACACTCTATTCTGATTCTGTTGTTCCAGCGGAGTTCTGTCTGGGCTTCCACCTGTTGAAGCGCCACCCGGCCATGATGTCACAGCACCTGCTGGAGAGCATCTTCGTCTTCAACGACTACAGCAAGCACAACGGTCAGTGAAGCTGTTACCAGGTATCAGGTTTCCTTTTCCCTTCATGCCTTAATGCAACCCCCCCCCCCCCCCCCATTTTTTAGTTTTTTTGTTTTGGCACTTCCTTTTCTCACTAATAGTGATGTACACACACATACCCACCATATCATTGCTGTGGCTTTATTTCAGAGAATCGCCCCAGCAGGACAGGTGAGGACTTTTTGTATGCCACCATTTTCCCTGCCTTTTCAATCCCTCAGCTGGAAATTTCAGTCCTCTGCACAGAGACTGTTGTGCACTGCAGGTCTTGCAGGCTGCCGAAAAGCTTCCTCACCGTCAGAGTGTCCGCCAGCCGGAACTGATGCCTGAGGTTGTCATGTAGCGGGCTATGCTTGCTGCACATGCTTTGTCATTGATTGATTGATTGATGATCACTTACATAGCGCTATTCTCCGCTCTCTTGAGCAGACTCACGGCACGTTTATTTTATTTTATATCCACCGAAGTGGTGTACTTACAGCACTGACGTGGCTGGTGCCACATGAACCTGCAGCCATCTCGGCGCAAGTTCTGTGTACACCATACAACCATGCACCATGTCACTTCATGCAAAGCCACATACGTAAGGTGTATGCTGTCATAAGGCAGCTGGTCTGACAGGGACGGACCTGTGACTGACACATTCTGAACTTGGTGATTACTGATTTTGAAGAGGTCTCCCAGTCTTTCACATCACTGTCTTGAAGTGCCCTGTTCACCCGTTGCTGTCGTGAAGTGCCCTGTTCATCCATTGCTGTCTTGAAGTGCCCTGTTCATCCGTTGCTGTCATGAAGTGCCCTGTTCATCCGTTGCTGTCGTGAAGTGCCTGTTCATCCATTGCTGTCTTGAAGTGCCCTGTTCATCCATTGCTGTCATGAAGTGCCCTGTTCATCCATTGCTGTCTTGAAGTCCGCATCCGTGCTGTCATGAAGTGCCCTGTTCATCCATTGCTGTCATGAAGTGCCCTGTTCATCCATTGCTGTCTTGAAGTGCCCTGTTCATCCATTGCTGTCTTGAAGTGCCCTGTTCATCCATTGCTGTCTTGAAGTGCCCTGTTCATCCATTGCTGTCTTTTGCACCGCTGTCTTGAAGTGCCCTGTT
Source organism: Alviniconcha marisindica (assembly GCA_018857735.1). Classification (NCBI taxonomy): domain Eukaryota; kingdom Metazoa; phylum Mollusca; class Gastropoda; family Provannidae; genus Alviniconcha; species Alviniconcha marisindica. The sequence continues at coordinate 783,102 of JABMCL010002025.1, read as the reverse complement.
CATCCGTTGCTGTCATCAAGTGCCCTGTTCATTCATTGCTGTCTTGAAGTGCCCTGTTCATTCATTGCTGTCTTTTGCACCGCTGTCTTGAAGTGCCCTGTTCATCCGTTGCTGTCATGAAGTGCCCTGTTCATCCATTGCTGTCTTGAAGTGCCCTGTTCATCCATTGCCTGTCTCGGGGAAGTGCCCTGTTCATCCATTGCTGTCTTGAAGTGCCCTGTTCATCCATTGCTGTCTTTTGCACCGCTGTCTTGAAGTGCCCTGTTCATCCGTTGCTGTCATGAAGTGCCCTGTTCATCCATTGCTGTCTTGAAGTGCCCTGTTCATTCATTGCTGTCTTTTGCACCGCTGTCTTGAAGTGCCCTGTTCATCCGTTGCTGTCATGAAGTGCCCTGTTCATCCATTGCTGTCTTGAAGTGCCCTGTTCATCCATTGCTGTCTTGAAGTGCCCTGTTCATCCGTTGCTGTCTTGAAGTGCCCTGTTCATCCATTGCTGTCTTTTGCACCGCTGTCTTGAAGTGCCCTGTTCATCCGTTGCTGTCATGAAGTGCCCTGTTCATCCATTGCTGTCTTGAAGTGCCCTGTTCATCCATTGCTGTCTTTTGCACCGCTGTCTTGAAGTGCCCTGTTCATCCGTTGCTGTCATGAAGTGCCCTGTTCATCCATTGCTGTCTTGAAGTGCCCTGTTCATCCATTGCTGTCTTGAAGTGCCCTGTTCATCCATTGCTGTCTTGAAGTGCCCTGTTCATCCATTGCTGTCTTTTGCACCGCTGTCTTGAAGTGCCCTGTTCATCCGTTGCTGTCATGAAGTGCCCTGTTCATCCATTGCTGTCTTGAAGTGCCCTGTTCATCCATTGCTGTCTTTGACCAGCTGTCTTTCCTGTTCATCCATTGCTGTCATGAAGTGCCCTGCTCATCCATTGCTGTCATGAAGTGCCCTGTTCATCCATTGCTGTCTTTTGCGCTGCTGTCTTGAAGTGCCCGGTTCATCCATTGCTGTCTTGAAGTGCTTTGTTCATCCATTGCTGTCTTGAAGTGCCCTGTTCATCCATTGCTGTCTTGATGCTGAAGCGCCCTGTTCATCTATTGCTGTCTTGATGCTAAAGTGCCCTGTTCATCCATTGCTGTCTTGATGCTAAAGTGCCCTGTTCATCCATTGCTATCTTGATGCTGAAGTGCCCTGTTCATCCATTGCTGTCTTGAAGTGCCCTGTTCATCCATTGCTGTCTTGAAGTGCCCTGTTCATCCATTGCTGTCTTCATGCTGAAGTGCCCTGTTCATCCATTGCTGTCTTGATGCTGAAGTGCCCTGTTCATCCATTGCTGTCATGAAGTGCCCTGTTTATCCATTGCTATCTTCATGCTGAAGTGCCCTGTTCATCCATTGCTGTCTGTTGCAGTTTTCAACAAGTACCCGCAGAGTGACAGGGAAAGAGAACTCTTCTCCTTGAAAGGAAAGGACAACCAGAGGTACTGGGCGCGATCTGCCGTCTGTTCCGACAGTGACACAGAATCACTGAGATCTGATCCCCACTGCATTCACAGCGCACAGAGAATTGTTTCCATAATAGACTGAAATAATCCATTTTCTAAAGATGAAGGGTGGTGGGGTTGGGGTGGTGTACCAATGTTCGTTGGTCTGCTGATCACCAGGTCCATTCTTTATGCTCAGGTTCAATAACTGCATCTTTTCTTCAAACGTTTTCTTTTACATTATTTGACAGTATGCCTCTGCCTCAGCGTTTCCCGCTGTGCCTCACTCTGTGTGATGTGTCTGCAGTCAGTGTCTCATGGCCAGTGTCCAAAGTATACCTCGGTGTGCTTTGTGTATGCAGTCAGCATCTCACACTGGACCTTGCTGTGTACTGTGTGTTTGCCGTCAGCATCTCACGCTGTACCTCGCTGTGTACTGTGTGTTTGCAGGCAGCATCTCACGCTGTACCTCGCTGTGTACTGTGTGTTTGCAGTCAGCATCTCACGCTGTACCTCGCTGTGTACTGTGTGTTTGCAGGCAGCATCTCACGCTGTACCTCGCTGTGTACTGTGTGTTTGCAGTCAGCATCTCACGCTGTACCTCGCTGTGTACTGTGTGTTTGCAGGCAGCATTTCCACTGTACCTCACTGTGTACTGTGTTTGCAGTCAGCATCTCACGCTGTACCTTGCTGTGTACTGTGTGTTTGCAGTCAGCATCTCACGCTGTACCTCGCTGTGTACTGTGTGTTTGCAGTCAGCATCTCACGCTGTACTTCGCTGTGTACTGTGTGTTTGCAGGCAGCATTTCCACTGTACCTCACTGTGTACTGTGTTTGCAGTCAGCATCTCACGCTGTACCTCGCTGTGTACTGTGTGTTTGCAGGCAGCATTTCCACTGTACCTCACTGTGTACTGTGTTTGCAGTCAGCATCTCACGCTGTACCTGCTGTGTACTGTGTGTTTGCAGTCAGCATCTCACGCTGTACCTCGCTGTGTACTGTGTGTTTGCAGTCAGCATCTCACGCTGTACCTTGCTGTGTACTGTGTGTTTGCAGTCAGCATCTCACGCTGTACCTTGCTGTGTACTGTGTGTTTGCAGTCAGCATCTCACGCTGTACCTCGCTGTGTACTGTGTGCAGTTAGCATCTCACACTGTACCTTGCTGTGTACTGTGTGTTTGCAGGCAGCATCTCACGCTGTACCTCGCTGTGTACTGTGTGTTTGCAGTCAGCATCTCATGCTGTACCTCGCTGTGTACTGTGTGTTTGCAGTCAGCATCTCCCGCTGTACCTCGCTGTGTACTGTGTGTTTGCAGTCAGCATCTCACACTGTACCTTGCTGTGTACTGTGTGTTTGCAGTCAGCATCTCACACTGTACCTCGCTGTGTACTGTGTGCAGTTAGCATCTCACACTGTACCTTGCTGTGTACTGTGTGTTTGCAGGCAGCATCTCACGCTGTACCTCGCTGTGTACTGTGTGTTTGCAGTCAGCATCTCATGCTGTACCTTGCTGTGTACTGTGTGTTTGCAGTCAACCTCAAGCTGGACCTCACTGTGTGTTTGCAGTCAGTGTGTACCTCACTGTGTACTGTGTGTTTGCAATCAATCTCAAGCTGTACCTCTGTATGTTTGCAATCAATCTCAAGCTGTACCTCACTGTGTACTGTGTGTTTGCAGTCAGTGTGTACCTCACTGCATACTGTGTGTTTGCAGTCAGTGTCAAGCTGTACCTCACTGTGTAGTGTTTTCAGTCAGCATCTCACACTGTACCTCACTGTGTGTTTGCAGTCAGCAACTCATGCTGTACCTCACTGTGTACTGTGTGTTTGCAATCAGCGTCTCAAGCTGTACCTCACTGTTTTTGCAGTCAACGTCTCGTGGTATACCTCACTGTGTGCTGTGTGTTTGCAGTCAGCGTCTAATGCTGTACTTCAGTGTACTGTGTGTTTGCAGTCAGCGTCTCATGCTGTACCTCACTGTGTACTGTATGTTTGCAATCAGCGTCTCAAGCTGTACCTCACTGTTTTTGCAGTCAACGTCTCGTGGTATATCTCACTGTGTGCTGTGTGTTTGCAGTCAGTGTCAAGCTGTACCTCACTGTGTGTTTGCAGTCAGTGTCTCAAGCTGTACCTGACTATTTTTGCAGTCAGCGTCTCGTGGTATACCTCACTGTGTGCTGTGTGTTTGTAGTCAGTGTCATGCTGTACCTCACTGTGTGCTGTATGTTTGCAGTCAGTGTCAAGCTGTACCTCACTGTGTGCTGTGTTTGCAGTGTCATTATGTACCTCACTGTGTGCTGTATGTTTGTAGTCAGTGTCATGCTGTACCTACCTGTGTGCTGTGTGTTTGCAGTCAGTGTCAAGCTGTACCTCACTGTGTGCTGTGTGTTTGCAGTGTCATTATGTACCTCACTGTGTGCTGTATGTTTGTAGTCAGTGTCATGCTGTACCTCACTGTGTGCTGTGTGTTTGCAGTGTCATTATGTACCTCACTGTGTGCTGTGTGTTTGCAGTCAGCGTCTCAGACTGTACCAGTTCATGCTAGAGCACATGGAGGATGAGCATCGATTTCAACTGACCGCCAAAATTTCACAAGAGGTAAATTTTCCAGAACCAGCCTTTTGGTAAACTCTTTTCTTTCATCAACCTGGCTGACCTGCAGTACCCAGTGTAATGGATTATCACTTTTAGACATTCACATTAGGCCTTGGACCTGCAGTGCCCAGTGTAATGGATTATCATTTTTTGACATTCACATTAGGCTTTGGACCTGCAGTACACAGTGTAATGGATTATCACTTTTAGACATTCACATTAGGCTTTGCCTTAAAGATGACTGTGTGTATCTGTAATACATGCTTGTAACTCTGTCGCCGTAGTCACGTGCAGTTGTACAGTCCCCTTAAGGCGGTCAGTGGATGGTGAGATGTATTCTCAGCACTGTTAGCCCCATCACTGCCCCAGCCCATAAAATTTCCGGCCTGAAAGATGCACAGACATGCCTGCAAACAGTATATTTTCCGCTCCAGTAACATCTCCTTTCAATGCTACGTGTCTCGATGAAAATCCTTTTACATGACAGTGTGAAAAATATGACAGAAACAGTTAAGGGTTTCACATTTTCCACTTTTATTGGTCGTTTTCAAATGACATCATGGCAGTGAAGGGGTTAATTATGTGACCAAGGTAATGTCTGTTTCACAGTTGCCTGGTGCAGTTGTGCAGGTGCCTGTGTATGTGTATGTGTGTGTTTGTATCTGCTTAGAAAAGTCTCTATGGACAAGATTTTGCCTTTATAAATCATTTTATTAGTGGATTTTGTGTGTTTTTTCCTGCTATGATAGAGACAGTTTAAACTATGAACAAAACATCTAGCACAAAAACAACTGCCGTATTATCCATGTATCTTTGCATGTGTTTTCACTAGGTATGGGGGCGGTTAGTGGACAGCATCTTGCACCTACGACACAGACAGCATCTACTCCTGCAGGATCTGCATGTGTTCCATCCTGAGGCAGTAAGGTCACGGCACAGCCCACGACCAGACTGCTCTGATCTGCAGGTTCACTGGCCACTGCAGTAGTGGTACAGTGCATCTGCCCACGTCAGGCGTTTCTGAGCTCCCCCCCCTGTCATGTCTTGACACAGTGTCAGCTTAAGTCAGTGTAACACTGTCACTGACTGCAGGTGTCAGTGTTACACTGTCAGTTGACTACAAAATGTCAGCTGTAATTCGGTGTACATGTCAATGACTGCAACGCTGTCAGTGTTACACTGTTCATTGACTACAACATGTCAGCTGTCAGTCAGTGTTACACTGTCATTGACTGCTTACCATATTGTCAGTTGTCTGTGTTACACTGTCATTGACTACAGATTGTCAGCTGTCAGTGTTACACTGTCATTGACTACAGATTGTCAGCTGTCAGTGTAACACTGTCATTGACTACAAATTGTCAGCCCTCAGTCAGTGTAACACTGTTGTCTACAAATTGTTAGCCCTCAGTCAGTGTAACACTGTCATTGACTTCAGATTGTCAGCTGTCAGTATAACACTGTCATTGACTACAAATTGTCAGCCCTCAGTCAGTGTAACACTGTCATTGACTACAAATTGTCAGCCCTCAGTCAGTGTAACACTGTCATTGACTACAAATTGTCAGTGTATCACTTGTTTACTACAAATTGTCAGCACCCATTCAGTTTAACACTGTCATTGACTACAGATTGTCAACCCTCAGTCAGTGTAACACTGTTGTTGACTACAAATTGTCAGTTCTCAGTCAGTGTAACACTGTCATTGACTACAAATTGTCAACCCTCAGTCAGTGTAACACTGTTTGACTACAAATTGTCAGTCTCAGTCAGTGTAACACTGTCTTGACTACAAATTGTCAGCCCTCAGTCAGTGTAACACTGTCATTGACTACAAATTGTCAGCCCTCAGTCAGTGTAACACTGTTCTTGACTACAAATTGTCAGCACTCAATCAGTGTAACACTGTCCTTCACTACAAATTGTCAGCCTTCAGTCAGTGTAACACTGTCATTCACTACAAATTGTCAGCCCTCAGTCAGTGTAACACTGTCATTCACTACAAATTGTCAACCCTCAGTCAGTGTAACACTGTCATTCACAACAAATTGTCAGCCCTCCATCAGTGTAACACTGTCATTCACTACAAATTGTCAGCCCTCTGTCAGTGTAACACTGCCATTCACTACAAATTGTCAGCCCTCTGTCAGTGTAACACTGCCATTCACTACAAATTGTCAGCCCTCAGTCAGTGTAACACTGTCATTGACTATAAATTGTCAACCCTCAGTGTAACACTGTCGTTGACTACAAATTGTCAGCCCTCAGTCAGTGTAACACTATCATTGACTACAAATTGTCAACCCTCAGTCAGTGTAACACTGTCATTGACGACAAATTGTCAGCCCTCAGTCAGTGTAACACTGTCATTCACTACAAATTGTCAGCTCTCAGTGTAACACTGTCATTGACTACAAATTGTCAGCCCTCAGTCAGTGTAACACTGTCGTTGACTACAAATTGTCAGCCCTCCATCAGTGTAACACTGTCGTTGACTACAAATTTTCAGCCCTCTGTCAGTGTAACACTCATTCACTACAAATTGTCAGCCCTCAGTCAGTGTAACACTGTCATTGACTACAAATTGTCAGCTCTCAGTGTAACACTGTCATTGAGTACAAATTGTCAGCCCTCCATCAGTGTAACACTGTCGTTGACTACAAATTGTCAGCCCTCTGTCAGTGTAACACTCATTCACTACAAATTGTCAGCCCTCAGTCAGTGTAACACTGTCATTGACTACAAATTGTCAGCCCTCAATCAGTGTAACACTGTCATTGACTACAAATTGTCAGCTCTCAGTGTAACACTGTCATTGAGTACAAATTGTCAGCGCTCAGTCAGTGTAACACTGTCATTGACTACAAATTGTCAGCCCTCAGTCAGTGTAACACTCATTCACTACAAATTGTCAGCCTTCAGTCAGTGTAACACTGTCATTCACTACAAATTGTCAGCCCTCAGACAGTGTAACAGTCACTGAACACCCAGCTTCAGCTCTCACTCAGTGCTGCGCTGTTCGTGCGAGTAATGTCAGTGAACACCTAGTCTGTAGTACAGTTAGTATTACATTGCCATAGTGTCATGAAAATACACCGCATCATCTCTCGGCATCATGCTGTCCCTGTTAGCACACCGTATCATCTCTCAGCATCATGCTGTCCCTGTTAGCACACCATATCATCTCTCAGCATCATGCTGTCCCTGTTAGCACATCGCATCATCTCTCAGCATCGTGCTGTCCCTGTAAGCACACCATATCTCTCAGCATCATGCTGTCCGTTAGCACACCGCATCATCTCTTAGCATCATGCTGTCCCTGTAAGCACACCATATCTGACACTGTTCCCGTGCGCAGGAGATCAAACTGAGCTCCATGCGCAGCACCAAGTCTGCGGAGGACGCAGCCGACGAGATGGAGATGGCCAACGTCGTCATAGCAACGGCCAAGAAAACGCTGATCACACAGGTGGTGAAGAAGAATGTGATGGAGAACGTCATCCCCCTGGTGCTGTCTCTCAAGCACATGGTCAGTGGTTTGAATCCAGCCCTTGCTGGAAAGAGGGGTATACCCCCCATGTTTTGTGTTGTCCTGTTAAAATACCCGCATGTTTTGTGTTGTCCTATTAAAATACCCCCCCCATGTTTTGTGTTGTCCTATTAAAATACCCCCATGTGTTGTCTTGTTAAAATACCTCCATGTTTTGTCCTATTAAAATACCCCCTCCCCCCCATGTTTTGTGTTGTCCTATTAAAATACCCCCATGTTTTGTCCTATTAAAATACCCCCATATTTTGTTTTGTCCTATTAAAATACCCCTTTGGTTTGTGTTGTCCTATTAAAATACCCCCCTGTTTTGTGCTGTCCTATTAAAATACCCCCATATTGTTTGTGATTGTCCTATTAAAATACCCCCCTGTTTTGTGCTGTCCTATTAAAATACCCCCATATTTTGTATTGTCCTATTAAAAGACCCCCAAGTTTTGTGCCGTCCTATTAAAATACCCCCATGTTTTGTGCTGTCCTATTAAAATACCCCCATGTTTTGTGTTGTACTATTAAAATCAGCATTCTTTGGAACCATTTGTGGTTTTTATTTTATATATATGGCTCTTGTAGAGTAGCTAGGATATAGTAGATAGTATGTGCGGCTTGCTGCCATATGGCACTGGTATTTGCTTTTGTGCATCTATGCAAATTTTTGTAATTTTTGATTGTTTCTGGTTTTTTGTTTTTAAAAATCTAGTATCGATAAATGAGAGGAGTGTTCAACAATACCAGCATGTCCTAGCATTGTAGTTTTTCTTAACAAGGGCAGCATTGAAGGGACTAGCTCTTCGAAAATTTGTGTTTTGACGTTTGTGTATACATGTATGTATGTATCTTTTGCTTTGTATTTGTGTAGGGATTGCTTTTGTGGATTTGAGTTGAGAAAAGGTTTACATATATGTAGGGGAGCGGGGTGGGGAGTGAGGGAAGCCGGTTGGAAGCATGAATGAAGAGTCGCAAGTCAGAGGTTGCTATAGCATAACTTTTATTGACACCAACCAGGAAACGGCGTAGACTCTCCCCTAAATCAGACTCATTGGTGTCCAGTCAGCAGCTCAAACTAACTGACGACCTGCTTCTGCAGGGCCACTGGGGGAAAGAGGACGCGGCGGGCCCAGCGCGCGGGTTTAAACACTTATGATAATTAGGGCCATAAAGCTCCCGCCCAATCAAAAAAAGGAAAGGACGACAGGGAAAAAAAGAAGGTTAAAGGGTCATGGCAGAATGCGCTCGGTTACATACGTGAGACGAATTTTGAAACGTGCATTTGCTGATGACGGTTTTGATCGTCCTGAGGTGACCCAGTGCGGTTGACGGGACGTTAAAGCCCCGTTAGCAGCAACCGTACTCAACCCCTTTGCCTCTGCTGTCTGCAGTTGGATAAGGAGAGGTCACCGCTGCTGAAGGACCTGATGGCTTTCCTCCACGAGCTGATGAGGGACTACAAGAACGAAATTAAAGGTGAGTGGCTGACTTTAGGGTGTCTGGCGCATGGATGTATGTCAGATGTTGCCTTGGATGTTATGGCAGACTTTTGTCTCTTGCAACCGAGCCAGCCAGGGTCCATCTCTGTGATGGGTGTTACAGCAGACTTTGCCGTGGATGTTATGGCAGATTTTGCCATGGATGTTACGGCAGACTTTGCCTTCTCTTGCAGACAGCCAGCCATGGTCCATCTCTGTGATGGATGTTATGGCAGACTTTGTCTCTTGCAGACAGGCAGCCAGGGTTTATCTCTGTGATGGATATTATGGCAGACTGCCATGGATGTTACGGCAGACTTTGCCATGGATGTTATGGCAGACTTTGCCATGGATGTTATGGCAGACTTTGCCTTCTCTTGCAGACATCCTGGCAGCAGACAGACAACTGGCCTGTGAGGTGGAGTACGACCTGCGCATGTTTGAACATCAGCAGACTGAGGGCGCTGAACAAGGGCAGACTACTCCAGGCTCTGCTAAATCTGCTCAGGTAATGCGGGGAGGGGGGGGGAGGTGGGGGGGGGCATTTTCTGATAATGTGTCTGTACATAGGCAGCATTTCTGTTAATGTTTACTACTGCCTAACTTTCCTTTCAGCTCTTTCAGATGATTTTCAACGCATGCATGTTAATTTGCTTGAACAGTACGTTCCCTCTGGCTTCCTCTCACTCATGTGAGTCAGTGTGCCACACCCGTGACTGGTGGATGTGAAACGGTAAGACGTCACCGCCTTGTCTGCTGTTGGCATGGCCCCGTAGTTCAGCTCAGCACGGTGGGTAAACGCTGGGGCGGTCAGCGTCCACTTTCCCCGGTGCTGCCTTTGAAAAGATGCCACTTGGGGGCATCCTTTTTTGAAGACGTTTTCCTGGTGGAGTTTGTGTCCCTTGTATTTACTTGTATGCCAGGTGAGAGTATCATGGGCGGCTCATTCGAGCGCTGTTAACTCCCTTGTTTGTTGATTCTGCCTTTGAAAAGTTCAAAAGTGTCACTGTTCCGACTGTGATGCTGTGTTGCTCTCTGTCCCCGCAGAGGGCTGTGGCAGATTCAGAAATAGAAACGGAGGGTCCCATACTGAGCTCCCATGGTTGTGTTCGCACCAGCTTTCAGGCTGGTCAATGTGTGGGAGTACTGTAATAATACTAATGTACATTTATCATGCGCTCATCGACGCCCTGAGCGCTCACATGATACATATTAACCTAAATATGATATTCTTTACACATGCAGAGCATAGTTCTACCAAAACAATTTACATAAAGTATTATAAAAATAAACGCACTACACGCACACGCACACACACACACACACACACTGACTGTAGCAGAAACTGGGTACTGATATTAGTTAGTATGGAAATACTGTGAGAAGAGGAAGTATATATAAATGATAATATACATTTATTATGCGCTCAGCAATGCCCTGAGCACTCCCATGATACATATTAATCTAAATACAATATTCTATACACACGTAGAGTACAGTCCTGCCAAAACTGAGTTGGTGAATTTTGTTTCTCCTTACGGTGGAAGTAGGTCAGATTATAGCTTTGCATGCTCTGCCTGCTGCCAGGAATTCAGCTTTTCCGTCACCAGCCTTCTGTGTTCATTTAACTTGATTTTTTTTTCTGAGCCTCTTTTAAACGTAGAATTAAGGTGACATGGGTCTTGAATCAGGGTTTTACTTGTTTGTTTGTTGATCCCTTTTATATAATGCTATTCTCTGCTGTCAAACAGACTCGCTGCGCTCGCATGTGATTCTACTTTAGTGAATAGCTTTTTTATAGCACGTTTTTTAAGTATCCACTGAACTGATGTACTTACAGCGCTGACATGGCTGGTGCCACATGAAACTGCTGCTGTCTCGGCACGTTCTGTGTACACCACACAACCATGCACCATCTCACTTCATGCAAAGCCAGATATGGAAGGTGCATGCACGTTCAGCTGTAACCTGCCACCTGCACTTTTGGCAGAATGACTGGAATCTTTTACGTGGTACTGCGGTAACACCGGGGTGGAACAGATACCGACATAAGAGCACAGAAAGTTGACCCTGGAGAAGAAGATTCTCCCGCCACTCCAGTCAGGACTGGAACCCATGACCTTTTCAATCACGAGTCCGACACTCTAACCACTGAGCTAATCCCCATTCTGAATTTGGTTGCTCCTTGAAGTGACCGTCCTGATTGACGAGGCATCAAGCACCAATTATTAACTGACTGTCTGACTCATCCTCTGTCCAGGCGCCCGCCAGGAAGAACACTCCCCAGCCGGACAGACCCAGCACTCCCCACTCCGACCCTTCCACGCCTGTTCCCGGCAGCGCCAGGAAAAACACTCCCACTTCTGGGAGCGCAAGGAGGAACAGAGCTGCGGCTGTGGAGGAGAGGTCCATTGTTCCCGAGGGTGCTCCTCTACAGCAGTAAGTGGGTCTGGAGTTGGCGCTTTGGTTGGCCAGCTTCATCCTTGCAAAACAACAACATCTGGGGGCTTTTTTTCGCAGTGTCAGCTTTTAGCCCTGTTGGTTTGCTGGTCTTCAAATGGTATGGGAGTGCGTGTTTGTGTGTGTGTGTACACTGTCATAGCATGGAATGAACTGATTTGTGGAGATGCCAAAGTAGTGTATGCTTGAAGTTCATTCCATCCACATGTACACACGCACGCACACACATGCAGATGCACACACACACACACACACACACACACAGGGATTGTCTGTTACACACACACATACACACACAGGGATAGTTTGTCACACACACACACAGGGGTTGTTTGTCACACACACACACACACACACCATTTGAGGACCGTGAACCAACAGGGCTAAAAGTGGATATTGGCCCATTTTTGTCCCTCCGCGGGGGAAAGCTAGCAGTTACAGTGCAGTGCTGCCCCAGGGTTCCTGTGACGTTTAAAAGTTTGGGGGAAAGGATCGGCCATTTTCAAGGCATTGAAAGTCTAAAAATGAACAATGTAACTAAAGTCTTTGAAAGTTTGTGAATGTTGACTTCTGTGAAACTGACATGCCAGTGATTTCCTGACTGACTTTAACCCGTTCACTGCCATGTTTGCAGCGCTGTCACTCGGAAAACGACCAGTGAAACTGCCAAATTTTAAAATAATTATGGCTTTTTTCTCCCGTTGCATGAGCAGGTGAAAGGATTCCTATCAGAATGCACAGCGTTGAAAGTAGGTTTGTTACAGGACCATCAAATACACTGTCTGCAGCGATGTATGTGCATTTTCAGCCCGGAAATTGTACAGGCTGTAGCAGTGAAGGGGTTACGGATAACTGGCTACATGTATGTAACCGAGTGCATCTGCACATTGTGTTTGTGTTGTTGTTTGTACTCTGTGTGTCGCTCTGTCGGTGTTCTTTCGTGTGCGTACGTCAGTCGATCTTTAACGTATGTGTTACGAGTTGTGATTTAGACGTCACTATAAGTCAGAGCGAGAGAAGGCGAATGGGAATAACAACGACCTCTCGTATGTACCATCCAAAAGAAAAGAAGAAATAAAATCAGGAACCTCTGGCTGTGGCTTGCTTTGTTGTTCCTTACTTCCAGCCTGCAACTTCCACCTCCGACCATTTACATGTAGATAGCTTTATGCTTTGACTTTTTATCACTATATGTCAATAGACGATTTCCGGAAATAACAGGCGAAGATAATTTGACAGTGTTTTCTTACTCCGGGAGAGTGAAGTCCCCTGAATGGAGGTGGCAGGGGAGAAGAGCCGATCTGCGACACTTTGAGATCTTCAGGCATGGACCTGTTATAATTTGTACTAGACTACCAGCTGGGGGACCCTACTATCCGATCTGCACGTTCCCCGCAAGCAGTGTTTGATTGGAATTTCTGATGCCTTTTCTGCGTTTTGTTTACGGGTATCCGTCATCTTCCCCACGTGCTCACTGTACCCCCAACAAAAGCTTGCCTACTCTGCGCTACACCCGCAGGCATGGACCTATATATACAGGTCCATGCGCAAAGGCTCTTGCCGAGTGCAGTCCCCTGGATTTCCGAAGATCGTCTATTGTAGTTGTGAAATGATAATGTGTGGACATCTGGACTGTGAGGTCAAGGGCATACCTGCATCACCTGGAATGAATTAAAGCTGAACAGGTGAATAACCAAACAGCTCCACCCACTTAGACCCAAGCAGAGTAAACAACATAGTGTGGGTTCGAACTCCTGCTTCAGACCACACAGGCCCAAGCACCGGATCAGTGTTTTCAAAAACAGCACAATCACATGCTTTGGTTTACTTTGCAATGGTACTTGGACATCCAGCAGGCTTTGTCTAAGGTGTGTTTGTACGCAGGTGCTGATTGGCTAATTCTCACCTGTCAGTCACTGGGTGGTGAGACTGAGAGGACATCTGTGTTTTTGGCATTGTGCGGGCTTGTCTAAGACGTGTGCTAATTGGCTAAGCTTCACCTTCAGTCAGTGGATGGTGAGACTGAGAGGTCAGCTGTGTTATAGCGTTGCTGCATGAACTGGCTGTGCAGGTCCCACACGGACAAGGCATCGACCCGACGGGAGGCAGTGCTGCGCACGGTGGAGCGCTTGAAGGAGCGCCGACTGTCGGCAGGGGGTCAGGACCGGCGCCGTCTGTCCAGCGTCAAGTGGGCCGAGGACGTGGTGGCCACCAGTTCCGCCGCCAGTGAAATAGAACAGGTCAGTGCCAGAATGAGGCTGGGACAGAACAGGTCAGTGCCAGAGAGAGGCTGGGACAGAACAGGTCAACACCAGAGTGAGGCTGGGACAGAACAGGTCAGTGCCAGAGAGAGGCTAGGACAATCAGGTCAACACCAGAGTGAGGCTGGGACAGAACAGGTCAGTGCCAGAGAGAGGCTGGGACAGAACAGGTCATCCAGAGTGAGGCTGGGACAGAACAGGTCAGTGCCAGAGAGAAGCTGGGACAGAACAGGTCAGTGCCAGAGAGAAGGCTGGGACAGAACAGGTCAGTGCCAGAGAGAAGCTGGGACAGAACAGGTCAGTGCCAGAGAGAAGCTGGGAGTGGGACAGAACAGGTCAGTGCCAGAGAGAAGCTGGGAGTGGGACAGAACAGGTCAGTGCCAGAGTGAGGTGTGGCAGAACAGGTTGAAAAAAAATTAAGTGGAGGGACTTCCCGAAAACACTTTTTTTCCTTCTTCTTTTTCTCTCCATTATTTGTGGTTGCTTATGATTAGGAATGTGTTAGAGAGAAAAGGTGGAACAATATATATAATGGCTGTTCTCTGTGTTCTGTCCAGGAGAATGCAGACCAACTGTGTGTTAGAGAGTAAAGGTGGAACAGGATATGAATCATGGTTGTTCTCTGTGTGTTAGAGAGTAAAGGTGGAACAGGATCTGAATCATGGTTGTTCTCTGTGTGTTAGAGAGTAAAGGTGGAACAGGATATGAATCATGGCTGTTCTCTGTGCGTTAGAGAGTAAAGGTGGAACAGAATATGAATCATGGTTGTTCTCTGTGTGTTAGAGAGTAAAGGTGGAACAGGATATGACTCATGGCTGTTCTCTGTGTTCCATCCAGGAGAATGCCGACAGCAACAAGCCACAGACTCCGCAGCGCTCACGTCGGCCCCTCAGAGCCATCAGCACCCCGTCCGGTCAGTGTAACAGTTCAGGTCTTGTCTGCCTTTTCTTTCGTGGTCGGGTACTTCAGCACAGAAACTCTTCGACACTCACATGCTTGACACAAACAGAGCTGCCAACCACTACGTTTTGGCCGTAATTTTGCTACGCCCAAGGGCACTGCACTACGCTGCTACACTCATGATTATACCACTACGCTCTCCCTCAGAAAAACTTTTTTTATTTTATTTTGAATCCCATGCATGCGTGTGGGCATCAAATTCGCCAGCAACCAGTTGCGTGTGTGCCTTTTTTGTGTCTGAGGTGTTGGTTGTGCCACAGCCAATCGCCATTCGCGTTTTAACCAGCTGACCAATTGTAGCATTCGGTTCAATTCCCGCTCTTATGCATCACTCCCTGGCAAGACGACTTCCTTTTTTAACCATTTCAAATCGCCATGTGAAAGCGAGAAGCTGAAAACGAGCTCCCTGGTGATGAATCTTGTCCAAAAAGAATGCACACCAACATTTACGGGAAGAGTATTATACAGAAACGTTCCTGTGCGTTGTACGATCAACGCAGAGTGCCAAGCATGTGAAGTGCTCAGAATTGAATTACTACGCTTAAAATCTGATTTTGCTACACTAAAGTCTAGTGATGGGTTGGCTGCTCTGCACAGAGATACTTGGTGCTTTCAGCCCAGTCAACCACATAGAGTTACATCAAGGCAACAGTGGTTGAGTGGTTAGTTAGGCGGTGCTTTCAGCCCAGTCAACCACATAGAGTTACATCAAGGCAACAGCGGTTGAGTAGTTAGTTAGGCGGTGCTTTCAGCCCAGTCAACCACATAGAGTTATATCAAGGCAACAGCGGTTGAGTGGTTAGTTAGGCGGTGCTTTCAGCCCAGTCAACCACATAGAGTTACATCAAGGCAACAGCGGTTGAGTGGTTAGCTAGGCGGTGCTTTCAGCCCAGTCAACCACATAGAGTTACATCAAGGCAACAGCGTTGAGTGGTTAGCTAGGCGGTGCTTTCAGCCCAGTCAACCACATAGAGTTACATCAAGGCAACAGCGGTTGAGTGGTTAGTTAGGCGGTGCTTTCAGCCCAGTCAACCACATAGAGTTACATCAAGGCAACAGCGGTTGAGTGGTTAGCTAGGCAGTGCTTTCAGCCCAGTCAACCACATAGAGTTACATCAAGGCAACAGCGGTTGAGTAGTTAGTTAGGCGGTGCTTTCAGCCCGGTCAACCACATAGAGTTACATCAAGGCAACAGCGGTTGAGTAGTTAGTTAGGCGGTGCTTTCAGCCCAGTCAACCACATAGAGTTACATCAAGGCAACAGCGGTTGAGTGGTTAGTTAGGCGGTGCTTTCAGCCCAGTCAACCACATAGAGTTACATCAAGGCAACAGCGGTTGAGTGGTTAGCTAGGCGGTGCTTTCAGCCCAGTCAACCACATAGGGTTATATCAGGACAAATGACGCAAAGTTTGATGGTGCCTTATAGTTTCCATTTGCCTGGTCACAGTTCAGACTGACTGCGTTTTACGTCATGGTCTTGCAGAACCAACAATGAAGGGAGTTAATCGGTGCTCGAAAGGTGTCACACTGGGCCTCGTTCCCTTCAGACCATGGTCTGGTGCTTCAAAACAGAAACTGAGACACTGGACACAAAGTTGCCTTGTGTCGAGCATAATGCAGTCTCATGGTTTCCATTTGCCTGGTCAGTGTGTGTCGCAGCTTTGGCCTTAACTGCGTCCAGCTACACGTTCTGGTACGTTATTGCTGGATGCGTCTGTGTCTTGCAGTTTCTCAAACAAGGGAGTTAATTAGCACTCGCAGACATCACACAAACGTAAGAACAAAGACCTGAGTTGCTGATGGTAACTCTCACCTGGCTGTTAGTAAATACAAGGTACATGAACTCCATCAGAGGCACCACTTCTAGTTTCTGTTACTGTGTTTGGTTTTCTGTTGCCCCAGTACGGTCTGTTTTGACCTGTGTTCGGTTTTCTGTTGCCCAAGTACGGTCTGTTTTGACCTGTGTTCAGTTTTCTGTTGCCCCAGTACAGTCTGCTTTGACCTGTGTTCAGTTTCCTGTTGCCCCAGTACAGTCTGTCAAAAATGGCTTGCAGCTGTTTGACTTGCGTGAAAACGTTTTTTGCAAATGAATCTTCGACCTTTCAGCTGCTGTAGTCGTTTGTGTTCAGCGCACTTCACAGGTGTTTATTGCAGGCGAAGTTTTCATGGGTCGTTGGTGGAAGTTTTTCTCTGGTGTTTCAGGCCTGCTGAGCAACGTGACGTTTGCAGGGGAGAGCAACCTGACCCTCCCTCTGGTGCCCCCCTCCCCCATCCCCGGACACAACAAGTCGTACGGTAGGCACTCAGAATCCTCCTCTGTTGTCCGCCAGTGTCGCGTCATGGCTGCATTGTTTGCAGCATAGCTGCAGTATTATACCATGTTACATCATACTTGCAGTATAAGCTTAGTAATAATTTTCAACATCGCTGTGATTTTGTGACGAATACACAACAGGACATTAACACAAATGAGCTTAATAATAATTAAAGTATTTGTAAAGCACAAAATCTTGTCAACTGGGACTATTCTAAGCATATACACACATGCACACACACACACACACACACACACACACACACACACACACACACACACACACACACACACACACAGGCACCAAGTGAGCTGAACAAAATCTACCAACTGGAAGCACTTCTTTTTTTCTTGTGTTGGTTGATGGGGAAACATCTGAAAACACAATCTTTTCTCTTGCTTTTAGTTTTATGGTACACTGAAAGAGGGACTACACCTCTTTTAAAGACATCTTTTTTTTTCTTTTTCTTTTTTAATCCTTCCCATTATGTTTCCATGTAAACAAAACCCTGACCAAAGACTACCCATCTTTTAAACTACTTTAAAAAACAAAAATTGACCAAGGACAATACCCTTATAAAATTTAAACTTTTTTCTTAAACCTTCCTCTTTCTGTTTCCATGTAAACAAAAACCCTGACCAAGGACTACCCATCTTTAAAACCACTTAAAAAACACAAAAAACTTTCCCTTTAAACAAAACCCTGACCAAAGATTGCCTGTCTTTTAAACCACCTTTATGTTTTTAACTTTCCCTTTATATTTCCATGTAAACAAACCCCTGACCAAAGACTACCCTTCTTTTAGTCACCTTTAAAAATAAATATTAAAAAATCCTCTTCATATTTCCATGTAAACAAAACCCTGACCAAAGACTACCCTTCTTTTAGTCACCTTCAAAAAAAAAAAAAAAAATCCTCTTCATATTTCCATGTAAACAAAACCCTGACCAAAGACTACCCTTATAAAACTCCATTTTTTTTTTTTAAACCTTCCTACTTATGTATCCATGTAAACAAAATCCTGACCTAAGACTACCTTTCTTTTCAAACAACCTTCTTTTTTTTAAACCTTCTTTATATATCCATGTAAACAAACCCACGCCAAAAACCTACTTTCAAAACCACTGTCTCTGAAACCTTTGCTTGTATACATCAGCGTAAATGACTCGCCACCCAGGGATCTCTGGTCTGTTGGGTCATTTTTGCTTGGGTTTTAGGGTGGTCCGAAGAGAGGGTACCTGCATTGTACACTGAGGTTCTGGCTTGCTCGTGTTTGCTGCTGACTGTGTTGTGTTCTCAACTGCGAGCCAGATGTGTGCTCGTGTTTGCTGCTGACTGTGTCGTGTTCTCAACTGCGAGCCAGATGTGTGCTCGTGTTTGCTGCTGACTGTGTCGTGTTCTCAACTGCGAGCCAGATGTGTGCTCGTGTTTGCTGCTGACTGTGTCGTGTTCTCAACTGCGAGCCAGATGTGTGCTCGTGTTTGCTGCTGACTGTGTTGTGTTCTCAACTGCGAGCCAGATGTGTGCTCGTGTTTGCTGCTGACTGTGTTGTGTTCTCAACTGCGAGCCAGATGTGTGCTCGTGTTTGCTGCTGACTGTGTTGTGTTCTCAACTGCGAGCCAGATGTGTGCTCGTGTTTGCTGCTGACTGTGTTGTGTTCTCAACTGCGAGCCAGATGTGTGCTCGTGTTTGCTGCTGACTGTGTTGTGTTCTCAACTGCGAGCCAGATGTGTGCTCGTGTTTGCTGCTGACTGTGTTGTGTTCTCAACTGCGAGCCAGATGTGTGCTCGTGTTTGCTGCTGACTGTGTTGTGTTCTCAACTGCGAGCCAGATGTGTGCTTTTCACAGGGCTGTTTGCTGCTGACTGTGTTGTGTTCTCAACTGCGAGCCAGATGTGTGCTCGTGTTTGCTGCTGATTGTGTTGTGTTCTCAACTGCGAGCCAGATGTGTGCTCGTGTTTGCTGTTGATTGTGTTGTGTTCTCAACTGCGAGCCAGATGTGTGCTCGTGTTTGCTGCTGACTGTGTTGTGTTCTCAACTGCGAGCCAGATGTGTGCTCGTGTTTGCTGCTGACTGTGTTGTGTTCTCAACTGCGAGCCAGATGTGTGCTCGTGTTTGCTGCTGACTGTGTTGTGTTCTCAACTGCGAGCTAGATGTGTGCTCGTGTTTGCTGCTGACTGTGTTGTGTTCTCAACTGCGAGCTAGATGTGTGCTCGTGTTTGCTGCTGACTGTGTCGTGTTCTCAACTGCGAGCTAGATGTGTGCTCGTGTTTGCTGCTGACTGTGTCGTGTTCTCAACTGCGAGCTAGATGTGTGCTCGTGTTTGCTGCTGACTGTGTTGTGTTCTCAACTGCGAGCTAGATGTGTGCTCGTGTTTGCTGCTGACTGTGTCGTGTTCTCAACTGCGAGCCAGATGTGTGCTCGTGTTTGCTGCTGACTGTGTCGTGTTCTCAACTGCGAGCCAGATGTGTGCTCGTGTTTGCTGCTGACTGTGTTGTGTTCTCAACTGCGAGCTAGATGTGTGCTCGTGTTTGCTGCTGACTGTGTTGTGTTCTCAACTGCGAGCTAGATGTGTGCTCGTGTTTGCTGCTGACTGTGTTGTGTTCTCAACTGCGAGCCAGATGTGTGCTCGTGTTTGCTGCTGACTGTGTCATGTTCTCAACTGCGAGCCAGATGTGTGCTCGTGTTTGCTGCTGACTGTCTTGTGTTCTCAACTGCGAGCCAGATGTGTGCTCGTGTTTGCTGCTGACTGTCTTGTGTTCTCAACTGCGAGCCAGATGTGTGCTCGTGTTTGCTGTTGATTGTGTTGTGTTCACAACTGTGAGCCAGATGTTTGCTTATGTGAGCCACATGTTTGCTTGTGCTTGCTGTTGATTGTGTTGTGTTCACAACTGTGACCTAGATGTCCATTGCTGATTACGCTGTGCTCGCAACTGCAAGCCAGATGACTGTGTGCTCGTATTTGCTGTTGATTGTGTTCTGTTCACAACTGTGAGCCAGATGTTTGCTTGTGTTTGTGGTTGACTGTTGTGTTCACAGCTGTGAGCCAGATGTTTGTTGTTGAATGTGTTGTCTTCACAGCTGTGAGCCTGATGTTTGCTGTTGACCGTGTTGTCTTCACAGCTGTGAGCCAGATGTTTGCTGTTGACTGTGTTGTGTTCACAGCTGTGAGCCAGATGTTTGCTGTTGACTGTGTTGTGTTCACAGCTGTGAGCCAGATGTTTGCTGTTGACTGTGTTGTCACATGGCTTTAGCAGGTTTGTGACAAGGGTGCTTTAGCTGCACAACGCTTGTGTTTCACAATGGATACAGTTTGATTTGGATTTCTGCACAGCATGGTGATCTGTTTTTGTGTTCAAGGTTCATGTTTTACAAAAGGTTTCATTGTTATTATTTACTGTAGACTTTGGTTATTGACCTTTGTATAACACACACACACACACACACACACACACACACACACACACACACACACACACACACCACACACACACACACACACACACACACACCCACACACACACACACACCACACACACACACACACACACACACACACACACACAACACACACACACACACACACACACACACACACACACACACACACACACACACAAACTCACACACACACACATTTTTACAGCCAATGTAGGACAGGAAGTGGAGTTTTTTTATATTAACCGGATTTCAACATCCTCTCAGCCGTACAGGGCTGTATCAACAGGAAGAGGAAACTAATAACACACACACACACACACACACACACACACACACACTCACACACACATCACACACACATACACACACACACACACACACACACACACACACACACACACACACACACACACACACACACACACATACACACACACACACACACACACAAAACAACAACAACAACAACACTAACTCAGGAAGCGAACAGATGTTTATGAGTCAATTTTCATCGACAGCGGATGTGACGGGTGAGGAAGAGAGCGAGGAGGTAAACATCGTCTTCATGAACCCCCCTGGGGCAAGGTCAGTGCTGCCACTCTCCACAAAGCAAGGGGTAATGGTAGTAGCAGTGGTGGTGATGGTGTGGGTGGGTGTTGTAGTGTCGGGGGTGTGGGTGTGGGTGGTGGTGATGTGGGTGTGTGAGAGTAGTAGTAGCGGTGATGCGGATAGGTGTGGTGATGTGGGTGGGTTTAGTGGTGGTGATGTGATAATGTGGATGGGTGTAGTGGTGTGGGTGGGTGGAGTGGTGGGTGGAGTAGTGGTGTGGGTGGGTGTAATAGTGCGGATGGGTGTAGTGGTGTTGGTGGGTGTAGTGCTGGTGGTGTTGATGAGTGTAGTATTGTAGAGTGGGTGGGTGATAGTGTGGGTGGAGTGGTGGCGTGGGTGAGTGTAGTACTGTAGAGTGGGTGGGTGGAGAGGTGGTGGTGTGGGTGGGTGTAGTGGTGGTAGCGTGGGTGTGTGTAGTACTGTAGAATGGGTCGGTGGAGTGGTGGTGTGGGTCGGTGTAGTTGTGATGGCGTGGGTGGTTGCACTAATGGTGTTGGTGGTAGTAGCATAGGTGGTTGTCGCAGTAGTGGTATGTGGATGGTTGTAGTAGTGACAGTAGTTGCCAGCATCCTTCAGTTGTGGACAGTGCTGTAGACAGTTCAGGTTGTGCTGCAGTGTTCACACTTCACACCCGAGTTGTGCTGCAGTGTTCACACTTCACACCCGGGTTGTGCTGCAGTGTTCACACTTCACACCCGGGTTGTGCTGCAGTGTTCACACTTCACACCCGAGTTGTGCTGCAGTGTCCACACTTCACACCCGGGTTGTGCTGCAGTGTTCACACTTCACACCCGGGTTGTGCTGCAGTGTTCACACTTCACACCTGGGTTGTGCTGCAGTGTTCACACTTCACACCTGGGTTGTGCTGCAGTGTTCACACCTGGGTTGTGCTGCAGTGTTCACACCTGGGTTGTGCTGCAGTGTTCACACCTGGGTTGGGCTGCAGTGTTCACACTTCACACCTGGGTTGGGCTGCAGTGTTCACACTTCACACTTGAGTTGTGCTGCAGTGTTCACACTTCACACCTGAGTTGTGCTGCAGTGTTCACACTTCACACCTGAGTGTCAAACACTTGTTTTCTGCTGCGTTTGTGGATGCAACAGGGACAAAAGCAATTCTCATAGTAAAGATAATGACTGTTCAAATTGCTACACTGGTAATGAATATCCAGAACAGTCTATCTTCCTCCTTTGACAAGGAGCAGCAGGGGTCATGTGTATGTATGCATGCGTGTGTGTATGCATGCATGTGCCTGTGTATGCATGCGTGTGTCAGTGTATGCATGCGTGAGTGTGTGTGTGTGTGTGTGTCTGTCTGTGCAGATGGGTGCATGTGGTTATTAACATTTCTGAACCATTCAGGCGGCTCATCTTGAAGATCCAAACACGTAAAAGGTTCAAAAGAACGCTGTTTATTAGGATAAAACGCAAAATGCGAATTTTCGGGGTAATCCCCCTTTATCAAGTTACAAAACGACACTTAACCGGTAAACGGTGAAAAACGATGAAAAATGAGACGGAGAGCTAAGCCACTTATCTGTTTTTGGTTTGAGCTATTGTTGTTTTGGTGTCCAGCGCTTTGAAGAATCTTGAAGGGTTAAGGCTGTTGATGGAGTGCGAGTGATGCACTATTTTTGTTTTAATATTTTTTATTACTGGGGTTGTGTGTCAGTCTGAATGAGTTGCCCCCTTTTGGGGATGAACAAATTGCTGACAGAACTTTGTCTCTGCAGGCAAACCAAGCCACGGGAATGGAAGGTCAAGGTCAAGGTGAGCTTTCCTTTTTTTTTTTTTTAAAGGGGGGGGGGGGGGGGGGGGGGGCACTATTATGAAAGGGGAAAAAACAACGGAAAAGGAAACGGGGAAAAAAGGAAACAGATGTATGCGTTGTTTAGTACATGCAAAAGTGTCTGTGATAATTTATGTGGAACATGCACACAAGCACGTACGCACTCATGCACACACACACCAGTGGATGCACACACCAGTGTATGCATACACATCTACATGCACACACACACACACATCAGCAAGCACACAAATATCAGTATACACATGATTGGAGCCTGTACACACACACACACACACACACACATATACATGCGACACACACACACACACATCTTCATGCACATCAGTACATGCGCGCGCGCGCACACACACACACACACACACACACACACACATCCCTATTCACACACACACATACACCATGAATCATGCACACATGCAGCACCCCCACCCCACCCCCCACCTCCACACACACACACACACACACACAGACAGACGCACACGCGCACAGTATCATGATGAAAAGGTTATCTGGTGACCTCTCGCTGAGAAGCACTGGTTTCCTGTGAGAGGAAACGACTACGGGCCTTGCTGGGTCCACGGACAAGCGCGTCCAACAGGTCAGCACCGCAGGGTGCACGTGCACCACGAACAGCACACCCTTGGAAACTGGGGCTTCCGCTGTCACACTGATGCTTTAGACTGCCACCCGTCGCTTTGCCCCGCACTTGACTGCAGTCTTTGTCCAGAAGGGACGTTGACTTAGATTCGCTCTTCCCGCCGTGTCCACTTCGGACTTTCCGGACCGGCGGTTTCATTTTCAGTGAAGCCGGTCACCGTGCAGTTCCCCTTAAGCGCGGTGCAGCAGAGCCCCGCTTTCAATAAGACCGCCCTGAAAACCCAGCTGCTCTTCATAAGACCGCCCTGAAAACCGAGCTGCTCTTCATAAGACCGCCCTGAAAACCCAGCTGCTCTTCACAAGACCGCCCTGAAAACCCAGCTGCGCTTCACAAGACCGCCCTGAAAACCCAGCTGCTCTTCATAAGACCGCCCTGAAAAACCCAAAGCCCCCCGGGTCCCTTTATAAGACCGCCCTGAAAACCCAGCTGCGCTTCATAAGACCGCCCTGAAAACCCAGCTGCTCTTCATAAGACCGCCCTGAAAACCCAGCTGCTCTTCATAAGACATTGCCCTTAAAAAAGAAAGAAAAAAAATCCACACATTAATTTTAAGGCCACCCTTAAAACTCAAGCCACTCTTTTAAAACTGCCCTTTAAAAAAAAAAGGGGGGGGGGGGCGAAAATA
The DNA here is from genome assembly GCA_018857735.1 of Alviniconcha marisindica. Classification (NCBI taxonomy): domain Eukaryota; kingdom Metazoa; phylum Mollusca; class Gastropoda; family Provannidae; genus Alviniconcha; species Alviniconcha marisindica. The sequence goes on along the minus strand of JABMCL010002025.1, from coordinate 758,882 downwards.
CTCTTTTAAGACCATCCTTAAAAATAAAAAAATAAACTCCTCTTTTAAGACCGCCCTTTTCAAACAAAAACAAAAAGCCACACATTTAAGACCACCCTTCAGACTCAAGCTACTCTTTTAAAACTGCCCTTTAAAAAAAAGGGGGGGGCAAAGTACTCTTTTAAGACCAACCCTTTAAAAAAAAAACTACTCTTTTAAGACCGCCCTTTTAAAGCAACCCATCTACTATTTTAAGACCACCCTTAGAACCAAGCTACTCTTTGAAAACCACCATTTGTTTTGTTTTTATTATAATTGGAACACACACACACACACACAAAGGCTACTCTTTTAAGACTGCCCTTAAAACCAGACTACTTTAAGACCACTTAACCAAGCTACTCTTATAAGATTGTGCTTAAAAGCAAGCACAGGTGGCCGTGGGGGGGGGGGGGGGGGGTTCCTTGGTAAAGGGTTCATTTTTAGAAATCTGAACTGAAGAGAAAGGTTTTTCTTTAAAAAAGAAGAAAAAAGAAGGGGGTGGTACTTTATCGGGGCTCATCTGCACAGAAACATGATGGGAAAGGTTTAAAAAGAAAAAGGGGGGGGGGTATTAACCTTTTCACTGCTATGCTCGCCGTACCGGCAAATTTTCAATAATTAAGGCTCCCCCTGCACCCCTTCTCATAAGCACGTGAAAAGATTTCAATCAAACTGCACAGCATTGACAGTAGATTTGTTACAGGACCATCAAATACACTGTTTGCAGGCGTGTATACGTGCATTTTTCAGTCCGGAAATTTTACAGGCTGGGGCTGAAATCATAAGGAATTCATAGAGCACTGTTAGAGACTCGAAGCACGTTGACAGCTTTATTAACTAGTTCTGTGCTGTTCAATACAATACAACTTTATTGCCAAGTGTCGGTGCTGTTGCACTGGGAATGTTTTGTCGTGCCAAGTACACTCACACATTCATGCCAGTCACAAAACGTTATTAAATTACAACAGCATCATACATCCGGGTAAAAAGTCATTCATAAACAAACACATGAGAAATCCAACTGACATCATATGAGCATATCACATACAAATTGCCTCTTTGGCAGTATCCATATTTAGCTCTGTGACATTTCATTTGGTAGTATTCACATTTAGTTCTGTTGTATTTCATTGGCAGTATCTACATTTAGCTCTCATTTTGTAGTATCCAAAATTAGCTCTGTGATATTTCATTTCGCTGTATCCACAAATAGCTTTGTGATATTTCATTTCACAGTATCTGCAATTAGCTCTGTGATATTTCATTTCGCTGTATCCACAAATAGCTTTGTGATATTTCATTTCACAGTATCTGCAATTAGCTCTTGTAATATTTCATTTCGCTGTATCCGCAGTTAGCTCTGTGATATTTCATTTCACAGTATCCGCAGTTAGCTCTGTGATATTTCATTTCGCTGTATTCACATTTAGTTCTGTGGTATTTCATTGGCATTATCCACATTTAGCTCTGTGATGTTTCATTTTGCGGTATCCACATTTAGCTTGGTGATATTTCGTTTCGCAGTATCCACATTTAGCTGTGACATTTCATTGGCATTATCCACATTTAGCCCCATGCTTGGGCTAAATGTGGATACTGCCTTTCAGGTGCTTTGAATTTGAGCGCCTCGTGTGTTTTCTCTTTTCATTGATCATGCAAGCCTTGGGGCCAATGTCGCTTACAACTTTGTATTTTTTTTAAAACTATTTTCTTCTTAGAGTGAGGAACAGGTGGAGGAGGCGTCCCTGCCAGCCGTGGTTAGCTCCCCTCTCATCTCCAGACGTAGAGGGCGCCGCCTGCAAACCCCATCGTGATGTCTTCGTCTGGCTCCCCGCTACACAGCCTTGCCTGATGCATGTTTAGGAAGAAGAAGAGAGAGAAAAATCGCAGTGTTTTGTTTCCAGTTCTCCAACTAGACCAGACCCCTACCCGAGAGGTCTTTGGCGGCAAACTTTGACTGGCGCAGTTCTGGCTTTCAGAAATCAACAGTTTAGTTGTAGACAGAATCTGAAACAGGACAGTTCAGTTGCTATAGACAGAAGCAGGACAATTCAGGTGTAGAAAGAAACAGGACAGCTGAGTTGCTGTGCATGGAAGTGGGACAGTTCAGTTGTGGTACGAAACAGGATAGTTCAGGTGTAGACAGAAACGGGCCAGCTTACTTGCAGACAGAATCTGAAACAGGACAGTTCAGTTGCTATAGACAGGAGCAGGACAATTCAGTTGTAGAAAGAAACAGGACAGCTGAGTTGCTGTGCATGGAAGTGGGACAGTACAGTTGTGGTAAGTAACAGGATAGTAATTCAGTTGTAGACAGAAACAGGACAGTTCAGTTGTAGAAAGAAACAGGACAGTTCACTTGCTGTAGACAGAAACAGGACAGTTCAGTTGCTGCAGAAAAACAGGACAGTTCAGTTGTAGACAGAAAGAGGACAGTTTAATTGCTGTAGACAAACAGGACAGTTCAGTTGTAGACAGAAACAGGACAGTTTAGTTGCTGTAGACAAACAGGACAGTTCAGTTGTGGACAGAAACAGGACAGTTTAGTTGCTGTAGACAAAAACAGGACAGTTCAGTTGTAGACAGAAACAGGACAGTTTTCTGTAGACAGAAATAGGACAGTTTAGTTGCCGTAGACAAACAGGACAGTTTACTTGCTGTAGACAAACAGGACAGTTCAAGTGCTGTAGACAGAAACAGGATAATTCAGCTGTAGACAGAAGCAGGACCGTTCACTTGCTATACACAGAAACAGGACAGTTCAGTTGTAGACAGAATCAGGACAGTTCAGTTGTAGACAGAATTAGGACAGTTCAGTTGTAGGCAGAAACAGGACAGTTTAGTTGCTGTACACAGAAACAGGACAGTTTAGTTGCTGTACACAGAAACAGGACAGTTTAGTTGCTGTACACAGAAACAGGACAGTTTAGTTGCTGTACACAGAAACAGGACAGTTCGGTTGTAGACATAAAGAGGACACTTAGCTGGTGACAGAAACAGGACTGCTCAGTTGCTGGTGACAGAAACAGGACAGCTCAATTGTAGACAGAAACGGGACAGTTCAGTTGCTGTAGACAGAAATGGGACAGTTCAGTTGCTGAAGATGCTGTGAACCGAAGTAGGACAATTATGTCATCAGGAATGGAAATTTCTACACGTGAAGTATTCAGAATTACTGTTTCGCTGAAATGCTTTACATGTGGGGAGAGAAAAAAAGAAAACAAAAGTGAGCACATTAACCCTTTCACTGCTCAACGGAAAACGACCGATAAAAGTGCCCAGTTTTAAATCATTAAGGCTCCCCCGGCCCCCGTCACGTGAGCACGTGAAAGGCTTTCTGTCCAAATGCACAGGATTAAAAGTAGATTCCTTCTAGGACCATCAAATACTGTTTGCGGGCGTGTATGCGTGCACTTTTCAGCCCGTAAATTTTACAGGATAAGGCAGTGAAGGGGTTAATAAAATCAATGCTGATGACATTTTCCATCTAAGTGTACATTATGTGTGTATGCTTGTTCAGCGCTTTGAGCCGCAGGGTAGGTGCTTTACAAACTTCCATTATTATTATTATTATTATTATAATAAAAATGCTGTGAAATGATATGATCATCGGGTGTCTGTCACTTTCAGCCCGCTTTGTCATCGCGGCCTTAATGTGGTCAGTGAAAGTAGGGGGCACAGGGCGGAGTGGCTTCTTTATCCGCTGTTTTGTTGATTATTCCCTGATTAATTTGTGAAAGAATCACTGTCGGTCAGTGAGGTACAAAGTGCAGTAAATGCAGGGCATGGGATTGAGTGGCTTCTTTTTTCTGTTTCCCTATTTGTTAGTACTTTTCTTTTCTTTTTCCTCATTTTTATGAATCACTGCAGGAAATTTGTCGCTTTGAATGACCGCATTGTGTTAACTCAACAGCGGCCTTCCGTGTGATATGACGCACGGCAGATTTAGTGTTGCTGTAGGCTTTCTCGGTCTCTTATCTTCATGCAAACATCATTCTGGTGGTGACGGTGGTTTCATAGCTGAAGGCTTCATCTCTCTCTCCCCCTCCCCCCCCCCCCCCCCCACCCCCCACCCCCACACCCTACACACATACACACACCTTCCTGCAGGATCTTTCTGGTAGTGACAGTGTTTTTCATAGCTGTAGGCTTCATCTCTCTGCCTGTTTTTCCCCCCCCCCCCCCCCCCCCCAAAAACCTTTTTTTTTTCCTCTTGGGACCCCCCCCCCCCCCCCCCACCACCCTACACACATACACACACCTTCCTGCAGGATCTTTCTGGTAGTGATAGTGTTTTTCATAGCTGTAGGCTTCACCCTCCCCCTGTTCCCCCCCCCCCCCCACCCCCCTACACACATACACACACCTTCCTGCAGGATCTTTCTGGTAGTGAAGTGTTTTTCATAGCTGTAGGCTTCATCTCTCTGCCTGTTTTCCCCCCCCCCCCCCTGCCCCCCCCCCCCCCCCAAAGGGCTTGGCCCCCCCCCCCTCCCCCCCACCACCCTACACACATACACACACCTTCCTGCAGGATCTTTCTGGTAGTGATAGTGTTTTTCATAGCTGTAGGCTTCATCTCTCTGCCTTTTTCCCCCCCAACCCCCTTCCACCTGCAGGATCGCAGGAACATTGTGGTGGTGACAGTGGTTTCATAGCTGTAGGCTTCATCTCTTCACTTGTCCGATACTTTTACACGTATATTGTAAAAATAAAATTTAAAAAAATGGTTACATTGATTTATATAATTATGGGTATTTGCACATTGTATGTTTGTTTGTTTGTAGTTGTAAAGCGCTTTCAGTTTCCGAAAGCGCTCTGTAAGTTCCCTATTTTTATTATTATCATTATTGTTATTACTATTATACAGCTTGCATTTGTCTTCATCCCATTACAGTGTGTGTGGGGGCCCTTTGTCCGATACTTTTACAGGTATACAGCTTGCATTTCTCTATTTATTTGTGCCGGAATGTACGTGTAAATAAACACCTTGGATGTTTTCCACCTGGAATGTAGTCACGTTCCTGTTTCGGACTGGCCTGGAACCAGGGGCCTTTGTCGTCATCACTGTCCATCCTGCCGCCCGGCAGTTATCAGGCGTGGTAGAGGTTCTGTTGTCGTTTTTAACCGTTGTTTGCACGGAGCTTGTAACGAATAAACGAATAAAATGAGAAACGATCTGGACCGAGTTCTGTGTCTGAATGATGGACAGTGGTGACAGTGAATGTGGGACATGGTGACAGTGAACGATGGACGTGGTGACAGTGAATGTGGGACAATGATGGACATGGTGACAGTGAATGATGGACATGGTGACAGTGAATGATGGACATGGTGACAGTGAATGATGGACAGTGGTGACAGTGAATGATGGACATGGTGACAGTGAATGATGAACTTTGGTGACAGTGAATGATGAACATGGTGACAGTGAATGATGGACATGGTGACAGTGAATGATGGACAGTGGTGACAGTTAATGATAAACTTTGGTGACAGTGAATGATGGACATGGTGACAGTGAATGATGAACATGGTGACAGTGAATGATGAACATGGTGACAGTGAATGATGGACATGGTCACAGTTAATGAAGGACATGGTGACAGTGAATGATGGACTGGTGACAGTGAATGATGGACATGGTGACAGTGAATGATGAACATGGTGACAGTTAATGATGGACATGGTGACAGTGAATGATGAAATTTGGTGACAGTGAATGATGGACAGTGGTGACAGTTAATGATGGACATGGTGACAGTGAATGATGAACATGGTGACAGTGAATGATGAACATGGTAACCATAGGCTGCGGCTGCAGTTAAGTCCTTTGCAGTGATTTGAATTGTGACGTAATCGGAATCGGTGATTGTTTGCTTTGCCTGGAGCTTACGAGTGAGTTGGTAACTGGATTTTAACGTCCTGTGAACCACACAAGGTCACCTCAGGACTAGTTAGATAACTGGATTTTAACGTCCTGTGAACCACACAAGGTCACCTCAGGACTAGTTAGTAACTGGATTTTAACGTCCTGTGAACCACACAAGGTCACCTCAGGACTAGTTAGTAACTGGATTTTAACGTCCTGTGAACCACACAAGGTCACCTCAGGACTAGTTAGTAACTGGATTTTAACGTCCTGTGACCACACAAGGTCACCTCAGGGTTAGTGAGTGACTGGATTTTAACGTCCTGTGAACCACACAAGGTCACCTCAGGACTAGTTAATAACTGGATTTTAACGTCCTGTGAACCACACAAGGTCACCTCAGGACTAGTTAGTAACTGGATTTTAACGTCCTGTGAACCACACAAGGTCACCTCAGGACTAGTTAATAACTGGATTTTAACGTCCTGTGAACCACACAAGGTCACCTCAGGACTAGTTAGTAACTGGATTTTAACGTCCTGTGAACCACACAAGGTCACCTCAGGGTTAGTGAGTGACTGGATTTTAACGTCCTGTGAACCACACAAGGTCACCTCAGGACTAGTTAATAACTGGACTTTAACGTCCTGTGAACCACACAAGGTCACCTCAGGGTTAGTGAGTGACTGGATTTTAACGTCCTGTGAACCACACAAGGTCACCTCAGCACTAGTGGATGACTGGATTTTAACGTTCTGTGAACCACACAAGGTCACCTCAGCACTGGTGGGTGACAGGATTTTAACGTTCTGTGAACCACACAAGGTCACCTCAGCACTAGTGGATGACTGGATTTTAACGTCCTGTGAACCACACAAGGTCACCTCAGGAGGATGGAGTTTACGAATGCTTGCCGGTGTTCATAGCCGTGGGTAAGAAACGTGCAGCAACCCCCTCCCCCACCCTCCACGAGACAGGGGGGTAGGGTGGGGGTAATTTTCTTGGCTGTGGCTAAAGGAGCATCGTGTGTTTGCTTTGCTTTATATCTGTGCTTGGGCTGATTATGTAGATTTTACTTGAGTAAAGGTTTGCATAAAGGAAGAGTTGAAAATATTTTTTATGTACATATATTATGCAAATCATATATGTATATATAGATGTGCATATATATATGACAGTTTGGTCGTCCTCTACTAACTGCGGTTAGCAGGACACCCCCACCCCTCCTAAAAATGACTGCTAGCGTTCTAAAACAAGATCCAAAGACATAAAAGGTTCAAATATTTTTTTCATAATAACACATGCATTTTCTACAATGTTATTCCCCGCTGATCGAGTTCAGGCTTGGCTTTGTCCTAACTTAACTATAACCTTTTATATGGTTGGTTAACAGAACGTTAAAAAGCAATCTCTCTCTCTCTCTCTCTCTCTCTCTCTCTCTCTCTCTCTCTCTCTCTCTTCTTCTCTCTCTCTCTCTCTCTCTCTCTCTCTCTCTCTTCTTCTTTTCGCCCTTCTCTCCCCCCCTCTCTCTCTCCCTCTCTCTTTCTCTTTTCTCTCTCTCTCTCTCTCTCTCTCTCTCTCTCTCTCTCTTTCTCTCTGACCCTGATAATGACACCGATCTCTTGTTGAGCATTTTGAACCCACTTTGACCAAACGCTCCCAACGAGTGTGGCTACCTTTGACATTTTGTCTGCGGCATGTCAGCACCAGCCCGACACCCTCAGGTCTTTGGCACCATCGCTGGGGGGGGGGGGGGGAATCTGGCGCACAGTACCGCCACGTAAACGCCGAGCAAACCACCGTGGTAGCTGCTGTACTTGTGTCCCGTTCCGCCACCGACCGACTCAGGCAATCAAGCTGGCAACACGACAAAGTGGAGCATGCCTCCAGCTCAGTTGATCCGGCCAGAAAAGACCCCCTCCCCCTCCCTCCCCCCCCCCCCCCCACCCTCCCCAAAAAGGCAGAAAGCCGTCTAGTCCTGAGAAAATCGGTATCCCTTCTGTGTGACTCAGTCGACTGAGTTCGAGATCCGAAACAACATGGTCTTTCTTCTGCTGATTCTGCTGTCAAGTCTGGGTTCCTGTGAGTCCAGTTTTATGCCTCTGCCGTGCCAAAGTGGTGTGTGTGTGTGTATGAGAGAGAGAGAGAGTATGTGTGAGAGAGAGAGAGAGTGTGTATATGACTGTGTGTGTCAGTGTGAGAGAGAGTGTGTGTGTGTGTGTGTGTGTGAGAGAGATAGAGTGTATGTGTGAGAGAGTGTGTGTGTGTGTATGAGAGAGAGAGTATGTGTGAGAGAGAGTGTATATGACTGTGTGTCAGTGTGAGAGAGAGAGAGAGAGTGTGTGAGAGAGAGTGTGTGTGTGAGAGAGAGTGTATGTGTGAGAGAGAGTGTGTGTGTGAGAGAGAGTGTGTGTATGAGAAAGAGAGTATGTGTGTGTGAGAGAGAGAGAGTGTGTATATGACTGTGTGCGTGTGTGTCAGTGAGAGAGAGAGAGAGAGTGTGTGAGAGATATGTGTGAGAGATAGAGTGTATGTGTGAGAGAGAGTGTGTGTGTGAGAGAGAGTGTGTGTTGGAGAGAGAGTGTGTGTTGAGAGAGAGAGGGTGTGAAGAGTGTGTGTGTATGGGGAGAGAGAGTATGTGTGTGTAGATAGAGTTGTGTAAGACTGTGTGCGTGTGTGTCAGTGTGAGAGAGAGAGAGAGTATGTGTGTGTGAGAGATAGAGTGTATGTGTGAGAAAGAGTGTGTGCGTGTGTGAGAGAGAGAGTGTATATGACTGTGAGAGAGAGAGTGTGAGAGAGAGAGTGTGTGTGAGAGATAGAGTGTATGTGTGAGAGAGAGAGAGTGTGTGTGAGAGAGATAGAGTGTATGTGTGAGAGAGAGTGTGTGAGAGAGAGAGAGATGTGTGTATGCGTTCTACGGCTAGTGTTTTGTTGTTCAGTTTAGGGAGGGAAGTTGTAGAGTTTCGCCAGCTGAACGATCTGGGGGTCACTCCGGTAGGATAGATGTACTTTGACAAATGCATTCCGATAGAGAGAGGATTTCTTTTAATTGTATGCTATAGCTCTGTGTGTCCATATAACGCTTACGTAAATTATTTTGGTAGAACTGTCTTCTACGTGTGTATAGAATGTTGTATTTAGGTCAATTGTGCCATGTGAGCGCTCAGGGTGTTGATGAGCGCATGATAAATGTACATTATTATTAATCATTATTATTATAGCTGTTTTTGTTGTTGATTTTGTTTTGTTTGTGCTGGGGGGGGTATTTGTTGTGTGTGTGTGCGTGTCAGATAGAGAGAGAGAGAGAGAGAGTGTTTGTGTGTGTGTGTGTGTTGTTGTGGTTGTTGTTGTTTATTATTGTTGTTTGGGTTTAAAACATTAAAAATTTGCTACCAATCGGCAGCCACACACCGTCTTCGGAGGAACTACATTTCGTGGATGTTGTTGTTACGCAAGGAGCTTATCATGGCTGAAGATAGTCCCCGCATAACGACTGATGCAGCGCTTAGCAACTGTTTAGTGTAGCCTTGGTGTTCTTGCTGATGCTAATGTGTTTTGACACACAGCGGCCCAAGACAAGACAGTTTTCTTTTCTTTTTTCTCTGGGGGTTTATTAAGCTACGAGGTGTGTGGGTGTCAGCGAATGTAGTGTCGTGTGTGTGTGTGTGTGTGTTGTGTTGTGTGTGTGTGTGTGTGTTGTGGTGTGTGTTGTGGTGTGTGTGTGTGTGTGTACGTACGCACCTATGTAACTTGCATAGCGCGAACGAGATTGCAACATAGTTATATCAGTTCCGTGTTCATTGATACTGTCAACGGTTATAAATGAGAGCCAAACACATAAACGGTTCAAACCAACACTATTCATTAGGACAAAACGCAACGTGCGAATTTTCGGGGTAACTTGATCAAGAAGATCACCCCGAAAATTCGCATGTTGCGTTTTGTCCTAATAAATAGCGTTATTTTGAACCTGCGTTTGGGTCTGGTTTTATAGAACGCTAGCAGTCATTCTTTTTTCAGTTTTCTTTTTTATAAACGGCTTTTATTTGTTGTGTTCTGTTTGCTGGTGCACATCATGTATGAACGGAACGTCAGCAAGGCAAATTCCGGTGCACATTTGAACTTGATGTCACTGGGGAATAAATATTCTTGTACAAAGCGTATCGCCGCAGCACCAGGAAGTGTCAGCGTTGATGGCAAAAATCGGAACCGGAAAATATACGAATATCTCTTTGAGTTAATTTTCTTGTGAGGCGCGATGCATCCATTTAAAAATAATATTCTTGATAATTTGTAATTGTTTTGGTAGACTGTGATGGAATAGAATATCATATTGTTAATATGTATCATGTGAGCGCTCAGGGCGTTGATGAGCGCATGATAAATGTACATTATTATTATTATTATTATTATTATTAAGTGCGGAACTGTGTCACCGCTCCATGGAGTTTGTATGGCTCTTGTTGAGCAGCTAGGAGATGATAGTTGGTAGGTGGTATGTGCAGCTTGCTGCCATATGGCGCTGGTATTTGCCATTATGCATTTATATAACATTTTTTAGTTTTACATTGTGTCTGTCCATTCCTTTTTTATAATTTTCTTTAACCTGGCATCGATAAATTAGACGGAATGGTCGACGATACCAGCATGTCCTAGCCTTATGTGCTCTTTTAACAGGGGTAATATTGAAGGGACTAACTCTTCGAAAATTTGTGTCTGACGTTTGGGTAGGCATGTTTTATGTTTGCGAAGTGAGAGTAACAGTCCATTGTAGTATTATTATCATTATTATTATTATCATCATTATTATTATTACAGTATTGCATTGTTGAGGCGCTTAGAACGTATATGGATTTGCGCCATACAAATATTTGGATTGACTGACTGACATTCTTTCTCTCTCTCTCTCTCTCTCTCTCTCCTCTCTCTCTCTCTCTCTCTCTCTCTCTCTCTCTCTCTCTCTCTCTCTCTCTCTCTCTCTCTCTCTCACCACCCATCTCAGTGTTAGTAGTACAAGCGCAATACCCACCTCAACCAGTGTCAGTACAAGTGCAATACCCGCCTCAATGGCAGGGCAACACATAATCTGACTCGATGCTCATGCAACGTGCCTCAATTATCTACAACTCCTTCCTCAATGTCAATGCAACACCTGTCTCAATGACAACAACCTCAATCTCACTGCAGCACCCATCTCATTGACAACAACAACCTCAGTCTCAGTGCAACACCCGTCTCATTGACAACACCCACATCAGTGTCAGTGACAATGCCCGCCTCAATGTCAATGACAACACCTACCTCAGGGTCAGTGACAATGCCCGCCTCAATGACAACTCCCATCTCAGTGTCAGTGACAACGCCCGCCTCAGTCAGTGCCGGTGGCAACACCCCTATAGTGTAAATGACAACCTCAGTGTCAGTGACAACACCAACCTCAGTGTCGGTGACAACACCCGCCATAGTGTAACTGACAACCTCAGTGTCAGTGACAACACCAACCTCAGCTGGGGTCTGTGACAACACCAACCTCAATGTCGGTGACAACACCCGCCACAGTGTAAATGACAACCTCAGTGTCAGTGACAACACCGACATTGAGCTTGGTGTTGTCACTGACACTGAGCCGGGTGTTGTCAGTCACTGACACTGAGCTGGGTGTTGTCACTAAGATGGGTGTTGTCACTGTCAGAGACAGGTGTTGTCATTGACACTGAGCCGGGTGCTGTCACTGACACTGAGCCGGGTGTTGTCTCTGAGCCTGGTGTTGTCACTGAAACCGAGCCGGGTGTCGTCACTGACACTGAGACGGATGTTGTCACTGACCCTGAGACGGGCGTTGTCACTGACCCTGAGACGGGTGTTGTCACTGACACTGAGCCGGGTGTTGTCACTGACTCTGAACCGGCTGTGACTGACTGACCGACTTGCAGCCCAGGGCGTGGCCTACGTGTACGACCACCTCTACAACATGATCGACAGCGTGGGCTTTGCCAGAACCGTGCCTCAGATCAACACCAACACCCCCGCCACCGTCACTCTCGCCCTCGCCATCCACAGGGTGGTCAGAATGGTCAGCGACACTGTCGGTCTCACCGCCTTTTTCTGCTGTCTGTGTGTTTATTGCCGCGTGTGTAGCGTGCCCCCGTGTCTGTGTCTGTGTGTTTATTGCCGCGTGTGTAGCGTGCCCCCGTGTCTGTGTCTGTGTGTCTAGTGCTGCGTGTGTAGTGTGCCCCGTGTCTGTGCGTCTAGTGTGCCCCGTGTCTGTGTGTCTAGTGACGCGTGTGTAGTGTGCCCCGTGTCTGGGTCTGTGTTCTAGTGCTGCGTGGGGTAGTGTGCCCCGTGTCTGTGTGTCTAGCGACGCGTGTGTAGTGTGCCCCGTGTCTGTGTGTCTAGCGACGCGTGTGTAGTGTGCCCCGTGTCTGTGTGTCTAGCGACGCGTGTGTAGTGTGCCCTGGGTCTGAGTCTGTGTATCTAGTGCTGCGTGTGTAGTGTGCGCTGTGTCTGTGTGTCTAGTGACGCGTGTGTAGTGTGCCCTGGGTCTGTGTATCTAGTGTGTAGTGTGCCCTGTGTCTGTGTGTCTAGTGACGCGTGTGTAGTGTGCCCTGTGTCTGTGTGTCTAGTGCTGCGTGTGTAGTGTGCCCCGTGTCTGTGTGTGTTTAGTGATGCGTGTGTAATGTGCCCCGTGTCTGTTTTTGTCTAGTGACGCGTGTGTAGTGTGCCCCGTGTCTGTGCGTGTCTAGTGACGCGTGTGTAGTGTGCCCCGTGTCTGTGTGTGTCTAGTGACGCGTGTGTAGTGTGCCCCGAAAGGAGGCCTGGGTGTCTGATCCTTCCGTCCCTCCCTCCGTCCTGTCTGGAATCTCAGGGCTAGATGTCACTTAAAACCCCTTTCCTCCCCCCCCCCCCCCTCCTCTCTCTCTCTCTCTCCTCTCCCCCTTCTTTTGTGTGTGTATGTGTGTTTGCCTAGTCGTCTTGCTTTTTCTGTTTTGTTAGTTCTTCTGCTAGTAGTCAATTCTCCTCATTTGTTGTTGTTTTTTTGTTTGTTTTTGTTTTCTTCGGAAAATTCAGCCCAACATTCTGTTGTTGTTATAGCGCTGGTTCAGATGATAGGCGGTATGTGCAGCTCGCTGCCATATGGCACTGGTATTCGCCATTATGCTTTTATATCATGATTGGGGGAGGGGGGGGGGGGGGTATAGTTTCTGTTCATTCTTTTCATATATATAATATAATATTTATGGACGGGTTGTCTAACGAGATAGAACGCCATAAATGAATCTGTCAGATATATATACGTGAAAGAAATGAACAGAAACAATGCAGCAAAACTAAACACACACACACAGGAAGAAAGCGCGCGCGCACGCACACACATATACACACTGACACACACACGCACACACACACACACACACACACACACACACACACACACACACACATTTAAAAAAAAATGTATATGGCTTTTATGGAGCGTCTAGGTGGATGTGCAGCTACGTACTATAGAAACGCCCATTATTATTATTATTATTATTATTATGTTTTTTGTTTTCTTTTTCTTTTTATTATGATTATTATTATTATTGTTAACGTTGTAGGACGCACAGAACCAGGAGCTGGTTGCTGACGGCGTACTGAGCATGCGCTGGGGCGACTTCCGCTTGGCATGGGAACCGTGGGTAGCGAGCAACATGGATGCCGTTGTCTGGCCCAAGGCGGACTCGCTCTGGACTCCCGACATCCTGGTGCTGAACGGGTGGGTGTGCGTGCATGTCTAGGGGTGGGTGTGCGTGCATGTCTAGGGGTGGGTGTGCGTGCATGTCTAGAGGTGGGTGTGCGTGCATGTCTAGAGGTGGGTGTGCGTGCATGTCTAGGGGTGGGTGTGCGTGCATGTGTGGAGGTGGGTGTGCGTGCATGTCTAGAGGTGGGTGTGCGTGCATGTCTAGAGGTGGGTGTGCGTGCATGTGTGGAGGTGGGTGTGCGTGCATGTCTAGAGGTGGGTGTGCGTGCATGTCTAGGGGTGGGTGTGCGTGCATGTCTAGGGTGGATGTGGTGCATGTCTAGGGGTGGGTGTGCTTGCATGTGTGGAGGTGGGTGTGCGTGCATGTCTAGAGGTGGGTGTGCGTGCATGTCTAGAGGTGGGTGTGCGTGCATGTCTAGGGGTGGGTGTGCTTGCATGTGTGGAGGTGGGTGTGCGTGCATGTCTAGAGACGGGTGCGTGCATGTCTAGAGGTGGGTGTGCGTGCATTTCTAGAGGTGGGTGTGCGTGCATGTCTAGAGATGGGTGTGCGTGCATGTCTAGAGGTGGGTGTGCGTGCATGTCTAGGGGTGGGTGTGCGTGCATGTCTAGGGGTGGATGTGTGTGCATGTCTAGGGGTGGGTGTGCTTGCATGTGTGGAGGTGGGTGTGCGTGCATGTCTAGAGGTGGTGTGCGTGCATGTCTAGGGGTGGGTGTGCTTGCATGTGTGGAGGTGGGTGTGCGTGCATGTCTAGAGACGGGTGCGTGCATGTCTAGAGGTGGGTGTGCGTGCATTTCTAGAGGTGGGTGTGCGTGCATGTCTAGAGATGGGTGTGCGTGCATGTCTAGAGGTGGGTGTGCGTGCATGTCTAGAGGTGGGGGTGCGTGCATGTCTAGAGGTGGGTGTGCGTGCATGTCTAGAGGTTTGGGGATGCGTGCATGTCTAGAGGCGGGTGCGTGCATGTCTAGAGGTGGGTGTGCGTGCATGTCTAGGGTGGGTGGGGCGTGCATGTCTAGGGGTGGGTGTGCTTGCATGTTGGAGGTGGGTGTGCGTGCATGTCTAGAGATGGGTGTGCGTGCATGTCTAGAGGTGGGTGTGCGTGCATGTCTAGGGTGGGTGTGCGTGCATGTCTAGGGGTGGGTGTGCTTGCATGTGTGGAGGTGGGTGTGCGTGCATGTCTAGAGGTGGGTGTGCGTGCATGTCTAGAGGGGGGGTGTGCGTGCATGTCTAGGGGTGGGTGTGCTTGCATGTGTGGAGGTGGGTGTGCGTGCATGTCTAGAGACGGGTGCGTGCATGTCTAGAGGTGTGTGTGCGTGCATGTCTAGAGGTGGGTGTGCGTGCATGTCTAGAGATGGGTGTGCGTGCATGTCTAGAGGTGGGTGTGCGTGCATGTCTAGGGGTGGATGTGTGTGCATGTCTAGAGGTGGGTGTGCGTGCATGTCTAGAGGTGGGTGTGCGTGCATGTCTAGAGTGGGTGTGGTGCATGTCTAGGGGTGGGTGTGCGTGCATGTCTAGAGGTGGGTGTGCGTGCATGTCTAGGGGTGGGTGTGCGTGCATGTCTAGAGGTGTGTGTGTGTGCATGTCTAGGGGTGGGTGTGCGTGCATGTCTAGAGGGGTGGTGTGATGGGGGTCGTGCATGTCTAGGGGTGGGTGTGCGTGCATGTCTAGAGATGGGTGTGCGTGCATGTCTAGAGATGGGTGTGCGTGCATGTCTAGAGGTGTGTGTGTGTGCATGTCTAGGGGTGGGTGTGCGTGCATGTCTAGAGGTGGATGTGTGTGCATGTCTAGAGGCGGGTGTGCGTGCATGTCTAGAGGTAGAGTTTTAATGCCTC
This sequence comes from Alviniconcha marisindica, assembly GCA_018857735.1. Taxonomy (NCBI): domain Eukaryota; kingdom Metazoa; phylum Mollusca; class Gastropoda; family Provannidae; genus Alviniconcha; species Alviniconcha marisindica. The sequence goes on along the minus strand of JABMCL010002025.1, from coordinate 743,421 downwards.
TACAAGAGTGCGTATCCCAATTCCAGACCTACATGGGGAATAGAACGGCATGGCACAGGCGAGTCTAGATGGGTCGTAGTATATGTCTATATCTCTCTAGACGAAGTGCTTTGTATGGTACAGATCTAGACGGGACATAGTATATTAGTATATATCTATATATCTCTAGACGAAGTGCTTTGTATGGTATATATCTAGGACATAGTATATATATATATATATATATATATATATATATATATATATATATATATATATATATATATATATATATATATATATATATATATATATATATATATATATATATATACGAAGTTGTATGGTCCAGATCTAGACCGGACATAGTATATTAATATATATCTATATATTTCTAGGCGGAGTTCTTTGTATGGCACAGATCTAGATGGGGCTTTGCATACGTCATGACGGAGTGCTTTGAATGGCGTGGCACCGATCTAGACGGGGCTTAGTGGGCATAGACGGAGTGCTTTGTTTGGCATGGTACAAATCGACACAGGGCTTTGCTTACATATAGACGGAGTGCTTTGTTTGGCATGGTACAAATCGACACAGGGCTTTGCTTACATATAGACGGAGTGCTTTGTTTGGCATGGTACAAATCGACACAGGGCTTTGCTTACATATAGACGGAGTGCTTTGTTTGGCATGGTACAAATCGACACAGGGCTTTGCATACATATAGACGGAGTGCTTTGTTTGGCATGGTACAAATCGACACAGGGCTTTGCTTACATATAGACGGAGTGCTTTGTTTGGCACGGTACAAATCTACACAGGGCTTTGCATACATATAGACGGAGTGCTTTGTTTTGCATGGTACAAATCGACACAGGGCTTTGCTTACATATAGACGGAGTGCTTTGTTTGGCATGGTACAAATCGACACAGGGCTTTGCTTACATATAGACGGAGTGCTTTGTTTGGCATGGTAAAAGATCGACACAAAAGGGCTTTGGGCATCCCCAAAAATTTAGAACATATACGGAGTGCTTTGCATGGCATGGCACAGATCTAGACAAGGGCTTGGTATACAAAGACAAAGTGCTTAGTATGGCATGGCACAGGTCTAGATAGGGCTTAGTATGCATATACGGAGTGCTTTGCATGATACGGCACAGCTCTAGACAGGGCTTAGTACATATCTAGACGGACTGCTTTGTATGGAATGGCATCGACCGATCTAGACGGGGCTTAGAATACATCTAGACGGGGTACTTTCTATGGCGCAAGAGATACTGTTACGCAAGAAGCTTATCATGGCTGAAGACTGGATTTCCTTTTTAAGGATTAATAAAGTATTACTGTATTGTATTATAAGATAGTCGCCACATACCTATGCAGCTCATTGCAACATTTAAATGTAGCCTCGTTGGTGTTCTGGTTAAACAATGACTCAGACTTGGACTTCTACACAGCCGTTGTTGGCAGTGTGTGTGTGTGTGTGTGTGTGTGTGTGTGTGTGTGTGTGTGTGTGTGTGTGTGTGTGTGTGTGTGTGTGGTGTGTGTTGTGTGTGCTGTGGTGTGTGTGTGTGTGCTGTGTGTGGGTGGGTGTGTGGCGTGTGTGTGTGTGTGTGCGTGTGTGCGTGCGTGCGTGCGTGCGTGTGTGTGTGTGTGTGTGTGTGTGATGAGCAGGTTATATCCGCTTCACTCAATGCGTTTGTGGCGCTTGTGTATTTTGTGACTGTAAGTGTTGTTATGTGAATTTTGTCATCGTAAATGTTGTTAATGATTGTTAAGCGCTATGAGCACCAGTGGAAGTTATTATTATCATTATTATTGCGCAGTTTCGGCAGCGAGTTTGACACCAGCCCCGAGGCCTCCTCCGTGAGAATCGACAACCGCGGCAACGTCACCTGGTCCAGACGCTTGCGCATGCGTGTTCCTTGTGACGTCACTGTCAGCGACTACGCCAGTGACGTCACCTGCGAGATTTCCTTCACGTCATGGTCACATGACAGGGGGAGCTTGAGTCTGGTCGCCTCTCGCGATGAGGTGGACGTATCCGAGTACTGGGCAGACTCCCAGTACGTCATCAGAGGCTCCGGAGTGACGAGAGCCACCAGGACGTCAGACTGCTGTCCGGGTTCCTTTGACGTCATCAAATACTCTGTCGTTGTTAGCTACTGATGACGCTGGATTCTTTGATTTTGTTGTACTGCTTCCTTTGACGTCACCAAATACTCTGTCGTTGTTAGCTACTGATGACGCTGGATTCTTTGATTTTGTTGTACTGCTTCCTTTGACGTCATCAGACACTCTGTCTTTGTTAGCTGCTGATGACGCTGGATTCTTTGATTTTGTTGTTTCTGAATTACTGCTTCCTTTGACGTCATCAGATACTCTGTCTTTGTTAGCTACTGATGACGCTGGATTCTTTGATTTTGTTGTTTCTGAATTACTGCTTCCTTTGACGTCATCAAATACTCTGTCTTTGTTAGCTACTGATGACGCTGGATTCTTTGATTTTGTTGTTTCTGAATTACTGCTTCCTTTGACGTCATCAGACACTCTGTTTTTGTTAGCTACTGATGCTGCTGAATTCTTTGATTTTGTTGTTTCTGAATTACTGCTTCCTTTGACGTCATATTTGTTAGCTACTGATGGCGCTGAATCCTTTGATTTGTTTTTCAGTTACTGCTTCCGTTGACCTTGCTAGCTCCTGATTACGCTGAATAGTTTGGTTTGTTGTTTCTGAATGGCTAGTTCAATTGACGTCACCAAATACTTTGTCGTTGTTAGCTACTGATGACGCTGAATTCTTCGATTTGTTATTTCTGAATTACTGCTTCCTTTGTCGTTGTCAGCTACTGATGACGCTAAATGGTTTGATTTGTTGTTTCTGAATGGCTAGTTCAATTGACGTCACCAAATACTTTGTCGTTGTTAGCTACTGATGACGCTGAATTCTTCGATTTGTTATTTCTGAATTACTGCTTCCTTTGTCGTTGTCAGCTACTGATGACGCTAAATGGTTTGATTTGTTGTTTCTGAATGGCTAGTTCCTTTGACGTCACTAAATACTTTGACCTTGTTAGCTACTGATGACGCTGAATTCTTTTTTGTTTTTGTTGTTGTTGTTGTTTTTGTTGTTGTTGTTGTTGTTTGTTTGTTTGTTTGTTTGTTTGTTTTTCTCCGGAATTACTGGCTCTTTTGGCGTGATCAAATGACGCTGAATTCTTTGATTTGTTGTTTCAGAGTAACTGGTTCCTATGACGTCGTCACATACTGTGACATACCTTGTTAGCTACTGATGACGCTGAATTCTTTGATGTGTGTGATTCTGACGTCTTCTGTTCTTGTTTAATTATTGGCGACTCTGAATTCGTTGATTTTGTGTCATTTTAGTTATGGACGATATAAAATGCACCTTTGGTGGAGTTTTGTCCCTTGTATTTACTTGGTTGCCGGGCGACAGTTACCGTTCGTGATTCAGATCTCTGTTGTTGTGTCCCTTAGTATTCGTGTGACGTTTGTCGCGCACCATTCATTTTCTTTGCTCGTTGACACCGACATTAACACTGAATGCATTGACTGACTCTCTCTCTCTCTCTCTCTCTCTCTCTCTCTCTCTCTCTCTCTCTCTCTCTCTCTCTCTCTCTCTCTCTCTCTCTCTCTCTCTCTCTCTCTCCACACACACACACACACACACCTACACACACACCCTCTTGTGAGAACAGGTAACTGCCTAAACTCTTAACCTTTGTGTAATAAGGTTCTGAGTTCTCTCTCTCTCTCTCTCTCTCTCTCTCTCTCTCTCTCTCTCTCTCTCTCTCTCTCTCTCTCTCTCTCTCTCTCTCTCTCTCTCTCTCTTTCTCAGAGATTATTATTATTATTACTAAGTTTTGTTGTACGACATGGTTGTGTTGTAATTGTATCAAGGACAGGTTGCCCGAAAGGCATTCGTGCCTAAACCTTTATCCTTGCGTAATAAAGTTCAGTCTCTCTCTCTCTCTCTCTCTCTCTCTCTCTCTCTCTCTCTCTCTCTCTCTCTCTCTCTCTCTCTCTCTCTCTCTCTCTCTCTCTCTCTCTCTTGTGAGAATAGGCAACTGCCTAAACTCTCAATCTTTGTGTAATAAGGTTCTCTGTCTGTCTGTCTGTCTGTCTGTCTGTCTGTCTGTCTGTCTGTCTCTCTCTCTCTCTCTCTCTCTCTCTCTCTCTCTCTCTCTCTCTCTCTCTCTCTCTCTCTCTCTCTCTCTCTCTCTCTCCCCCACACACACACACACCCTACTGCCTTAAATGTAATAATCGGAACAATGCGATCAGTTAGCACGAACATGAACTTCAAGAAGAGAAGGAAAAAAGGCGGCCTTGGTTGAATTGTTTTGTGTGGAATTTGCACGCGAGTGAGTGTTTCTGTTGGTATCTGTCTGTGTGTCAGCGTTTACTGCTGCTGTGACTGGTGTAAGCAACACGGATCGACACATTTCACTCGGCGTTGGAAACACTTAGCTGTGCATCTCAGTGTGTCTGACTGTAGGAGTTGCTAAATGTGTTGGTGTATGTGGTCTGTGTCTGTCTGTCTTTGTCGGTCGGTGTGTATGTGTGTGTGTGTGTGTGTATGCGGGAAGTGTGTGTGCGAGCTCGTGTGTGTGTGTGTGTGTGTGCGCGCGCGCGCATGTGTGTGTGTGTGGTAATATTTGTGTGTGGGAGATGATGCGTGTGCATGCTCTTGTGTGTACGTTTCTGTGTGTGTGTGTGTGTGTATGTGTGTGTGTGTGTTGTATAGAAGCTTGTGTGTGTTGTATAGAAGTTCGTGTGTGTGTTCGCAAGTAAGTACCACGAAATAAACTTCACAAAATCCAGAGGTTCGTTGTCTTTACAAAGGGAGGCCACCTCTAACCACTCACAAACGGAAGCGACGGCCGGATGAGCCGACAGAAGCAAAGTGTACGAAAGCGTCAAACACTTCATCAGCTATTCTGCACCAGGAAATTATCATCTCAAAATCCCGTTCACGTCGCGAACATCGCGCGATTGTTACCTCGCAAACAATGGCTCGTTTATCGACTAGCTCCCACATACTGCCCTGACTACTGAGTCACTGAATATCTCTTCGTTTTGCCCTCAGAAATATTTTCCGTGTTCGTTCAAAAGTCACTGATCGCAACGCAGCAAGACGATAGGTCCAAGCAGTTCGCGAAGAGAGCACGCGTGGTCCAGTTTCGCCGTAAACATATAGTGACTGTTCCTACCGTGGACGGACATTCCCGAGTGTTGGTGCGTCGTGTGGTCACGAGGACACTGCCGCTCAGTAGTGTACTCGGAGCTGTAAATTGCTGCAGCAGCTTTTCGCGATCGGTCGTCAAGAACGTCACTGATGGCGCCGAAATCTGAGACAATGAGAATGATTGCAAGCGTTCGAAAACAAGATCCAAACACTGACATGACTCAAAGGTTCAAAAGAACGTAATTTATTTGATGGTGCTGGTGAAAACACTGTCGCTGTAGCCGTTGTTGCCCGGTCGTCGTCATGATCGGCTGACTAAGTGTGTGACTGATGGTGGTCGGGACGAAAAACACTGCGTGGCTATAATTATGCTCAGTGTCGTAAATCGCTGGATTTTGGGGGTTTTTTTTGTTTTGTTTTTTTGTTTTTGCGCGCACGCGCGATCGGTCGTCATGATTGACAACGTGTGCTGATGGGAGGCAAGAGAATGTCTGGCAGTTTGGACAGGCATGTTGGCGTCGTCGTCGTCCTCTTGGTCACCGCGGCGTGTCTGACGGAGCGGGTACAAGGTCGGTTCAGTGTCCTCCAGTCCGTACATACTTAATAATGTTTGCTGAGCAAGCAGCTCGTAGTGAGCCGGTTTGGCCCAGCGGTAAGGCGTTAGGCTGGTAAGCAGAATCAAGGGCTTCGGTTCGATTCCGCTTCGGCTCTCCTTTCTCTTCAGAAATTG
>JABMCL010002025.1:705000-725000 GCA_018857735.1 Alviniconcha marisindica | reverse complement strand
TCTTGTTGTTCAGACAGAGGTGTCGCCGACGTCTGAATGTCGGCTGTGTCTTGTTGTTCAGACAGAGGTGTCGGCGACGTCTGAATGTCGGCTGTGTCTTGTTCTGACAGAGGTGTCGGCGACGTCTGACTGTCGGCTGTGTCTTGTTGTTCAGACAGAGGTGTCGGCGACGTCTGAATGTCGGCTGTGTCTTGCTGTTCTGACAGAGGTGTCGGCGACGTCTGACTGTCTGTGTCTTGTTGTTCTGACAGAGGTGTCGGCGACGTCTGACTGTCGGCTGTGTCTTGTTGTTCTGACAGAGGTGTCGGCGACGTCTGACTATCTGTGTCTTGTTGTTCGACAGAGGTGTCGGCGACGTCTGACTATCTGCGTCTTGTTGTTCTGACAGAGGTGTCGGCGACGTCTGACTGTCTGCGTCTTTTGTTCTGACAGAGGTGTCGGCGACGTCTGACTGTCTGCGTCTTGTTGTTCTGACAGAAATGTCGGCGACGTCTGACTGTCGGCTGTGTCTTGTTGTTCTGACAGAGGTGTCGCCGACGTCTGACTGTCTGTGTCTTGTTGTTCAGACAGAGGTGTCGGCGACGTCTGACTGTCGGCTGTGTCTTGTTGTTCAGGCAGAGGTGTCGGCGACGTCTGAATGTCGGCTGTGTCTTGTTGTTCAGACAGAGGTGTCGGCGACGTCTGAATGTCGGCTGTGTCTTGTTGTTCTGACAGAGGTGTCGGCGACGTCTGACTGTCTGTGTCTTGTTGTTCTGACAGAGGTGTCGGCGAGGTCTCCCACACTGCCGATCCTGGTGGCCGTCATCGCTCTCCTATTCTCCACCATGGTCATCAGTGTCGTGGTCATGACGGTCAAGGTCCGGAGCCAGCACAAGAAGCAGCTCTCGTCCATTTACGTCAGTGAGTAGACCGCATCCATCTCGTCTTCTTCTTTGTTAGGCTAGCTGCTTTGGTTAAACATACCCCCTCCCACCCCCACCCCCTTCTCCCCGTCCCTAATAAGCCTTATGGTTTCTGTGGACGTTAATTAAGCACCATGCTTACTTACTTTGGTTAAACCTGCTTAAGGGCGCGTTGTCCCCGAAGAGGTACCGAGGGAGATTTCTGGCTGAGATTATGTAAGTATAACTTCCGGTCAGCCAGGACTGTTGTATCAGGGTGACTGGGCGAGAAGTAAGCAGAACTTCCGGTCAGCCAAGACTGCTGTATCAGGGTGACTGGGCGAGAAGTAAGTATAACTTCCAGTCAGCCAGGACTGTTGTATCAGGGTGACTGGGCGAGAAGTATAACTTCCAGTCAGCCAGGACTGTTATATCATGGTTCAGGAGCTGTGTGAGAGTCGAGGTGGACGTCCTGGACTGTCCGTCCTAACGAGCCTTCCGGTTTCCGTGGACGTAAAGATTTATTGCACCGTGCTTCGGCATTGGTCACAACTTGTCCCTAATATGTCAACTGACATCTGAGGACATAAAGCATCACTTCATCATCATCACTGTTATATCGGGGTGACTGGGCGAGAAGTAAGGAGAACTTCCGGTCAGCCAGGACTGTTATATCAGGGTGACTGGACGAGAAGTAAATAGAACTTCCGGTCAGCCAGGACTGCTGTATCGGGGTGACTGGGCGAGAAGTAAGTAGAACTTCCGGTCAGCCAGGACTGTTATACCAGGGTGACTGGGCGAGAAGTAAGTAGAACTTCCGGTCAGCCAGGACTGTTATATCAGGGTGACTGGACGAGAAGTACAACTTCCAGTCAGCCAGGACTGTTATATCAGGGTGACTGGGCGAGAAGTAAGCAGAACTTCCAGTCAGCCAGGACTGTTATATCAGGGTGACTGGGCGAGAAGTAAGCAGAACTTCCAGTCAGCCAGGACTGTTATATCAGGGTGACTGGGCGAGAAGTAAGCAGAACTTCCAGTCAGCCAGGACTGTTATATCAGGGTGACTGGATGAGAAGTACAACTTCCAGTCAGCCAGGACTGTTGTATCAGGGTGACTGGATGAGAAATAAATATAACTTCCAGTCAGCCAGGACTGTTGTATCAGGGTGACTGGATGAGAAGTAGAACTTCCAGTCAGCCATGACTGTTATATCAGGGTGACTAGACGAGAAGTAGAACTTCCAGTCATCCAGGACTGTTGTATCAAGGTGACTGGATGAGAAGTAGAACTTCCAGTCAGCCATGACTGTTATATCAGGGTGACTAGACGAGAAGTAGAACTTCCAGTCAGCCATGACTGTTATACCAGGGTGACTAGACGAGAAGTAGAACTTCCAGTCAGCCAGGACTGTTGTATCAGGGTGACTGGATGAGAAGTAGAACTTCCAGTCAGCCATGACTGTTATATCAGGGTGACTAGACGAGAAGTAGAACTTCCAGTCAGCCATGACTGTTATATCAGGGTGACTAGACGAGAAGTAGAACTTCCAGTCAGCCAGGACTGTTATATCAGGGTGACTGGCCGAGACGATGAAGCAGTGAATGTCGTGTGAATGAACACACACGCAAAAAGCATTTAGCCCACTGAGCTATAAATAAACTGCGCCTGGCACTTTTCAATGTTTCTGTGGACGTTAAGCACCATGTTTAGTTACTTACTAATGAATCTCAACAGCGGTGCTACGGACTTCGTGACTCTGGTCCGCACAGCAGTTGAAACAGCGATTGCGTAGTACACTAGTTGCTGCGCAATGGCGAGGGGACACTGCCTTACCATTTCTGTTGCTCTGGCGGCGGTTCACGGTGTCATGTTTGTTCGTGTTCTGCATGTGTGGGTGAGACACAGACTTTCAATACAATAAACATTGGAGCCATCTTGGGGAACGTGTCTGGTTATTTATTAGCCAATCACAAGAGACCACGTGTGGGTAAGAGGAACAACCCTCCACGCTGATACTAAACAGAACTACGTGGTTATGTCCCTTCTACTGCACGCAAGTGCTATTTCACTACACACGGCTTCCTCGGTCTTCCGGGTTGGAGCGCGCGGTCGAGCCTTCACTCTTTCTCTCCCCCCCCCCCCCCCCCCCCCCCCTCCCCCCCTCCCCCCACCCCCACCGCTTCTGTCCCCGTCCCTAATAAGCAACCTCGTTTCTGTGGACGTTAAGCAAAATGATTACTTACTTTTGAATGACACAGTCAGTCGATCGTTCTGCTTTGCGGCTGTTGTTCTTTTGTCGCTAGCCGTTTGCACCTTGGACCGGAGACCTGACCATTTTGCTTTACGTCCACAGAAGTGAGGTGGCTTATTAGGGACCGGGGGGGGGGGGGGGGACGACGAAATAGTGAAGGCTCGACCGCGGATACCGGCGCCCGAAAAAGACAGGACAGACCGTGGACCGCCGCCAGAACAATGGAAGTGTTAAGGCGGTGTCCCCTCGCCATTGCCCAGCGACTAGTGCACTGCGCGAATGCTGTTTCAACTGCCGTGCTTGGGCAGAGTCACAAGGACAATGTCCGTTGCACTGCTGTTGAGGAACAACCCGAAGCGAAAGAAGTCCAACTTTCGCAGCCCAGTTCCATCTCCCTACTCGTGATATCTTCTGGGCTAACTTGAGGGCCCAGCTCCACCTCCCTCCTCTTGATCTTTTGATCTCGCCTGGAACCTTGGACGGTTTGCACCTTGCTCGGAAGAAGGCATTTAAGCCGGGAACTGTGCATACTGTTTTATGATAGATACATAATTTCCTTCTTCCCCTACCTCCATACCCCCTTCCCCCCTCCCTTCTCCCCGTCTCCGATGAACCTTATGGTTTCTGTGGACGTTAAAGCACTATGGTTGCTTAATAATAATTAAAGTATTTGTAAATCGTAAAATCTTGTCCATAGAAACTGTTCTAAGCGCATAGAGACGCGCGCGCGCGCGCGCACACACACGCACGCACGCACGCACGCACGCCACGCACACGCACGCACGCACGCACGCACGCACGCACACACACACACACACGTTTACTCTTCTTTCTTCTTTTTTTCTTCTTTTTAATGAGCCTGATATTAGTTAAGTTGAATTGCCCTGTGAGGGATGATTAAAGTTTTTTGACTTGACTTGACCTGACTTTGACTTGACTTGTTTAACACCACCACCACCCTCCCCCACCCCCGAAAAAAGAAAATTAATATAATACAATTGTTCTGAATCTCTTGCCTCCTTTCGTCTTGGTTGAAGTGTTGCTTTACGTCCACAGAAACCGTAGGTTTATTAGGGACGGGAGCCCAGGACGTCCACCTCGACTTTCACACAGCTCCTGAGCTCAAACTGCTTTCATCTTCTTTCTTCAGGTGTTGCTTAATGGCCTCGGATGTCATTTTGACATATTAGGGACAAGCTGAGACCAATGCGTGAGCATGGTTCAAAAAATTGCTTTACGTCCACGGAAAAAACCGTAAAAGGCTCGTTAGGACGGACAGCCCCGGTACGGCCACCTCGACGACTTTCACACAGCTCCTGAACTATGACTGCTTTCATCCGATCTGAACACGGCTATAACGCTCCATTTGCAGCGCCGCCCCCGTCGGACTGCATTGCTTACCGCCCCTGGCCCTTGGGGACCGACCAGTCCCGAAGCTTGCCGGAGCCTCCTTCCGAATTCTTCTCCCACCCTGGCAACCTCTACGAGCTCCGCCGGGACGACATGAACGACAACTTCCGGCGCGGAAGAGGCGACGACAACAACGACGAGCAGGACGACGAAACCGCTCCCAAACTGATCCGCCCTTACGGCACCACCAGCCGGTGTACTAGTTCCTCCGTGTACATCTCCATGTCAGCGGTGCCCTCCCTTCACGAGTGGGCGGGGCCTGAGCGCGAGGGGGCGGGGCCTGAGCGCGAGGGGGCGGGGCTTGTGGGGGAAGGGGCGGAGCGTGCTGGCGTGACCCGCATCGGACGTAGCGAGAGCGTTTACTCCAACAGGGAGGCGATCGAGCGAGAGGTGTGGAAAGGCAGCAAGAACAACAGCAGCAGCGCCTCCCACGACAGCCACGTGACGCTGGGCAACCTGAAGGAGTGGGAGGCGATGACTTAGTCCCGAATGAGGATGAGGATGATGTGATGATGACGACGACAGCGCCGCGATGACGCTCAGTGATAGCAACTTCCGTTTTTGAAGCGCCCTTTTTTCGCGCAAGAGAACACAGCGCTTTGCAGTTAATGATAACTAATGCAAAACAACACAACACTGAAAAAACCAAAAACACTGACGCAAGCGCCACAGACGCATTGAGTCAAGCTTTATAATCTGTTCGTCACACTCCGTGCGGGCACGCGCGTACAAAACACACGCACACACACACACGCTCACACACACACACACACACACACACACACACACACACACACACACACGCACGCACGCACGCACACGCACACACACACACACACACACACACACCACTTCACATAGCACACACTTACATTCACACACGCTCCCACACGACTTCACACACACAACACACCACACACACACACACACACACACACACACACACACACACACACACACACACACACACACACACACACACCACGCACACTTCACACACGCTCCCACACGCACTTCACACACACACACACACACACACACACACACACACACACACACACACACACACACACACACACACACACAGACACGCACGCACGCACGCACGCACACACCAATTAGTGACATACTGGAAACATGCTTCGAGTACTGATCTGAAGGCAGAAGCAGACGGAGAAAACCTGGCGTGTTCCACAGTGTTGGGGCAATGCAAGAGAAAGAGCGTTCACCGTACGACTTCACCGTACAGCTGTAAAGCCCTTCCCACTGTAATTACATCCGTCACCACAAAGCCGTACGGCGAACGCTCTTTCTCTTACATTGCCCCAACACTGTGGAACACGCCAGGTTGTCTCCGTCTGCTTCTGCCTTCAGATCAGTTCTTAGAGACGGAGGCGGACTTGTTCCAAAAGGGCACTGTACTCTTGGACAGTGACTGAAGGGGCGGAGCTTGTTATAGGCAAAAGTGAAGCTTTAATCCCGAGTGACGCAAAACTCTCAAAATGGAGAAAATGACGGAAAGGGCTGGGTTCGGAGAAGCCAAAGTGAAGATGCGTTCTTCGGTGACACAAAACTCTCAAAATGGAGAAAATGACGGAAAGGGCTGGGTTCGGAGAAGCCAAAGTGAAGATGCGTTCTTCGGTGACACAAAACTCTCAGAATGAAAAATACTTGGACAGAAGGTGTGGGGCTTGTGAGAGGTCAAAGTGAAGCTGCATGCATTCTTCAACGACACAAAATTCTCACAATGGAAAAGACTTGGATAATGACAGAAGGGGTGGGGTTTGTGAGAGGTCAAAGTGAAGCTTCATGCATTCTTCAACGACACAAAATTCTCACAATGGAAAAGACTTGGATAATGACAGAAGGGGTGGGGTTTGTGAGAGGTCAAAGTGAAGCTTCATGCATTCTTCAACGACACAAAATTCTCACAATGGAAAAGACTTGGATAATGACAGAAGGGGTGGGGTTTGTGAGAGGTCAAAGTGAAGCTTCGTGCATTCTTCAACGACACAAAACTCTCGGAATGGAGAAGACTTGGACTGAAGGCGTGGCGGGCTTGTGAGAAGCTGTATTCTTCAATGACAAAAGGTAGGTAGGTAGTGTTGCTTAATGTCCTCAGATGTCAGCTGACATATTAGGGACAAGCTGAGACCAATGCCGAAGCATGGTTCAATATAGCTTTACGTCCACGGAAACCAGAAGGCTCGTTAGGACGGACAGCCCAGGACGGCTACCTCGACTCTCACACAGTTCCTGAACTATGACAATGACAAAAACGACAAAACAGCCTCAAAATGGAAAAGACTTGGACAATGACGAAAGGGGCGGGATTTGTGAGGGGTCAAAGTGAAACTGCATTGCTGATTGACACAAAACTCTCATTATTTAAAAGACTTGGGTACTGACAGAAGGGGTGGGATTTGTGAGGGGTCAAAATGGAGATGCATTCTTCAACGACACAAAGCTCCCACAATGGAAAAGACTTGGACTGAGGGTGTGGCGGTCTTGTGAGAGATCAAAGTGAAGCTGTATTCTTCAACGACAAAAAAATCTCGGAATGGAAAAGACTTGGACAATGACGAAAGGGGTGGGATTTGTGAGGGGTCAAAGTGAAACTGCCTTGCTGATTGACACAAAACTCTCATTATTTAAAAGACTTGGATACTGACAGAAGGGGTGGGGTTTGTGAGAGGTCAAAGTGAAGCTGCATTCTTCAACGACACAAAGCTCTCACAATGGAAAAGAGCTGGACTGAGGGTGTGGCGGTCTTGTGAGAGGTCAAAGTGAAGCTGTATTCTTCAACGACAAAAAAATCTCGGAATGGAAAAGACTTGGACAATGACGAAAGGGGTGGGATTTGTGAGGGGTCAAAGTGAAACTGCCTTGCTGATTGACACAAAACTCTCATAATTTTAAAGACTTGGATACTGACGGAAGGGTGGGGCTTGTGAGAGGTCCAAATGAATCTGATTTTTTCAACGACACCTATTCTTCCTGCTGCAGATCCTGCTTTTCCCCCCTGCTTATTGCTCGAGATCATCGAGTTGGTTAACACGTGCACTATCACTGCCCAGTAGTTTCAATCTGCACACGACACTAGCTGCTCAGTCACGTTTCTGATATTGTGGAAACCGTCTGAGACACTGTAATTTCGTGCTATATATATATATATATATACACACTGTATGTAGAGTCTTGCCAAACGAGCAGTGCGTTTTTTGTTTTTTGTTGTTTGTTTGTTTGTTTGTGTTTGTTTGGTTTTGTGTGTGTGTGTGTGTGTCTTTGTTTTTTAGAGAGAGTTGGAGGGGTAGTACATACACCTAGCTCGTGTTCATTTTTCTGTTGTATTACATGTATATAATGTTTGCCTTTTCTTTTTTGTGTGATGAAAACACACAAAACGCTAAAAAGACCGGCTCATTTTCGTTAGACAATACAAAACGTGCTCAAATTTTCAATTAAAACACCTTTCTCCTTTCTCAAGTAACTATAATAATAATAATAATTATGTGTGTGTGTGTGTGTGTGTGTGTGTGTGTGTGTGTGTGTGTGTGTGTGTGTGTGAGCGCGCGCGCGCGAGTGTGTGTGTGTGTGTATGTGCGCGCACGCGTGCGGATGCACGCGTGTTCTGAACATGACACATGTGTTTGCGGGTGTATGTTTGTGGAAGAAGCCGGGGCGGGCGGGAGAGACTGTGAGAGTGAGATATATACATACATTTCTTTGACCTTTTATTTTATTTTATTGTTATTTTAAATGTACCTTCTCGAGTCTTGAGCCCAATGCGTCAAAGGAAAATTTACATTTTTATGCTTTGTATATTGATGAATAACAACGATTTATTTTTGGACGATGATGTAATAACTTGGTGTTTTACGCCCCGTCAACCATTGCGGTTATATCAGGGCCGAATTCTCAAGTATCACGCAGCAGACGTTTGCATTCAGCCACAATGTTCTCCACCAAACAAGCAGATCAAATTTCGTTTGTGTCTTCGTTTGTTGGTGTAGCGTCTGCTTATATTGCGTAAGAAGGGCGTCAGTTTTAACCGAGGCTTTGTTTGGCACGTGCTTTGTATCGTCTGGTTTAAATCAGCGTTCTTTTTAATCCTTTGCCTGTTCAGAACGCTAGCAGCAAAGATTATAAATACATGTAATCTTTGCTAGCAGTCAACTTATCGTTTTTGTTCTGTTTTTGTTATTTTTGTTGGGAATTACGGAGGATAATACCAACACTTTTTTTTTTTTTTTTTTAGGTGCATGCATGTAAAAAACGTATGTCCTACTAGAGTATGATCAGTTTTCCTTAGTAATATACAGAGTGTGTGCATTTCCTCTTTACACTCAGTGTATTCTTCTTCTTGTTGCTTTCCCTTTTTTTTCTTCTTTTTTTTACAGAATACTCTGTGTATGTTTTTTGTATGTTGGCAAATGCAATGCACTTTTGTGTCTTTTGTTTTTCAAAAAAACTCAAACTCACTGTGCAGGTGTGCACATGTTGTTTGACTGTCAAAATCAACTTTTAGCTGAATAAATCAACATTGTTAATGGTCACTAATGTAAGTTAAAAAAATAACTGATTTGTAAAAAATAACACTCTGGGGAAAAAACACTGAAATCAGCATGTAATACACACACACACACACACACACACACACACACACACACACACACACACACACATTGATGTAAATACAATTTTTGAGAATAATGGAGAATGATAGTTAATACCAGCACATTTTGTTGTTGTTTTGTATTTGTTGGGGGGTTGGGGGGGGGGGGTAATAATTTTTATATGTAGTGTATGCATTTTTAATTTTGATTTTTAGAGTATCATAATTTGTCTTTAGTAATACATGTAACCGTTGTTGTTTTTTACATTGAGTGTATGTTACTTTTTTTGTTTTGTTCTTTTTTTAACTCAGTACTCTGTGCACGTTTTTTGTGTGTTGGTGCACTTCTGAGTTTTTGTTGTTGTTTTTTGTTGTTGTTTTTGAAACTCGTTATGCATTTGTGTGTGGCTTACATGCTGTTTGACTCTCAACATCAGCCTTTAGCTGAATAAATCAATAACCGTTAACTATTGTTGATGTAAGCACACACACACAAAAACTGATGTACTATATGTTCATAAGTAACAAACATTTGGCCCCCCCACTGCTCAAATCAGAATGTAAAAAAACAAACAAAAAAAACATAAACTAACACAAACACACACACAAACATGATGTAAATAACACTTTTTTAATTTCAATGTGGATTTGGCATTTATAAGTAACAAACATTTGGCACACCTCCCCCCCACCTCCCCTTCCCCCCCACTGCTCAAATCAGAATGTAAAAAAAAAAGTAAAAAAAAAGAGTAAAAAAGAACCAAAAAAAACAAACAACAACAACAATAAACAAACATAAACTAACACAAACACACACACACAAACATGATGTAAATAACACTTTTATTTCAATGTGGATTTGGCGTTTATGCCATAATACAGCCGTTCAAACAGAGAAACAGAGATGTCAAACACACCTTGATTCAAAACAGAACATACTCATACCTATTCTTTCTTATGGCTCAGCTTAAGGTTGCAAAGTACATCAACACACCTTCATCGATATGTTCAAACATTAACTAGCAAAAACAGCAAATACTAAGAAAAAATGAGCCTGTACAGGAATGCAGATTGTAGAGTTAGATTGTAAATATTTTTAGATTTTCACACACACACACACACACACACACACACACACACACACACACACACACACACACACACACACATCAAGTAAGGTTCAACTGAAAGTGTAAGTTTTAGAAGTAGAACAATTTGTGAAGCATGAGAGAAAAATGTAACAAGTGCCTAAACCACCATGCAGTTCTGTAACAAGTGCTTGACTCGTCATCCAAAGTTGTTGCTTGTTAATCAGTGATTCCGACTTGTAGTGGGACTCCACAAGTAAGTTGTACTAACAACAACCCTCACAACAGACACATTGCTTCGCTGCAAAACTCAAATCAAGCATGCACCCTAGTTTTGCTTTTATCAACTCTTGTGTTCATTTTTGTTGTTGTAATGCAGTTTGAAGAATGATTAATGATGCTATGTCCACTCCCTGCTTTGCTGCAATGTTGTGCAATTTGAAGCATGATTAAAGGTGCTATGCCCACCCCCTGTTTGATAGACTGGGATGTCACAAAATAAATTTGATGCTGATTACTCTTTATAAACATGCAAAGTGTATTTTTTAAAAGCTACAGTACATCATGGTACATCATCACACCTGTCCATGAAAAAAATGGGGGGGAGTGGGGGGGGGGGGGGGGGGGGGGGGCGGGGTTGGAGGGAAGAGGCAGGTAATACATGCATGGGATATACACTGACCTGAGGGGCAATGTATTCAGATTCAAATTGTACCGCAACATACATACATAGAGATGCAATATGTAAACAATTCATACTGTATTATAAAATATGCTTAGTATATATACATTTTTCTCCCCCTTTTTTTTTTAATGCATATATGTAAACATACATGCAAACATACATGCACACACATTTTCGTTCAAATTGTGCATAGTTAGTTATTTGCATTATCCTGCACACTAAAAGCTGGAAAATTTGGTTTCTTGGGATTTGTTGGTATTCAAAGCTACGTTTTCTCGATAGCTGCATTTATTGAACTACTATCAAAGCTGATGTCATTTTCTTTTCATTGTACCAACCCATCACCAATAGTGAATGTATTTGTTGTGTGTGTGTGCGTGTGTGTGTGTGTGTGTGTGTGTGTGTGTGTGTGTGTGTGTGTGTGTGTGAGAGAGAGAGAGAGAGAGAGAGAGAGAGAGAGAGGAGAAGAGAGAGAGAGAAAGTATGTGTGTATGAGAGAGAAGGAGAGTGTTTGTGTCTGTGATGAAATGAGCATATCCGTAAGTCTTTATAAGTTATCTAGTTTTCTTCACAGCACTGGACACAAAAACAACACAGCTCAACCCAAACCAGATAGGTGTCTTTTCACTGTTCACTGTTTAACTGTTGTTTAAGTGTCATTTTGTATACGTAGCTTGATAAAGGGGATTACCCCAAAAATTCGCATGTTGTAAATTCGCATGTAGTAAATAGCATTCTTTTCAACATTTTATGCATTTGGATCTTGTTTAAGAATGCTATTGGTCATTCTTGTTTCAGATTTTTGGGAGCAGAACATAAACTGGGCCACACAGTGCTTGGTGCTGAAAGGGTTAAATAACACTACAGTCTTGGTCCAAACACATACAGGGTTAAAAGGAACGCTATTAATTATGACAAAACACTACGTGTGAATTTTTGCGGTAATATCCCTTTTCAAGTTACAAAACAGCACTTGAACAACAGTTAGACGGTGAAAAAGGATATGTAGGATCCTTATCTGCTTATGGTTGGCCTGTTCTGTCATGTAGTTGTTTCATGTTATACAGCCTTGAAATTGAAAACAGCGCAGTCTGCATCGAGACGATTGAATTAGTAATGTAACTGGATTTTAACAACGTGCCAGCCACGCAGGGTTTTGCCTCAAGAACATGAAACTCTGTTGTAAGCAAACGCACGTTTTCAAAACTCTTCTCACATAATATCAAACTCTTTCTCAGGTAAAAGCAACGAAATTAATCCACACACAATTATCAAACAAAACATGTATACACAAACATCAAACACAAATTTTTCAAAGAGCTAGTCCCTTCAGTGCTGTCCTTGCTAAACTATTCAAATCTCTCCCATCAAGCCTTCATAGACCTGTGTTTAATCCACACACAATTATTAAACAAAATATGTATACACAAACATCAAACACAAATTTTCCGAAGAGCTAGTCCCTTCAGTGCTGTCCTTGCTAAACTATTCAAATCTCTCCCATCAAGCCTTCATAGACCTGTGTTTAATCCACACACAATTATTAAACAAAACATGTATACACAAACATCAAACACAAATTTTCCGAAGAGCTAGTCCCTTCAGTGCTGTCCTTGCTAAACTATTCAAATCTCTCCCATCAAGCCTTCATAGACCTGTGTTTAATCCACACACAATTATTAAACAAAACATGTATACACAAACATCAAACACAAATTTTTCGAAGAGCTAGTCCCTTCAGTGCTGTCCTTGCTAAACTATTCAAATCTCTCACAGACCTGTGTTCTCGCTCATTTTCCATCAGCAACACCAACACTGGGCACTGTCCACACAGTGGGTCAAGATGTCCATGGCAAGTCTCCTGTTGGCATTTGTTCCTTAAAACACGTTAAAGTGACCACCACACAGACGTCGCCGTGAGTCTGGTCCCTGGGAATGCGTGCCTGCCTCAGCCTGCTGATCACTTCATTGCGCAGGCTGACCGCTTCACTGTGTAGGGTGACCACTTCCCTGTGCAGGGTGACCGCTTCCCTGTGTAGGGTGATCACTTCACTGTGTAGGCTGACCACTTCACTGTGTAGGGTGACCACTTCCCTGTGCAGGGTGACCGCATTCCCTGTGTAGGGTGACCACTTCCCTGTGCAGGCTGACCTGCTTCACTGTGTAGGGTGACAACTTCCCTGTGTAGGGTGACCACTTCACTGTGTAGGGTGAACCACTTCACTGTGTAGGGTGACCACTTCACTGCGTAGGCTGACCACTTCATTGCGCAGGCTGACCGCTTCACTGTGTAGGGTGACAACTTCCCTGTGTAGGGTGACCACTTCACTGTGTAGGGTGACCACTTCCCTGTGTAGGGTGACCACTTCACTGTGTAGGGTGACCACTTCCCTGTGTAGGATGACCACTTCCCTGTGTAGGCTGACCGCTTCACTGTGTAGGCTGACCGCTTCCCTGCGTAGGCTGACCTCTTCCCTGCGTAGGCTGACTGCCTCATTGTGTAGGCTGACCGTTTCTCTGTTTATGTTGACTGCTTCATTGTGTAGGCTGACCGCTTCACTGTGTAGGCTGACTGCTTCACTGCGTAGGCTGACCACTTCCCTGTCTAGGCTGATCCCTTCACTGTGTAGGCTAATCGCTTCACTGTTTAGGCTGATCACTTCTCTGTGTAGGCTAACCACTTCACTGTGTAGGCTGACCGCTTCACTGTGTAGGCTGACTGCCTCACAGTGCAGGCTAACCGTTTCTCTGTCTATGCTGACTGCTTCACTGTGTGGGATGACGGCTTCACTGTGTAGGCTGACTGCTTCGTTGTGTAGACTGTTTCATTGTGTAAGCTGACCACTTCACTGTGTAGGCTGACCGCTTCACTGTGTAGGCTAACCGCTTCACTGTGCAGGCTGACCACTTCATTGTGTATGCTGATTGTTTCACTGTGTAGACTAACTGCTTCTCTGTGTAGGCTGATCACTTCGCAGTGTAGGCTATCCGCTTCACTGTGTATGCTGTCTGCCTCACTGTGTAGGCTGACTGCTTCACTGTGTAGGCTGACTGCTTCATTGTGTAGACTGACTGCTTCACTGTGTATGCTGACTGTTTCATTGTGTAGGCTGGCCGCTTCTCTGTGTAGGCTGATCACTTCACTGGGTAGGCTGACCGCTTCACTGTGTATGCTGACTGCTTCACTGTGTAGGCTAACCACTTCTCTGTGTAGGCTGACCACTTCACTGTGTAGGCTGACTGCTTCACTGTATAGGCTGATTTGTTGTGTAGGCTGACCGCTTCACTGTATAGGCTGATTGCTTCATTGTGTAGGCCGACAGCTTCACTGCATATGCTGATTGTTTCACTGTGTAGGCTGACTGCTTCATTGTGTAGGCCAGACACTTCACTGTGCATGCTGAATGCTTCACTATGTAAGCTGACTGCTTCTCTGTGTAGGCTGATCACTTCACTGTGTAGGCTAATCACTTCACTGTGTAGGCTGACTGCTTCACTGTGTAGGCTGACTGGCTTCATTGTGTAGGCTGACTGCTTCACTGTGTAGGCTGACTGCTTCATTGTGTAGGCTGACTGCTTCATTGTGTAAGCCAATCACTTCACTGTGTAGGTTAACAACTTCACTGTGGAATGCTGAATGCTTCACTGTGTAAACTGACCGCTTCACTTTGTAAACCCACAGGTTGTGAATGCACAATAAAACTCAACCAAGAAAAACTGAGCGTTATAAAAAAAGGGGAAAAAAGAGCCCCCCCCCCCCCCCCCAAAAAAAGGCAGAAAAAAGAATGAGCCATTTTGCATAAAGGATGTGTGCTACCATTGGAACATGAGCAGGATTCAGGAATCATGGACACATTTACATGTACTGACTTTCTAGGAATTTAAAGGGGCTTTCACACACTCCGGTGAACAAAAGTCAGCCACAATCACAATTGAAAAATAACAACTTCAAACAGCTTGCTGTACGCAGTTACAACGAATGATGCTTCACGCATTGTACACAGCTTCAATGCAAAGTATTGACTTGAACCACAAATGCCCCATCAGAACAAAGGACACAAAACTTCTGACAGAAGCACGTTTTTCTTCCCCAACACAATTTAGAAATAACTTCAAACAGCTCACTGTACACAGTTATAATGAATGATGCTTCATGCATTGTACACAATTTACATGCACTGTACATCGCACACAACACAACCTCCTGTAAGAAATGCCCCATCTGATGAAAGGACACAAAACTCCTGACAGAAGCATGTTTTTCTTCCCCAACACAATTTAGAAATAACTTCAAACAGCTCACCGTGCACATTTATAATGAGTGATGCTTTGTGCATTATACACAACTTACACGCATTGTACATCATACACAACACGACCTCCTGTAAGAAATACCCCATCAGGTGAAAGGACACAAAACTCCTGACAGAAGTATGTTTTCTCCCCCCCCCCCCCCTTCCCCCCCCCCCCCCCCCCACCAACAGAAGCAAACTTCCCACCTCTCCGACAACCTTTGTTGATTCCACAGCTGGTGGTTTTACATGGGGAGGTTGCCCTAAACATCAACAAGACTGAAACACAGAAAATGTTCAATCAAAAGTTTAAAAAATCTGAAACCAGAATGACTGCTAGCATTTCATTTAAGTGTCGTTTCGAGGCCTGAAGAAGGGGATTTCCCTGAAAATTTGCATCATGTTGTCTATGTCATAATAAATATGAATCTTTTAGGTATTTCAATCGAAGGTTCAAAAAAAGAAGAAGAGAACACGTTTATTTTAGTAAGCCAGTACAAAACATGAGCACCTTTTAATTGAAAATGCCCTTTTCAAGCAACGAACAGACGGGCGACACAAAAACAAATGATCACAGGAACGTAATCTGACGTACTTGGCTTTCTGTTGGTGGGGACATATTTGGAGGAAATCTTTTGGTTCCTTCTGGTTTGATTCTTCCCCCAAACTTCCTCACCCACTGAAAGCTAAACAGATCGAATTCCATTCCAATCATTGTTAGTGTATTGCTCGTCTGGTTGTTGCTTGAAAAATGGGTTTTCACCGAAAATGTTTTGCAGGTTTCCTGTTGTCTAATTAAAATACGCTGTCTTTTGAACCTTTTCTGCTGTTTTGATCTCATTTCAGAACACCGGGGCCTTTAACTTTTTACCACCCCCCCCCGTCCCCCTTCCCCAAACGTTACGATGCAATGAACAAAATGGAGGAAGAACTCTTCTTATATTAAGTGTGCATAAAGTTAAACTGAAGCAATCAATAAGTATTCTGCAACTCTCTGGTTTTCAAAATGGAATGACGACCCTTTCAGTGTAGATGGACAAAAAAAGTGCACTGGGATCGGACATTAATACTTGGAATACACAGTGCTTCTTAACAGACACCAGCCTGCCAGAGAAGAGCAAGATGAAACTGGGTCATTCAAACTCCTGCCAAAATCAGACAATTTGCCAACCTCAGGCAATTATTCAGGGTGACTTCAGACTGGTCATGTGTTTCATCACATCACTTCTACCCCCCCCCGCCCCCCTGCCCCCCTCACTTATGGTTGCATACAGTACAATCTCAACCAAGCAGAAACGTTTCATCACAGTGTGATACTGCTGCTAGTTTTGGCCAACCCGACTCTCACCGGAGATACTGCCTTAGGAATTCGGTAACCAGGACTAGATGCAAATACCACATCGGTGCAACTGAGGTGGTGGCAGTAAAAAGTGACTCTGACCAACCACTTCAAATTAACAATACTGCAGGTTTTTCAGATCAACACAGTCTTCCGCACATAGTCTCACAGAGCGAAACAAAAAGTGAACAAGGTCAAAGGTGAACAGTGGCCTACAAGTAACAAGGTCAAAGGTGAAGAGTGGCCTACAAGTAACAAGGTCAAAGGTGAAGAGTGGCCTACAAGTAACAAGGTCAAAGGTGAAGAGTGGCCTACAAGTAACAAGGTCAAAGGTGAAGAGTGGCCTACAAGTAACAAGGTCAAAGGTGAACAGTGGCCTACAAGTGACAAGGTCAAAGGTGAAGAGTGGCCTACAAGTAACAAGGTCAAAGGTGAACAGTGGCCTACAGGTAACAAGGTCAAAGGTGAACAGTGGCCTACAACAAGGTCAAAGGTGAACAGTGGCCTACAAGTAACAAGGTCAAAGGTGAACAGTGGCCTACAAGTAACAAGGTCAAAGGTGAACAGTGGCCTTCAAGTAACTTGTAGGTCACTGTTCACCTTTGACCTTGTTCATTTTGGGGGTTTCATTCTGTGAGACTGTTCACAGGTCAAAGGTGAATGGTGGCCTACAAGTAACAAGGTCAAAGGTGAACAGTGGCCTTAAAGTAACTTGTAGGCCACTGTTCACCTTTGACCTTGTTCATTTGTTTCATTCTGTGAGACTGTTCACAGGTCAAAGGTCAACAGTGGCCTGCAAGTAACAAGGTCAACAGTAGCTTAATTACCAGTGGCAGCAAGAGCAGTAGCTGCCAACACAGCACACCTCAAAGACGAACGTACAAACAAACGCACTCATCACGCCCGCAGTGACACAGCTAGTAAAAGAGAATTAGCGCATCAAGTTGCTGAAGGCAATGAGCTCTCTCAGCCTGCACTATTTGTGTCTTGCTTCTTTGTCTTCTCGAGTTCTTCTTTGTCTTCTTTGTATTCTTGAGTTTTTCTTTGTATCGAGTTCTTCTTCTTCAGTATGTTCCTCTCGGACAGAAATCCTCTCTGGACTCATTCAAATCTATTTTTTTCTCTCCCAAACTTGTAGACCTGCCATGCTTTCTGTTCCGTGCGTCTTTATTCATGCCAAGTCTCGGGGTGTTGCTGCCCATTTTAAGCTGTGTATATTTAGCTTTGTATAATCAGAATGCTTGTGTGTGCGGGTGCTTCTGTGCGTGCGTGCGTGCGCGCTTGCTCGCATGCTTAGAATAGTCTCTAGGGACAAGATTTTGCGCTTTGAAAATACATTTATTATTATTATTACTTAAACAAAAATTGAATACAATCTGTTTACAGCCTGGATGTTTAAAAAAAAAAGGGGGATTAAAATCGATGCTGTGATTTATTTGTTTGGGTGGTGCTCCTCAACCAAGCCTCAGTGATGGAGTTGAAGGGGAAGGGGGCGTGGGGGGTGGGGGGTCAACAGCTGGGGCATGGGGTGGAGGATGATGATGCTGTTTCACAACTGTATTGCCAATGGGAAGAAGCTGCTTTGTCCTTGGAGATAACGCTCTTCTTCTTCTTCTTCTGTACAGTGTCCAACTTCAACGCTCTAAAGACTCGAGTTTCCATAATTCACCAAACTCTGATATGGACTACAGGAACTTTAACTTGTGTATGTGATGTTTTTTGCATGCATATATATATATATATATATATATATATATATATATATATATATATATATATATATACATGGGGGACCACAGTTGACAGTCTCATCCGAAGGACTTTATTTTTAAAGAGTCTGCACAGAATTTGAATCCAGAGAAATCTCAAGGTAGGTGTAACAGTCACTGTGTTCCAAAGCATTGTAACGCTTGAACCAAAAGCTTTTTGAGCCTTTTGCTTGCAATGCACACGCTCATGCACGCACACCACGTACACATAATGAAACGATGTCCACACCTAAATTCTCGCAAACCAAACCACAAAGCAGAAGCCGATTACAAACAGTGGAATGCCGCATTTATGTACAGGCACAAGAAATATGCACATGCAGAGTCAACAAAGCGCCATTTACGACACATGCGCAGCTGCAAACCAGTGCACAAAATACATTCCGAAAATACCACTGGTGCCTGTCGCCCTTCACAGACACTGCTGTAAAAGTTACCGAAGTACCTCTCCAATGTAAAGTAACATCCACTTCAGGGAATGCGTGGGTGGGGCAGGGGGGATATATCACCCTTGGCCCCACTAATGCCAGATTCCTGGCCGCAAGTGATGTACACTACGCCATGCCACAACCCTTCTGCCAACGGCGCCTGCAGTCCAGTAGTCTCACCTCTGAGCTTTAATGTTACGTGCGTTTATTTACAAACGATTCAGACCCGGTGGATTCAGTTTCTGTACATCTGCTACAGCTCCAGCTTCACCCGGCGCTGCGTGAGACTTTGAGTGTGCAACTGTTTTCCTGCACGTACGTCAAGGCATCTCTGCAGTCTTCCCCAAATTTCAGGCAGTTGCACTCTGTCTTCAGAGTAAAATAATCTTGCCCTGCCCCCTAGACCACCGCAGCTGACGGTAGTCCTGACCTGCTCCAGCTGACGGTAGTCCTGACCTGCTCCAGCTGACGGTAGTCCTGACCTGCTCCAGCTGACGGTAGTCCTGACCTGCTCAGCTGACGGTAGTCCTGACCTGCTACAGCTGACGGTAGTCCTGACCTGCTACAGCTGACGGTAGTCCTGACCTGCTCCAGCTGACGATAGTCCTGACCTGCTACAGCTGACGGTAGTCTTGACCTACTACAGCTGACGTTAGTCCTGACCTGCTATAGCTGACAGTAGTCCTGACCTACTACAGCTGAAGTTAGTCCTGACTTCCTGCAGCTGGTCCTGACCTACTGAAGTTTACAGAATATACTGCAGCCGGAGGTAGTCCTGACCTACTGCAGCCGGAGGTAGTCCTGACCTACTGCAGCCGGAGGTAGTCCTGACTGACTGCAGCCGGAGGTAGTCCTGACCTACTGCAGCCGGAGGTAGTCCTGACCTACTGCAGCCGGAGGTAGTCCTGACTGACTGCAGCCGGAGGTAGTCCTGACCGACTGCAGCTTATGGAATACACTGCAGCCAGATGTAGTCATGACCGACTGCAGCTTATGGAATACACTGCAGCCAGATGTAGTCCTGACCTACTGCAGCTTACGGAATACATTGCAGCCAAGGGTAGTCCTGACCTACCGCAGCTTACAGAATATACTGCAGCTGAAGGTAGTCCTGACCTGCTGCAGCTGAAGGTAGACCTGACCTACTGCAGCTTATGGAATATACTGCAGCCGGAGGCAGTCCCGGCAGGGTCACGGAACACAGCCAACTGGACTGCAGCCCAGCAAGTGTTGCCAGAGCG
>JABMCL010002025.1:580000-700000 GCA_018857735.1 Alviniconcha marisindica | reverse complement strand
TGAAGAAACACACATACACACACACACACACACACACACACACACACACACACACACACACACACACACACACACACACACGCAATCAGACACACATACACACACACATACACCACACATACACATGAACAAAAGTAATTCACCTACACATACAAACACACACACATATACACACACAAATACACACATACACACACACTTACACACACACAAACAAAAGTAATACACCTACACATGTGCACACTCAAATGTGCACATTCACACACATGAACAAAGTACACACACACACACACACACACACACACACACACACACACACACACACAAAGAACAAAAGAAATACAAACACACAAAAGGATAACAACGACAACAAAAACACTGGCATAATAAAAAAAAGGCCACCTGCACACACTTTAAACTTTTTTCACCATCAAACATAAGAAGGTTTACACACCAAAGACATTGCAACTGGAATAATAAACTGGTGTGTGTGCATGTGTGCGTGCGTGTGTGTGCGCGCGTGTAGAGGGGGCCGAGGTAGGGTTGTGTGTGAGTGTTGGGGGGGGGGGGGGGGGAATGTAAAAACAATTCCATATAACATTGTGAATGGTCCCTTTACCCCTCCACGAAGGTCCTGTTGACAAGAGAGATGCAGTGTTCCCACACAGTGTTGGTGGCTTCGGCAGGCAGAGGGATGCGGCGGTCCACCTCACGCAGCTTCACCTTCAGCTCTGTCAGACTCTGCAACATCACAAAGCGGGTCAGACTCTGCAACATCACACAGCGGGTCAGACTCTGCAACATCACATAGCGGGTCAGACTCTGCACCATCACACAGCTCTGTCAGACTCTGCAACATCACACAGCGGGTCAGACTCTGCAACATCACACAGCGGGTCAGACTCTGCAACATCACATAGCGGGTCAGACTCTGCAACATCACACAGCTCTGTCAGACTCTGCAACATCACACAGCGGGTCAGACTCTGCAACATCACATAGCGGGTCAGACTCTGCAACATCACACAGCTGTGTCAGACTCTGCAACATCACACAGCGGGTCAGACTCTGCAACATCACACAGCGGGTCAGACTCTGCAACATCACACAGCGGGTCAGACTCTGCAACATCACACAGCGGGTCAGACTCTGCAACATCACACAGCGGGTCAGACTCTGCAACATCACACAGCGGGTCAGACTCTGCAACATCACACAGCGGGTCAGACTCTGCAACATCACACAGTGGGTCAGACGTTGCAACATCACACAGCAAGTCAGATTCTGCATCATCACACAATGGGTCAGACTCTGCAACATCACACAGCGGGTCAGACTTCAGCCTCACACAGCGGGTCAGACTTCAACCACACACAGCAGGTCAGACTGTAATCACACACAATGGGTCAGACTTCAACTACACACAGCGGGTCAGACTTCAACTACACACAGTAGGTCAGACTTCAACCACACAGAGCGGGTCAGACTTCAACCACACAGAGCGGGTCAGACTTCAACCACACAGAGCAGGTCAGACTTCAACCACACACCGCAGGTCTGACTGCAACCACAGACAGTGGGTCAGACTACAACATTAAACACAGCGGGCCTTTCCATCGGCAGCAGTCAGTTTTGCTCCACACAGTTTATCACACCACAGCACGGCCTGTCAGTATCAGTGTTCTTTTCTGTATTTTAATTATCACACACATGGTCAGCGTTGGTGTGTCTTGGCTGTCAGCCTTGGTGTGTCTTGGCTGTCGGCGTTGGTGTGTCTTGGCTGTCAGCGTTGGTGTGTCTTGGCTGTCAGCCTTCGTGCATCTCAGCTGTATTTTGCTGACTACCACCCTTCTGTACTAATGTAATGTCTCTAGCGTGTGAAGAAATCAAATGTCGTCGAGCAATTCTGTGGTCACACAACTGAGAACGCTAGCAGGTTGGGTTATAAACATGTCTGCGGTAATTCCTCGCACGTGGCATCTCATGACTATCAGAAAGTGATCCAGCACACACACACATCCACATCCACGTCAGCACCAACAAACTACTGACTGAACTAGAAAACATTCTCATCTTTTCAACTTCAAAACTTACAAAGACCGTTTCACCGACAGTCTGACTAAAGTTGAACGTTGATTAAAGAAAAGGATCGGTAACCCGATGTACCTTAACAGAAGGGCTTTTCTCCACACTAAGGCCAGAGGTCAACGCTCTTTCTCTTATCAGGCTTCTTCTCTTCTCTTTCTCTTATCAGGCTTCTTCTCTTCTCTTTCTCTTATCAGGCTTCAACTTCCTGAAGCCGACTCCTTTGCTTCTGTCCGCCATGCTACCTGTGTCAGTTTCTCGTTCCAAAAACCTTTTCTGCAGTCTCACTGCCTTCACAATCCTCAAAAGGATGAAGGCAGTCATTTCATGGAAGCAGAAGAAGAAGAAGAAGAAGAAGCTTAAGAGAAAGAAGAGGGAGAAAAGACGAGGAAGAAGAAGAAGAAGAAGAGAAAGGAGAGAAGAAGAAGAAGAGAAAGAGAGGGAGAAAAGAAGGAAGAAGAAGAAGAAGCTTAAGAGAAAGAAGAGGGAGAAAAGACGAGGAAGAAGAAGAAGCTTAAGAGAAAGAAGAGGGAGAAAAGATGAGGAAGAAGAAGAAGCAAAGAGAAGAAAGGGAGAAAACGAGGAAGAAGAAGAAGAAGAAGAAAGAGAAAGAGAAAGAAAGAGAAGAAGAAGAAGAAAGAAGAAGAGAAAGAAGAAGGAAGAAGAAGAGAGAAAGAAGAAGGAAGAAAAGAAAGGAAGAAAGAAGGAAGAAGAAAGAGAAGAGAAAGAAGAGGGAGAAAAAGAAGAAAAAAAGAAGAAGCAGAGAAGAAGGGAAAAAGACGAGGAAGAAGAAGAAGCTTAAGAGAAAGAAGAGGGAGAAAAGACGAGGAAGAAGAAGAAGAAGAGAAAGACGAGGGAGAAAAGACGAGGAAGAAGAAGAAGAAGAAGAAGAGAAAGATGAGGGAGAAAAGACGAGGAAGAAGAAGAAGAAGAAGAGAAAGAAGAGGGAGAAAAGAAGAAGAAGAAGAAGAAGCTTAAGAGAAAGATGAGGGAGAAAAGACGAGGAAGAAGAAGAAGAAGAAGAGAAAGAAGAGGGAGAAAAGAAGAAGAAGAAGAAGAAGCTTAAGAGAAAGAAGAGGGAGAAAAGACGAGGAAGAAGAAGAAGAAGAAGAAGAGAAAGACGAGGAAGAAGAAGACAGATCAGTGGTTTTTAACACCCACATTTAACCGTGACCGTTATATAAGGAAGAAGGAAGAAGATGACAAAGTACAAGAAGAGGAAGAAGAAGTACAAGAGGGAGAAGTGGATGAAGAACAGGAGAGGAAGAAGAGGGAAAAGAGGAAGAGGAAGAAGAAGCAGAAGAAGAAAAAGATGAGGAAGTAAAAGAGGAAGAGTATAACCTTCTTATACTCTTCTTCTACAAGAGGGAGAGGAAGACAAAGAGGAAGCAGAGGAAAAAGAAGAAGCGGAAGAAGAACAGGGGAAAGTAGAAAAAGACGAAAAAGAGTAGAAGAAGACGAAAAAGAAGATGATGAAGAAGAAAAAAAAAAAAAAAAAAGAAGAAAAAGAAGAAGACGAAAACGAAAGAGGAAGAAGATGAAAAAGAAGGAGAAGAAAAAGAGGAAGAAGAAGACTAAGGAAGCAGAAAAAGACTAAGAGGAAGGAGAGGAAAAAGATAAAGAAGAAGCCAGAATCTCAGGCCTGCCCCCACCCTCAGCAGTGTGTCGATGTAGGAGTTGTGCTGCGACATGATTTCCCTGATGTCCCAGCGGACGTTGTTCATCTGCTGCAGCACATGGTCGTAGCTGATGGCGCGGGTGGCCACGGGGCGGTACACCGGCTTCCGCAGCTCCGTCGCCATCCTCACCGTCTGCACGCATCAAGATGTCGCTAACAAAGCCCTTGCCAAAATGTTGCCGCAAACCAATCTGCTTCAGGAAATTAACGATGCCCTGAATTTCATACAATCGCAGTTTACATACTTACAAAAATATGACCTGTATCAGATTTCGTTTCATCGATTTCATCAAATGACCTGTCTTGGGGTGGAGGTGGAGGTCCAGGTTTGGGGGCGGGGGGAGGGACAGGTGGGGGGGGGGGGCAGGTGGGGAGGGGAAGAGGGGTGGGTGGGGGGGGAGGGGGGTTTGGGTGGGAAGAGGGTGTGGGTGGGGTGGGGGTGAGAGGGTGTGGGTGGGGAGAGGGTATGGGAGGGGGTGAGAGGGTGGGTGGGGAGGGTGAGAGGTGTGGGTGGGGAGGGTTGAGTGGGTGTGGGTGAGGAGGGTTGGTGGTGTGGGTGGGGAGGTGATGGGTGTGGGTGGGGGAGGGGTGAGAGGGTTGGGTGGGGAGGGGTGAGAGGGTGTGGGAGGGGTGAGGGTGGGTGGGGAGGGGTGAGTGGGTGGGTGGGGAGGGTGAGAGGGTGTGGGTGGGGAGGGGTGAGAGGGTGTGGGTGGGGAGGGGTATGAGTAGTGGGGTGGGGAGGGGTGAGAGGGTGTGGGTGGGGAGGGGTGAGAGGGTTGGGTGGGGAGGGTGAGAGGGTGTGGGGGGGAGGGGTGAGAGGGTATGGGGGGGGGGAAGGGTATGGGTGGGAGGTGAGTGGGTGTGGGTGGGGAGGGGTGAGAGGTGTGGGTGGGAGGGTGAGAGGTGTGGGTGGGGAGGGGTGAGAGGTGTGGGTGGGGGGGGTGAGAGGTGTGGGTGGGGAGGGTGAAGGGTGTGGGCGGGGAGGGGTGAGAGGGTATGGGTGGGGGTGAGAGGGTGTGGGTGGGGAGGGTGAGAGGGTGTGGTGGGGAGGGGTGTGAGGGTGTGGGTTGGGGAGGGGTGAGAGGGTGTGGGTGGGGGAGGGTGAGAGGGTGTGGGTGGGAGGGTGAGAGGTGTGGGTGGAGGGGTTGATGGTGGGGTGGAGGAGGGGTGGTGGGGAGGGGTGAGAGGGTGTGGGTGGGGAGGGTGAGTGGGTGGAGGTGAGAGGTGTGGGGGGGGAGGTGAGAGGGTGTGGGTGGGGAGGGGTGAGAGGGTGTGGGTGGGGAGGGGTTGAGTGGGTGTGGGTGGGTGCAGGTGCTGGGGAGAAGGTGCAGGTGGGGGGTGGGGGAGGAGAGAGAGAAAGTGCAGGGGGTGTATGGAGAAGGGACATGCAATTTGGCGTGCCTTATCATACATACACTGATAGCAACGGCTTACTGAGACCAGACCAGCTGTCCTGATGCATCTGGTGTTCTTTTTCATTCATTCGTTCCTGCTGTTGTTACAGACAAGCAAACAAAACAAGAAGGGGAGGGGGGCAGCGGAGGAAGGGAGGGAGGGAGGGAGGGAGGGAGTGGGGACGGGACTCACCTGTGTGTAGAAGGCCTGTAGGAACGCTTTCCTGTTGGGAGGAATGAGAGCTTCCAGGTGAGCCTCCAGCATCTCCAGCTGATTGGACAAAAACACTCTGGGAAAACAGAGATGAACAGCCAAAGTTAATCCACACAGCGAGTGGGAAGAGAGAGTGGAGTGGGCAGGAGAGAGAGAGAGAGAGAGAGAGAGAGAGAGAGAGAGAGAGAGAGAGAGAGAGAGAGAGAGAGAGAAAGACAGTGTGTATGTGTGTGTGTGTTTGTGTGTGTGTGTGTATGCATACTGTTTGTGTGTGCATTTCTGAATCTGCATGCATGCAGTGTGTGTGTGTGTGTGTGTGTGTGTGTGTGTGTGTGTGTGTGTGTGTGTGTGAGTTTGCATATATGTGTGTGTACAAATGTGTGCATGGGCACATATATGTGATCGTGTGTGTTTGTATATATATATATATGCAGGCATGTGTGTGTGTGTGTGTGTGTGTGTGTGTGTGTGTGTGTGTGTGTGTGTGCATGCAGACATGTGTGTGTGTGTGTGTGTGTGTGTGTTCATATGTGTATGTGCATGCATGCATGAATGCGTGTGTGCATGGTGAGAGAGAGTGTGTGCAAGCACAATTAACACAAGACTCACAAAGACTCCACAGCCACCGTGCGTTCTGCCAGCCCGTACAGTGTGGCCGGGGAAGTGACGTCCACCACAGACAGCAGCGTGGCAGCAGGAACCTGGTCCTGCACACCATCACACAAACCGGTCTCTCTAGCTCTCACTACACAACACAGGACCCTTACACCAGGAACCCGGTCTTGCACACCATCACACAAACCGGTCTCTCTAGCTCTCACTACACAACACAGGACCCTTACACCAGGAACCCGGTCCTGCACACCATCACACAAACCGGTCTCTCTAGCTCTCACTGCACAACACAGGACCCTTACACCAGGAACCCGGTCCTGCACACCATCACACAAACCGGTCTCTCTAGCTCTCACTGCACAACACAGGACCCTTACACAAGGAACCCGGTCCTGCACACCACCACACAAACCAGTCTCTCTAGCTCTCACTACACAGGACCCTTACACCAGGAACCCGGTCCTGCACACCATCACACAAACCGGTCTCTCTAGCTCTCACTGCACAACACAGGACCCTTACACCAGGAACCCGGTCCTGCACACCACCACACAAACCGGTCTCTCTAGTCTCACTGCACAACAAGGACCCTTACACCAGGAACCCGGTCCTGCACACCATCACACAAACCGGGCTCTCTAGCTCTCACTGCACAACACAGGACCCTTACACCAGGAACCCGGTCCTGCACACCACCACACAAACCGGTCTCTCTGGCTCTCACTACACAGGACCCTTACAGCATGACAAGGCATGACAGCAAAGCAAGACAAGACAACAAGACAGCAAAATGAGACAAGACAGCAAAATGAGACAAGACAACAAGACAGAAAAATGAGACAAGACAGCAAATGAGACAAGATAGCAAGACAAGACAAAACGGGACAGGACAGGACAAGACAGCAAAACCAGACAAGACAGTAAGACTAGACAACAAAAGACAAAGCAAGATCAAACAGTGAGACAAGAAGACAAGACAACAAGACAGAAAAATGAGACAAGACAGCAAATGAGACAAGATAGCAAGACAAGACAAAACAGGACAGGACAGGACAAGACAGCAAAACCAGACAAGACAGTAAGACTAGACAACAAAAGACAAAGCAAGATCAAACAGTGAGACAAGAAGACAAGACGGCAAAATGATACATGACGGCAAGACAAGACAAAACAAAACAAGATGAGACAAGACAGAAAGACGCAGGCAGGAAGAGAAGAAGACATGACACAACAGCAAGACAAACAAAGCCCGGCACAGTCTGCATGACCTCAGCTCGGTTCCATTCCAATCAAACGTATGCCACAGCGTCTGGAAACGCCTGAACGCACTCCGCCCAACCTGTGTGGAGTTTTCCCACCCAGTGTTGGATTTTCAAATCGCCCCGATGTCCATCTGACTGAAACTACCCTGTCCCAGCCTCTTGAGGCAAACCGTCGACCACTCCTATAGCTGCAGCATCATTCCCCCCTTCCCACCTTACCTCCATCCCGACCCCAAGGGTAGCTGGTGATCATGATGCCAGTCAGCTCTGATCCTCTATATAACTGTTCAAGCTCCTCAACATTTTGTGCACATTCACCATCAGCATACAAGAGCTGTTTCCATACTTGGGCTGGTCTGCCGATGTGACTCAATCGCGAAAGATCTGTTCCTTAAACAGGATACAGAGCTATGAGAGTGGTGCATTCACAAGAGCACGTGCTGCTGAAATGTTGCGAAAAGAATCGATTGAAATGACCAGAAAGGAAAGTGCCGTTCCAACCGGTTTCTCCTTCCTCTCACCCTCATTCCATCCACCTCCATGGGGGCGCCTGGGTCGGCGATCAGGCTGTCGTGGATGCGCTTCAACGTCATCAACAACCGGTTGTTGATGCTACGGTCCTCGGTAGAAATCTGACAACAGACACCATCCGACCAATCAGTGATCTGACCTGATGACCTTTTTTCTTTTTCATTTTGTGGTTCCGGATGCCTGAGACACAGCCCAATGCTCTTTTAAGACCTCCCTAAATATCAAACAAAAGTGGTTTAAGACTAGTGATTTATCAAACAAGTGGTTTAAGACTAGTGATTTATCAAACAAGTGGTTTAACTTTAAGACTAGTGATTTATTAAACAAATGCTTTAAGATTACTGATTTATCAAACAAGTGGTTTAAGACTAGTGATTTATCAAACAAGTGGTTTAAGACTAGTGATTTATCAAACAAGTGGTTTGGGACTAGTGATTGATCAAACAAGCGGTTTAACTTTAAGACTAGTGATTTATTAAACAAATGCTTTAAGATTACTGATTTATCAAACAAGTGATTTAAGACTAGTGATTTATCAAACAAGTGGTTTAAGACTAGTGATTTATCAAACAAGTGGTTTAATACTACTGATTTGTTAAACAAATGCTTTAAGATTACTGATCTATCAAACAAGCAATTTAAGATTACTGAAATATCAAGCAAGTGATTTAAGACTACTGAAATATCAAACAAATGATAAAACCACCCGAAGTATGAAACAAGTGGTTTAAGACCACCCAAAATATCAAACACAAGTGGTTTAAGACTACCCAAAATATCAAACACAAGTGGTTTAAGACCACCCAAAATATCAAACACAAGTGGTTTAAGACCCAAAATATCAAACACAAGTGGTTTAAGACCACCCAAAATATCAAACACAAGTGGTTTAAGTGATTTATTAAACAAATGCTTTAAGATTACTGATTTATCAAACAAGTGGTTTAAGACTAGTGATTTATCAAACAAGTGGTTTAAGACTGGTGATTTATCAAACAAGTGGTTTAATACTACTGATTTGTTAAATAAATGCTTTAAGATTACTGAAATATCAAGCAAGTGATTTAAGACTACTGAAATATCAAACAAATGATAAAACCACCTGAAGTATGAAACAAGTGGTTTAAGACCACCCAAAATATCAAACACAAGTGGTTTAAGACTACCCAAAATATCAAACACAAGTGGTTTAAGACCACCCAAAATATCAAACACAAGTGGTTTAAGACCCAAAATATCAAACACAAGTGGTTTAAGACCACCCAAAATATCAAACACAAGTGGTTTAAGACCACCCAAAATATCAAACACAAGTGGTTTAAGACCCAAAATATCAAACACAAGTGGTTTAAGACCACCCAAAATATCAAACACAAGTGGTTTAAGACCCAAAATATCAAACACAAGTGGTTTAAGACCACCCAAAATATCAAACACAAGTGGTTTAAGACCACCCAAAATATCAAACACAAGTGGTTTAAGACCACCCAAAATATCAAAAAACAAACAACAAAAAAGACCTGAAATACCAAACAAAAGTAGTCATAAAAGAAACAATGGCCTGGGTTTCATTTTCAAGGAAACATGAAGGGATTTTTTGGGGGGTCAGGTGTTAATTTACATGGAAACATGAAGTGAACATTTTTGGGTGTCAGTTGAACACAGACACTGAGAGACAGACAGTTGGACAGAAACAGACAGACAGTTGGACAGAGACACTGACAGACAGATGGATGGACACAGACAGTTGGACAGTGACACACAGACAGACAACAGGACAGAGACACAGACAGATGGAAGGACAGACAGACAGACAGAGGGACAGTTACAGACAGACGGATGGACAGTTGGACTGAAACACAGAGACACAGATAGATGGGCAGGGGGACAGTTGGACAGACACAGACAGACAGATGGATGGATAGTTGGACAGAAACACAGAGACACAGACAGACAGACAGAGGGACAGTTGGACAGACACAGACAGACAGATGGATGATTAGTTGGACAGAAACACAGAGACACAGACAGACAGACAGAGGGACAGTTTGACAGTTTTTTTGTTTGTTTTTATACAATACTTTATGTAAATTGTTTTGGTAGAACTATGCTCTACATGTGTATAGAATATCACATTTAGGTTAATGTGTATCATGTGAGCGCTCAGGGCTTGATGAGCGCATGATAAATGTACATTATTATTATTATTATTAGATGGACAGAGACACAGACAGACAGACAGCTGGACAAAGACACAGAGAGGCTGGCAGAGACTGACAAACTGACAGACAGATTCCTGACTCCCACAAGATGATAAACCTCAAAGCACTTACCCCGTCAGTCGCAAAGAAGGAGAATACCTGCCACAGAATGAACAAAGAAGAGGTTAAAAACCAGTTCCCTGACATGCTGGTCCACGTAAACATCAGTTTCACAAATTGACGTGCATGTAGACCCTCGAGCACCAAATCAAAGCATGAAGGAAAAACCGACAGTATATTCCACAAAATCCCTCCCTCCACACCTGGGCACCAAATCAAAGCATGAAGGAAAACCGACAGTATATTCCACAAAATCCCTCCCTCCACACCTGGGCACCAAATCAAAGCATGAAGGAAAACCGACAGTATATTCCACAAAATACCTCCCTCCACATGTTTATGAATCTGCAGGAAAACTAGCAAATTTTACTCTGTAATATGTGTGCGTGCTAAAATGCAAATGCAAGGGTGCGCGCGCGCGCACGCGCACGCGTGTGTGCGTGTGAGTGTGTGTGTGTGTGTGCACAGCATAGAGAGAGTAGTCAAAGTAGACAGCATGACAAAACACAGTGTAGAGATAGTAGTCAAGGCAGATAGCAAGACAAAACAGAGAGCAGAGACAGCAGTCAAGGCGGATAGCAGGACAAAACAGAGTGTAGAGATAGTAGTCAAGGCGGATAGCAGGACAAAACAGACAGTAGAGATAGTAGTGAAGGTGGATAGCAAGACAAAACAGAGTGTAGAGATAGCAGTCAAGGCAGATAGCACAACAAAACTCACAGTGTAGAGATAGCAGTCAAGGCAGATAGCAAGACAAAACTGACAGTGTAGAGATAGCAGTGAAAGTGGATAGCAAGACAAAACTCACAGTGTAGAGATAGCAGTCAAGGCAGATAGCAAGACAGAGTGTAGAGATAGCAGTCAAGGCGGATAGCAGGACAAAACAGAGTGTAGAGATAGCAGTCAAGGCAGATAGCAGGACAAAACAGCAGTGTAGAGATAGCAGTCAAAGCAGAACTAGCAAGACAAACTCACACTGTAGAGATAGCAGTCAAGCCAGATAGCAAGACAAAACTCAGTGTAGAGATAGCAGTCAAGGTGGATAGCAGGACAAAACAGAGTGTAGAGATAGCAGTCAAGGTGGATAGCAGGACAAAACAGAGTGTAGAGATAGCAGTCAAGGTGGATAGCAGGACAAAACAGAGTGTAGAGATAGCAGTCAAAGCAGATAGCAAGACAAACTCACAGTGTAGAGATAGCAGTCAAGGCAGATAGCAAGACAAAACAGAGTGTAGAGACAGTAGTCAAGGCAGATAGCAAAACAAAACAGAGTGTAGAGATAGCAGTCAAAGCAGATAGCAAGACAGAGTGTAGAGATAGCAGTCAAGGCAGATAGCAAGACAAAACAGAGTGTAGAGACAGTAGTCAAGGCAGATAGCAAAACAAAACAGAGTGTAGAGATAGTAGTCAAAGCAGATACTGAGATAGCAAGACAAACTCACACTGTAGAGATAGCAGTCAAGTCAGATAGCAAGACAAAACAGAGTGTAGAGATAGTAGTCTAGGCGGATAGCAAGACAAAACTTACAGTGTAGAGATAGTAGTCTAGGCGGATAGCAAGACAAAACTTACAGTGTAGAGATAGTAGTCTAGGCGGATAGCACGACAAAACTCACATTGTAGAGATAGCAGTCAAGGTGGATAGCACGACAAAACTCACATTGTAGAGATAGCAGTCAAGGTGGATAGCACGACAAAACTCACATTGTAGAGATAGCAGTCAAGGTGGATAGCACGACAAAACTCACATTGTAGAGATAGCAGTCAAGGTGGATAGCACGACAAAACTTACAGTGTAGAGATAGCAGTCAAGGTGGATAGCACGACAAAACTTACAGTGTAGAGATAGTAGTCAAAGAGCTGGGACATGCAGCTGATCACATCAAAGGCTATTGGTTGCAGCACCGAAATCATCTGTAGGTACTTGCCTGAAAAACAACATTCCTGATTTGCATCAGTCAACCTTTGTCACTGACACGCAGCTCAAAATTCATAAAACAGCTTCACTAAAATCATCATAAGAGACAAAAAGCAACATGCCACATATTCACTGTTTCGAGAAACAACAAAACTGTGGCCTTGTGGGCTACAGATGTTAAGGATCTCACAGCAGCAGAAAAATAACGATGCCACGGCAACATTTCTGCAGCAGTCACCAATGTTAATGAGGAACTCTGTCCTGATGCATCGTACACTGTACTGTGCCAGTGCAAAACATGGACACACACACAAAAACGACAACAAAACTCTGCAACTGAAGGGCAAGTGAATAAACAGCTTGGCTTCACAGCCTTCTCAGATTCCGCCCAGAGGCTCTGGAAGGCTCTCCAGCAGACTCTTGAGAAAATGTACTTCCTCAAGGCTCTGAAAGGCTCTCCCACAGAGAGACTGTACTTCCTCAAGGCTCTGAAAGGCTCTCCCACAGAGAAAATGTACTTCCCCATGGCTCTGAAAAGCTCTCCCACAGAGAAAATGTACTTCCTCAAGGCTCTGAAAGGCTCTTCCACAGAGAGAATGTACTTCTTCACGGCTCAGGGAGGCTCTCTCACAGATAGAATGTACTTCCTCAAGGCTCTGAAAGGCTCTTCCACAGAGAGACTGTATTTCCTCAAGGCTCTGGAAGGTACTCCCCGGAGAGAATGTACTTCATTAAGACTCTGGAAGGCTCTCATGCAGATTATATATACTTCCTCAAGGCTCTGAAAGGCTCTCATGCAGAGAGAATGTACTTCCTCAAGGCTCTTGAACTAGAAGGCACTATCAGAGAGAAAATGTACTTCCTCAAGGCTCTGGAAGGCTCTCCTGCAGAGAGAATGTACTTCCTCAAGGCTCTGGAAGGCTCTCCCACAGAGAAAATGTACTTCCTCACAGCTCAGGAAGGCTCTCTCACAGATAGAATGTACCTCCTTGCAGCTCCGAAAGGCTCTCCCACTGAGAGAATGTACTTCCTCAAGGCTCTGAAAGGCTCTATCACAGAGATAACGTACTTCTTCACGGCTCTGGAAGGCTCTCTTGCAGATACAATGTACTTCCTCATGGCTCTGAAAGGCTCTCCCACAGACAGAATGTACTTCCTCAAGGCTCTAAACGGCTCTCCCACAGAGAAAATATACTTCCTCAAGGCTCTGGAAGGTTCTCCCACAGACAGAATGTACTTCCTCAAGGCTCAGGGAGGCTCTCCCACAGACAGAATGTATCCTCAAGGCTCTAAAAGGCTCTCCCATAGAAAGAATGTACTTCCTCAAGGCTCAGGAAGGCTCTCCAGCAGACTCTTGAGAGAATGTGCTTCCTCAATGGTCTTTTGCAAGACACCTGAAAACTCATCTGTTTTCAGACATCATCATGAAAATGCACGCCAGGTGAGAGTTACTGTAGGCAACTCGGGTCTTTGTTGTACTTGTGTGATGTGTTTCGAGTGCTAGTTAACTCCCTTGTGTGCCGATTCATCGGTTCTCAGCCTAGTGCTGCACTGATCAACGCCCTCTCCAAGTTTTAATCTTTTTTTCTCCCCAATTAGATTTTCCTTTTTTTTTCTTCTTCTCTGTCTCTTCGACAACATCACTGTGCCGCAAGCATGACCTGTACGTGGACACCGAGCGCTCCACAGACACCCGAACGCCCTGAAAACTTCATACTGACCCACAACTCGCAGAACGTTGAGCGTTGTCATGGTGATGATGGGGCCGGGGCTGCGGGAAGAGGAGCGATGGTAGCGGCTGCGACCGGACGAGGACGAGCTTTGCCGACCGACCCCCCTGGTGACAGGGAAGCAAAATCTGCTCAGCAAGCTGGCCACCACATTCAACATGTAGTTGACCTGATTTCACATGTACGTCCCTTTACATCCCTTCACTGACCCAGCCTGTAAAATTTCGGGCTGAAAGACGCATGGATGTGCCTGCAAACAGTATATTTTCCGGTCCTATAACACATCTAATTTCAATGTTATACGTTTTGCTGAAAGTTCTTTCGCATGCCAGTGCGAAAAATAAAACGGGACGGCTTAAGGGTTTCACATTTCGCATTTTCGCTGGCCATTTTCAAGCAGCATCATGGCAGTGAAGGGGTTAAATTACTTCTGGACTTCAAGCAAACTGAAGATGTACTTCCTCAACAGTCTTTCGTGAGACACCTGACAGCTCGTCTGTTCTCAGCCAAGCGTTGAATTGCTGCATTGACTGACATCCTCTCCACGTTTTATTTGAAGCTCTTTTTTCTCCACTGGGCTTTTCTTCAGTTTTTCTTCTTACCAGCCACTGAAAGAAAGCCAGCTAACCTGTAATTACTACTCCCAGTGCCCCCCCCACACACACACACACACACACACTCTCCAGCACCCCCCCCCCCACACACACACACACCATCCTATGTAAATGGTAGTTCAGAAATTATGCAATGTACAGTTTAACTCTTTAGTCAAAGCTCACCAGTGCAGTCACAGAGAACCATACCGGTTTTGCCTTGACATAACCGTAATGGCTGACGGCGTAAAAAAACAAGTTACTTACTTACCACACCGGTACCGTTTACATGTGTTTCTTCTTCATCATACCCATATTTTCACCGGCACACAAGAAGCAGCAGGATGGTTATGGAATCAAGGTTCAGCTACTCAGATTACATGCACATGGATGCAAGCATGCATGCACACACATATGCATCCCCCCCACCCCCAGCCCCCTTCCCCCCACTCACACACACAATCAGTGCATACACACACATGCACACACGCGCACACGCGCACACACACACACACACACACACACACACGTACACATGCACGCACACATGCATGCATGCACACACACATGCATGCACACACGCATGCATGCATGCATGCACGCACGCATGCATGCACGCATGCACACATACACAAAGACACACATGCACAAACATGCACACACACACATGCATGCACACACCCCAAGTACACAGACACTCACAAAAACACATACACACACACACATACACATACACACACGCACACACACACACAAATCCACCCTCCATTATTTTTTTACGCCAAAACGTCATAAACGGTCAAATGGGTTTTTCACTCAAACGATTCCACCATAATTACTTCATTACACAGAGTATGTTTCCTTTAAAGCTTTCCCCACTTTCCTCTACTGTTCATGGAAACAACTCAGTCCGCTGCAACGCTGCAACCCTACTGGTACACCGCACCGCAAAAAACACCACACCAAATTTAACACAGTCCTGGTAATTTCATTCAGCTGCGCCGAGTCAAAGGAATGAAACTGTGCTCTCCATCTTGAGCTGAAATAAGAACAACTCTTGTGCGATAAATAAATTTATTTTTCTGTTCCTGCCCACGGCTGAATGGTGTACACAGAACTTGCGCTGAGACGACGGCAGCAGTTTCGCGTGGTTCCAGCCATGCAACAACCAAAGAGTGTTATCAGTACACCACTTCCGCGGATATTAATAATACGCGCTACAAAAAAATATATAAAAAATAAAAAAGAGAGAAAAAGAGGATACAGTCGCTCATTCAGAATCACATGCAACATGTGTGCGGTGAGTCTGCTCGAGAGCAGAGAATAGTGCTATATAAAAGCTATGAATAACAATAATAATAATAATAATTTAAAAAATAAATAAATATATAATGCCCCAGGAGGTGGATGCACTGACATAGCACCTACCTGTAGGAATGCGTTTCCCCGGTCAGCTCGTCAATGTAGTCCTGCTTCAGCTCATCTGGAATGTCCGAGTCGCTGTCAGAATCTCCGTATCCATCTTCCTCATCCTTAACAGTCAAAGTACTGATGGTGTAGT
Source organism: Alviniconcha marisindica (assembly GCA_018857735.1). NCBI lineage: Eukaryota > Metazoa > Mollusca > Gastropoda > Provannidae > Alviniconcha > Alviniconcha marisindica. The sequence continues at coordinate 684,098 of JABMCL010002025.1, read as the reverse complement.
TACGTGAAAGAAAAAAATGCAGGTGTGGGGGGGGGGGTCCAAGAAGAATGAAACAGCAGGAAATAATCATACAAAAAACACAATGCCATCAATAAAAAATAATATAAAAAGTCAGCGTACACCTGCACAGGAGGTTGGAATTCTCCCCTTATAACATTCTTAGGATTTTCTTCTAGCCCAGAAACAATATCTGTATAGTTGTAAGCAAGCAAAACGTGCATCCAACAATAGCGCACATATGTCTACACACACACACACACACACACACACACACACACACACTCACACACTCTCACACACAGACTCTCTCTCTCTCTCATGCACACACACACACACACACACACACACACACACACACACACACACCACACCCACACACACACACACAATTCTTTCTCTCTCTCTCTCATGCACACCCCCACACACACTCTCTCACACACACTCACACACACACACACACACACTCTCTCTCTCTCTCAAGCACACACACACACACACACACTCTCTTTCTCTCATGCACACACACACACACACACACACACACACTCTCTCTCTCCCATGCACACACACACACACTCCCACACCCACCCACACACACACACAGAATACTGGCTCATTAAAAACAGAAGTTAGTACTCAGATTTAACATCCTCTCAACGGCAAAAGGCCGAGGATCACCTTAGGACAATCAAACACAATCCCACGCAAAGGCACATTTCAAAACTCTTCTCGTACACAAACCCTTTCTCATAGCAGATCTACAAAATGAAACCCTACACAAATCTAAAACAAAAGAAAAATGAATCGTTCCACTGACCCCAGCGCCCGAAAAGACGTCTTCATTTTCCTCCTCCTTCCTGCGGCCCTTCAAACGGACTGCCTTCGCTGGCATACCGCCGAAAGTAACCTTGACCTTCACCCTCGCTTGCATCCAGGGTCAGCTTTTCCTCCGAGTCTGGCGCGCTGTTGGTCAGTGGGGAGAGGTGATCTTTGCTCTTCAGGTTCCGCATGAAACGGAACTCCTGTGGGGGAAATGGGCACGGCAGAAGTTAATCATTGGATTCCAACTCTATGCTACCATACGTTACAGGCATAGACCTACAATGGTTGCAGAGGCAGTGATGCTGGTACTATTCCACTGGGCTTGGGTGCAGTAATGTCAAGCCCGTTCTTTTGGGTGCAATTTAGCTTTGTGAACTAGTTCGGGGTATTCGGTGAATCTGAAAAAAGCGCGGCGAACATTTTGGTTCTTAATTGGGTGAACTTTTGCTTCACAAACCTAGTTCGGGATATTTGTCAAACTGCAACGAAGCTATGTTCAGGGTCCAGAAAGCTTCACTCAACATGTTCTGGGAATATTCGCCCAGTTCAGCGAACCATGCCACTGATTGGTTGAGAGCAAAGAGAATTCTCCTGTGGATGAGGAAGAAATACAAATTAAAATGGATGACAGTGTCGATATTTCACTCACTTTGGAGGGAACTGACCTATTTCTTGTGGGACTTGTGGGACCCAGAATGATATAGTAGTTGGTTAATTACCCTGTGGAGGATGGTTAAAGTATACTGACTTGACTTGACTTGAACCTACATTTGGATCATGCCATCTGCAGCGCTTCTGCCGCAAGTTCGGGCCGAAACTTGCATCTCATTATAAGCCATTTAAGAAACGAAGTATAATTTGTTGAACTGTCTAAACCACGTTCAGCGAACTAAAACTTCATCTGAGCTCAAGAAATGCATGACAGTTCGTTGAACTGTCGGAAGCATGTCTGGTGAACTAACAGACTGCCCAATTAAGAACGGGGTTACAGCTTTGGGTCGCCGTGGTGCCGTCACTCGTTACAGAGAAATGTGCAGTTGCCACACGTAGGTGCATCGTCAGCGAAGAGTTAGCATCCAGTCACCAACGTAGGGTCACCTCAAACGATTACACATTACAGAACTCTTCTCATGCGTAAACCCATTCTCAAAGTCAAATCTCATGAAAGCAATCCGTACACAAATATACTACAAAACACATACACACGCAAACATCACACACAATTTTTGGAAGACTTAGTCTTTTCAATACTGCCCTCGACAAAAAAAGCATAATTACAAGGTCAGGATATGCTGGTACTGTTGACCACTCTGTCTGATTTACTGACACCAGATTTTTTAAGAAAAACATAAAAAGGAATGGGCAGATTTTTTTTTAATAATCATATGAATGCACAATGGCAAACACCAGTGTCATATGGCAGCAAGCGGTACATACCACCTACCAGCTATCATCTCCTAGCTGCTAAACAAGAGCCGCACAAAAAAGCTCGTCTCTTAATGAAAAATAGTGAAGAAGTTTCTGGGGAAAAGTCAGGAGAACAGACCACTAGGAGAAAGATGACAAGACATAAAGTTCTGGGGAAAAGTCAGGAGAATGGACCACTAGGAGAAAGATGACATGACAAAAAGTTGTGGGGAAAAGTCAGGAGAATGGACCACTAGGAGAAAGATGACAAGACAAAAGTTATGGGGAAAAGTCAGGAGAATGGACCACTAGGAGAAAGATGACAAGACAAAAAGTTGTGGGGAAAAGTCAGGAGAATGGACCACTAGGAGAAAGATGACAATGACATAAAGTTCTGGGGAAAAGTCAGGAGAATGGACCGCTAGGAGAAAGATGACATGACAAAAGTTTGGAAGTAGGAAGACCCTGGAGAAAAGACAGAATAAGGGGAAAAGTCAGGAGAATGGACCACTAGGAGAAAGATGACATGACAAAAAGTTCTGGGGAAAAGTCAGGAGAATGGACCCTAGGAGAAAGATGACAGACAAAAAGTTCTGGGGAAAAGTCAGGAGAATGGACCACTAGGAGAAAGATGACATGACAAAAGGTTCTGGGGAAAAGTCAGGAGAATGGACCACTAGGAGAAAAAGTCAGGAGAATGGACCATTAGGAGAAAAAGTCAGGAAGATGACAAGACATAAAGTTCTGGGGTAAAGTCAGGAGAATGGACCATTCGGAGAAAAAGTCAGGAGAATGGACCATTAGGGAAGAAGAAAAAAAAGGCAGGAGAATGGACCACTAGGAGAAAAATGACAAGACGGAAAGTTCTGGGGAAAAGTCAGGAGAATGGACCATTAGGAGAAAAATTCAGGAGAATGGACCATTAGGATTTTTTTTTTTAAATGACAAGACAGATAGAAAAAACAAGCAAGGGGATAGGAAAAGGGGAACCATTGAGATTCCAGCCTCCCTTTGGATTGCACAGCAGAAAGTCACTGCTTCGGTGGGTCCTGTTGGTGCTTGTTAACCCTTTCATTGCCATGATGTCATTTAAAAATGACCCATAAAAGTATGAAATTGGACATCCACAACCCATTTTGCTTTCTTTTACACATCAGCACATGGAAAGATTTTCATGAAAACGGACAGTGTTGAAAGTGGAAGTGCGATGGGACTGGAAAACATACTGTTTCCAGGTGTGTTCGTGCACTTTTCAGCCTGGAAGTTTTACAGGCTGGGGCAGTTAAGGGGTTAACGCTCCTCAGCTAAAACCCAAAGGTTCACTAAGTGTTGCTTTAGAGGATATTCCCTGCATGCGCTGATCACTGTGACTGAAACGCAGGTACGCCACCACAACAAAAATAAACAACGCAGCTACTGCCACCGCTGCAGAAGACAAACGACGAGATGAGAGTGAGAGCGAGAGGGAGAAAGAGGGGTGGGAGTCACACCATCAGCTGTAGAGTGTTGAAGTTGGACTTGACCGGACACAACTCCCAGGCCTCGTTTTCCAGGAACATCCGAAGCTCGTCCAGCCTCACTCTGAAACAGGCAGATGCTGTTATCTGAAGGACAATCACTTCCCTGTACTTCGCCACAAAGTCTTCCTACAACAGGGAGACACCCTTATGTGAAGGACAATCACTTCCCTGCACTTTGCCACAAAGTCTTCCTACACTGAAACAGGAAGATGCCGTTGTGTGAAGGACAATCCCTTCCCTGTACTTTGCTACAAAGTCTTCCTACACTGAAACAGGAAGACACTGTTATGGAACGGAAAACCCTTTCCCTACACTTTGCAACAAAGTTTTTTTTACACTGAACCCCCCCACCCCACCCCTACCCACCCCCCAAACAACTGCTTTAAATCCAATAAATGAATATTTTTCCAAGTAAAATATCTGTTTCTGATAATGGTTACTTCAGCCGCACCTACAAGGAGTTATCTCCCTTAGACCAAACACCCAGCTGCATTTGGGTTCCCAGGCAACCCAAAATTGTTCTTTACTCCCCCTGACACCCCCTTACAACCCACAGAGGCATGCCCACGGGCCAGTTCCATTTTTCGCTTAGACCACACCTGTGTTCGATTCTTGTTTGACTATATTTCTCTGACCTCAAGGGCTGAAAAAAAGAATTAAACCTAACATCCCAACATGCATGCCCTCCCCCCTCCACCACCCCCACATATGCACCCCCCACACCACACACACACACATGCACCCCCCCCCCCACACACACACACACACATGCACCCCCCACACCACACACATGCACCCCCCACACCACACACACACACACATGCACCCCCCACACCACACACACACATGCACCCCCCACACCACACACACACACATGCACCCCCCACACACATACACGCACAACCTACTTCAGGAGAAGGGGGGAGGGGGGACTCTTTCCACACCCTTTACCGTCAGGGCCTCACGCACAGACCGTGGCTGAAAAACAGAGACGCACACAGTAACGGGGGGGCCTCCCACCTGTGGTGGTTCTTGAAGTAGTTGAGACTCTGCTGTTTCAGAGAATCCTGCAGTCCCTCCGATTTGCTGCCGCAGAACTCCTCCCCAATCTTGATCATCCTGCAAGAAGAACAGACTTGAGAACCATACGGATCTGTCCGTGTTGTGTTTTGTCGCTACCAATCCCTCACCAGTAATGCATGTATTTGTAGTGTGTGTGTGTTTTGTGTGTGTGTGTGTGTGTGTGTGTGTGTGTGTGTGTGTGTGTGTGTGTGTGTGTGCATGCACGTGCGTGTGTGTGTCTGGGTGTGTGTCTGTGTGTGTTTGAGTGTTTGTGTGCATGTGCACGTGTGTGCGTGTGTGTGTGTGTCTCTGTGTGTGTGTGTGATGAAACGAGCGCATCCTTATGTCTTTGTAAGCACTTTGGGCTCTTACAAGACAGGGCGCCATGAATAATCTATTATTATTATTATTATTATTTGGCCAGCTATACTTAGTTCTTGGGTCTTAGCATCCTGTCAGCCGAACAGGGTCGCCTGACAGCAAATCAAATGTTCAAAATTCTCCTACACCAGTTCAAAAACAGAAGTCACCAAGTCACAAGTTTGTCTAATTCACCGACACAATGTTGATGCAGGCAAGTATTGGTGAAAGGCTGGTTAGACGGAAATCAGACACAAGAAAGGAGCTAAAAAGAGAAGAATCATAGGAAGAGCTTTTGGGAATAAAATACAGGTGAAAGGGCCGGTAGTGAGAAACTACGAAAAGAAATGAGCAAAATGGGTGGAGCAGCTTTAAATATTCAAAGAACGACACATTTCAAAAAGCTTTTCAAAGAACACAAACTTTGAGATGTTCAAACAACAGCCAACTTCATATGCAAACGAGAGCAGGCTTCAGATATTCAAAGGACAGCGATGGCAACATAAAGAACAGGGACAGCAATGAGAAGGACAGGATGGCAATGAAAAGAACAGGGACGGCAATGGAGAGGACAGAGATGGCAATGGAAAGAACAGAGATGGCAGTGGAGAGGACAGAGATGGCAGTGGAGAGGGCAGAGATGGCAATGGAGAGGACAGAGATGGCAATGGAGAGGACAGAGATGGCACTTGAAAGGACAGAGATGGCAGTGGAGAGGACAGAGATGGCAGTGGAGAGGACAGAGATGGCAATGGAGAGGACAGAGATGGCAGTGGAGAGGACAGAGATGGCAGTGGAGAGGACAGAGATGGCAGTGGAGAGGACAGAGATGGCACTTGAAAGGACAGAGATGGCACTTGAAAGGACAGAGATGGCAATGGAGAGGACAGAGACGGCAATGGAGAGGACAGAGATGGCAGTGGAAAGGACAGAGATGGCAATGGAATGGACAGGAATAGTAATGGAAAGGGCAAGGACAGCAATGGGAAGAACTGGGACGGCAAAAAAGAACATGAGTGGCAATGGAAAAAACAAACAAGGAATGCAATTAATGGAAAGGACAGGGATGGCAACTGAAAGGACACTGATGGCAACGGAAAGAACAGGGCCAGAAATGGAAAGAACAGAAATGGCAGTTATAAGGACAAAAATGAAAGCAATGAAAAGGGCAGGTATGGCAATGGAAATGACACGGATGACAATGGAAAGGACAGGGATGGCAATTGAAAGGCCACTGATGACAATGGAAAGGACAGGGATGACAATGGAAAGGACAGGGATGGCAACTGAAAGGAAACTGATGACAATGGAAAGGACAGGGATGGCAAACGGAAAGGACACGGATGGCAATGGAAAGGACACGGATGGCAATGGAAAGGACAAGAATGACAATGGAAAGGACAGGGATGGCAATTGAAAGGACACTGATGACAATGGAAAGGACAGGGATGGCAATTGAAAGGACACTGATGACAATGGGAAGGGCAGGGATGGCAATTGAAAGGACACTGATGACAATGGAAAGGACAGGGATGGCAATTGAAAGGACACTGATGACAATGGAAAGGACAGGGATGACAATGGAAAGGACGGGGATGGCAAATGGAAAGGACACAGATGGCAATGGAAAGAGCAGGCAGGCAGGCAGGCAGGCAGGCAGGCTGCTACCTGTTGATGAGGTCGAGGACATGAATGAACTGTTCCAGCTTGAAGTGGGAGAGGTCGGTGGCCAGCACGTAGGTCTTGACTTTCTGCTGGACATCCTGCCACACCCGCCCTCGCCCATACTCCAGCTTCTGCATCACGTAGCGACGGTTGAACGTCGCCTCCACCATCTCGCCTGCATCTGTGGGAGGAAAGGCATTCACGGTGACAAAGAGCGGTGGGTATGCCTGTAGGCATAAATAAAACGCTGCCCTCCTCTCTCTCTTTTGCACCTGCGCTCACACAGACTTGTACATAACACATAAACACAAACAGAAAGTGAGAGAGAGAGAGAGAGAGAGAGAGAGAGAGAGACACACACACACACACACAGATGCACACACAGCACATACAGGGATACATACACCCACATGCATGCACACAACACACATAAAACAATCACACAAAACACACGCAGATAGACACAGATGTACAGACAACAACAACAACAAAAACAGAAGGGAAAAAAACAGACACAGGCACACCTGGAGATCAGAAAGGACCAATACCAGGTGTCCTATTTCTTCTGCTGATGCTACACTTCAAGTCAGGTCTGAAGAGGACACCACTGCGAGAGAAGTTGTATGGTGACCTTGTAGGGCTGACAGAGAAGTTGTATGGTGACTGTATGGGGCTTACAAGGACACCATTGAGAGAGAGAAGTTGTATGGTGACCTTGTAGGGCTGACAGAGAAGTTGTATGGTGACTGTATGGGGCTTACAAGGACACCATTGAGAGAGAGAAGTTGTATGGTGACCTTGTAGGGCTGAAGAGAACACCACTGACAGAGAAGTTGTATGGTGACCGTATGGGGCTTACAAGGACACCATTGAGAGAGAGAAGTTGTATGGTGACCTTGTGGGGCTGAAGAAGACACCACTGACAGAGACGTTGTATGGTGACCTTATGGGGCTTACAAGGACACCATTGAGAGAGACAAGTTGTATGGTGACCTTGTAGGGCTTACAAGGACACCATTGAGAGAGATAAGTTCTATGGTGACCTTATAGGGCTTACAAGGACACCATTGAGAAAGACAAGTTGTATGCTGACCTTGTGGGGCTGAAGAGGACACCACTGCGAGAGAAGTTGTATGCTGACCTTGTGGGGCTGAAGAAGACACCACTGACAGAGACGTTGTATGGTGACCTTATGGGGCTTACAAGGACACCATTGAGAGAGACAAGTTGTATGGTGACCTTGTGGGGCTGAAGAAGACACCACTGACAGAGACGTTGTATGGTGACCTTATGGGGCTTACAAGGACACCATTGAGAGAGACAAGTTGTATGGTGACCTTGTGGGGCTGAAGAAGACACCACTGACAGAGATGTTGTATGGTGACCGTATGGGGCTTACACGGACACCATTGAGAGAGACAAGTTGTATGGTGACTTTGTAGGGCTGAAGAGAACACTGCAGAGAGAGAGATGTTATATGGTGACCTTGTGGGGCTGTAGAAGACACCACTGAGAGGGAAGTTGCAGGGTGACCTTGTGGGGCTGAAAAGGACACTACTGAGAAAGATGTTATATGGTGACCTTGTGTGGCTGACAAGGACACCATCGAGAGAAAAGTTGTATGGTGACCTTGTGGGGCTGAAAAGGACACTACTGAGAATTATGTTATATGGTGACCTTGTGTGGCTGACAAGGACACCATCGAGAGAAAAGTTGTATGGTGACCTTGTGGGGCTGAAAAGGACACTACTGAGAAAGATGTTATATGGTGACCTTGTGTGGCTGACAAGGACACCATCGAGAGAAAAGTTGTATGGTGACCTTGTGGGGCTGAAAAGGACACTACTGAGAATGATGTTATATGGTGACCTTGTGTGGCTGACAAGGACACCATCGAGAGAAAAGTTGTATGGTGACCTTGTGGGGCTGAAAAGGACACTACTGAGAATGATGTTATATGGTGACCTTGTGTGGCTGACAAGGACACCATCGAGAGAAAAGTTGTATGGTGACCTTGTGGGGCTGAAAAGGACACTACTGAGAGAGAGAATTTGCATGGTGACCTTGTGAAGCTCAAAGGAAACTACCGAGAAAGAGAAGTTGTATGTTGACCTTGTGAGGCTGAAAAGGACTCCACCAAGTGGTGACCTTGTGAGGCTGACAAGGACCCCACCAAGAGAGAGAAGTTGTATGGTGTCCTTGTGAGGCTGAAAAATGACTCCACCGAGTGGTGACCTTGTGAGGCTGACAAGGACCCCACCAAGAGAGAGAAGTTGTATGGTGTCCTTGTGAGGCTGAAAAATGACTCCACCGAGTGGTGACCTTGTGGGGCTGTAGAAGACACCACTGACAGGGAAGTTGTATGGTGACCTTGTGAGGCTGACAAGGACTCCACTGAGAGACACAAGTTGCAAGGTGACCTTGTGAGGCTAAAAAGGACACCATGCTGAGACAAGACGTTATATGATGACCTTGTGGGGCTGACAAGGACACCATTGAGAGAGAAGTTGTACTGTGACCTTGTGTGGCTGAAGAGAACACCGCTGAGAGAGATGTTATATGGTGACCTTTGGGGGCTGAAGACGACACCACTGAGAAATTAATAGGTGACCTTGTGGGGCTCACAAGGACACCCCTGTGAGAGAGAAGTTGTACAGTGACCTTGTGGAGCTGAAGACGACCACAGCATTCATGAAGGTCACCAGACATCTGAAGGAAGCAATCAATGAAGAAGAAGAAGAAGAAGAAGAAAAAGAATGACAGGAGTCAATAATTACAGTTATCTGATGACACAGGAATGAAAAACAAATGTCTCATCATCAAGAAAGAAACTTATCTGATGACACAGGAATGAAAAAACAAAATGTCTCATGAAGAAAGACGCCTCCAACCTGGTTGTTCGCCAGAGTCCTGATCGTGCGACTCGTGCCACTGCATGGTCTGGTAGTAACTCCGCATCACACCCCACAATGCCTTGCACAGGTCCAGTAGACAAGGCGTAAAGCTGTCAATTGTGATGTGCTGCCAGAGAACAAACACAGCATGCTGGTAATTAACACACAACAGCCAACAGCATGTAACAAAACTCTCTAAGTAGTTAACCTTTTAAGTATGGCAAATATTTGGTTTTTCAAACCTTTTTTTTTCTTCTTTTTTTCTCTCCACAATATGAGAGTAGGCTTAGAGTTAGAGTATAAATATCATGAGAATTGAATGGTAAGTCAAAAATAATTATCTCCAGGTTAACCTGTCTGATCTGAAATGAGATACTTCTGCGATGCTGCTTATGTTTTATTTCTTGTGACTTGCCTGCTTTTGACGGCTGCGAACAATCCCGACTGCTAAACCTGATAAGCATCAAGAGAGATTCCTCATGCTCTTCACCTATCACTTTTCTGAATTAATTTCTTGCATTGTGTATCAAACTCATCTCTGGCACTTGACAGGATAGCTCAGATGGTAAAAAAAATCAGGCACAATATTGACGCAGGTTTGATTCCCCAGTGGCGACAAGGGATTTTTCTCCCAAAGTCAACTTTCGGTGCAGACTTTCTTACGGCGTTTTTACAGCCCCTGTGTGCAATGGCATTCACCAACATCTGTGCGCATGTTCAAAATCCCAAACACCGGCAGCCACACCATTGTTCGGACACATCAAAACGCTGCATACAGTTAGAAATGAGTGGCGCTGCTCTTGCGGCCGCTGTTGCCTTACCCAGGTAAGGCAGCCTGAATTTTTCGCACGGGACAATGAAGTACTAAGCAAGCAACAACAAAATCTCTCTGGCACAGAGCTATCATTGGTGGGAGCTGCCAAAAGTATCATTTTTGTCGCAACAAACACATGTTTGTCGTGATAAACACGTGTTTGTCATGACAAAACACGTCTTCCATTGCGACAAAAATATTTTGTCGCAACAAAACTTTTGTCGCAACAAACATTATTTTGTCATGACAAAACTTTTGTCACAACAAAATTGTGTTTTTTGCGACAAATATCTGTCACAACAAAAGTTTTGTCACGACAAACAGATGTTTGTTGCGACAAACATAATTTTGTCACAATAAACGTTTTTTGGGTGTGTTTTTTGTGGGGCCTTTATTCAGAAACATCCATCCATTCATTACAATATATATTTCACTCTCTTTCACGCTCCTTTACATCATTACAGTTTTACAAAGCATTTCTTGGCTGACAACTGAAGCTAAGCAAGATCCAATTCTTGACATATCTTAATTATTAACTGTATAATTATATGTGCTTAGAAAACAATTAGCATCCAGTTTAAAATTTGATTGGCAAGTATGTGTATGTATGGCAATGTGTGATTGGCAAGTATGTGATAAAAGTTTTGTTGCAACAAGCATATTTTTGTCACGGCAAAAGATGTATTTTGTCGCGACAAACATGTGCTTGTTTGTCACGACAATTTTTTTGTTGCAACAAAAATGATACTTGTGGCAGCTCCTGCCAGTGATACAGAGCAGCATTGCAGACCAACTCTCAGTGTGACTCAAGATCATCGGCGTTAAACTGGTGCAGCTGTTGTCATTGTTGTGAGTGTCTGCTTGTAGCTTTATTTACGTATTCCCCTCCTTACTATTTTTTCTTTTTGTTGTTCTTGTTTTTTTTGACACTATTGTATAGTCTGTACATATTAACTTTGTATTTATGTGCATGCCTGGTGTATGTATATATATATGTCCACATGCTTAAAAACTGAATTAAAAAAGTTTAAAAAAGAGAAGCAAAAAAAGACAAAGGCTGGTGCGGCAAAGCTCTGCAGGTACCTTGCAGAGGTCTGGATACTGCCGCTTCTGGAAGTTGGAGCCCGAGGCGCCGGCGCACAGCTCCACGTAGCCCAGAACGATGGTGAAGGCGGTGTTGTGAATGGCGCTGGCAAAGTGCATGTGCAGCTGGTCCATCGCCGTCTGCAGTTTAAAGCATAGCATATGCTGCATGTAGCAAACAGTGGCACGCTTACTGGAAAAGTTGGTCTGTGCTTGGATTTTACTGCCTGGTCGCCGCAGGACAAATAAAATAAAGGGGACTCGTGTGGCGCCCATCGTCTGTGCAAGGTGGGAGCCCAGAGCGCTTTACAATGACACTAACAACAATTACACACACACACACAACACACACACACACACACAACACACACACACACACATACACACACACACACACACACAATGAACACACACATGCACGCACGCACACACACACACACACACACACACACACACACACACACACACACACACACACACACACAAACACATGAACAGACACACACACATGAACACACACACATGCACACACATATGCACACACACAAACACACACACACACACACACACACACACACACACACACACACCACACAAACACACACACACACAAAAGAAGAAGAAGAACAAAATTATTATGCAGTATAATACGCAAACATTTGCCCGCAAGACAGACCCTACAGACAATCTTGTGTTTCCGTACGTAGATTTCGAATTATGCAAAACAGGGCAGCCCAGTGGACCAAAAGCATGAAACAAAGAAACCTCAGAACTTTAATACACAAGGATTAAGGTGTTAGGCAGTTGCCTGTTCTTCCAATCTCTCCCTGCTACTCTGCATGCCAATAGGCTACAAATTTTAAAAAACAATAACAACACTGACTACCATGGTAATGATGATGATGATAAGAGAGAGAGAGAGAGAGAGAGAGAGAGAGAGAGAGAGAGAGAGAGAGAGAGAGAGAGAGAGAGAGAGAACTCAAACTCGAAAACTTTATTTTACAAGGATTGTAGTTTCGGTTCAGTCAAAAACCTGTCTGACAACTATAGTCCTTGCTAAGCTACTGATGAGTAGATATCATATTACAGGCATTATTGTATACATATAGGCATGAATGAGTGAGTGAAACTTTATACATGAGAATTTCCACACAAACATAGCGTGTTCACAGCGCGGAACATCTAATCAGAACATCTAATCAGTTCATAATTATGAATAGTATCAAAAAGAAAAGAAAAGCAGTCAATGCTTATCTTATAAAGAACAGTAAGGGAGAAAAACACACAAAAAACTCAGAACTCAGAGAGAAAGGGAGAGAGAGAGGAACAGAGATAGAGAGAGGGAGATAGAGGGAGGCGGGGGGTGGGGGGGGGGGGCGAAGAAGGGTGGGAGGGGGGGTAGAGACATGTAGACAAACACAAGGACAGGGCAGACAGGCAAGCAAGCAGGCAGACAAACAGGAAAGTAAGTAACTTGGTGTTTTCGCCCAGTCAACCAGCACGGTTATATCAGACCGATTGGAGAGACGAGACAATGAAGCCTGTAGTGTGCGACAAGCCATCACACTAACCACTCACCTGTGGCTGACAGGGAAGACGAGACAGTGAAACCTGTAGTGTGCGACCAGCCGTCACACTAACCACTCACCTGTGGCTGACAGGAAAGATGACAGGAAAGACAAGACAGTGAAACCTGTAGTGTGCGACAAACTGTCACAATAATCACTCACCTGTGTTTTGCCCAAGAGCCTGTAGGCATTCTGCACCTTTTCGTAGTGCACTACGTCGAAGCCCGAACAGATCTTGGACAGAGCCACATCCAGCTGTTCTTCTATCATCTCCAGCGTGTCCTGAAGCTTGGAGCTCAGTTCACTGGATGTAACACAACGCAACACACAATCCCTTCATTGTTCATTCCTCTGTCGTGATATCACAACACACAATCCCTTCATTGTTCATTCCTCTGTCATGATATCACAACACACAATCCCTTCATTGTTCATTCCTCTGTTGTGATATCACAACACACAATCCCTTCAGTGTTCATTCCTGTTGTCATCATAACATACGATCCCTTCATTGTTCATTCCTCTGTGATCACAACATACAATCCCTTCATTGCTCATTCCTCTGTGATCGCAACATACAATCCCTTCATTGTTCATTCCTCTGTGATCGCAACATACAATCTCTTCACTGTTCATTCCTCTGTGATCACAACATACAATCTCTTCACTGTTCATTCCTCTGTGATCGCAACATACAATCTCTTCACTGTTCATTCCTCTGTGATCGCAACATACAATCTCTTCACTGTTCATTCCTCTGTGATCGCAACATACAATCTCTTCACTGTTCATTCCTCTGTGATCACAACAATCTCTTCATTGTTCATTCCTCTGTGATCGCAACATACAATCCCTTCACTGTTCATTCCTCTGTGATCGCAACATACAATCCCTTCATTGTTCATTCCTCTGTGATCGCAACATACAATCCCTTCACTGTTCATTCCTCTGTGATCGCAACATACAATCCCTTCACTGTTCATTCCTCTGTGATCGCAACATACAATCCCTTCACTGTTCATTCCTCTGTGATCGCAACATACAATCTCCTTCATCTGTTCATTCCTCTGTGATCGCAACATACAATCCCTTCATTTTATGTGATCGCAACATACAATCCCTTCATGTTCATTCCTGTTGTCATCACAACATACAATCCCTTCATTGTTCATTCCTCTGTGATCACAACATGACACACAATCCATCAATCCCTTCATTGACCCCCCAGCATGGAGCTCAGCTAATTGGACACTGTGTGAGTTACTGTATGTGTGTGTGTGTGTGTGTGTGTGTGTGTGTGTGTGTGTGTGTGTGTGTTACTCTGTGAGTGTGTGGTGTGTGTGTGTGTGTGTGTGTGTGTGTGTGTGTGTGTGTGTGTACATATGCATGCATGCACACACACACACACATGTGTGCATGTGTGTGTGCATGCATGCAGGCGTATGTGTGTGTGCATGTGTGTGTGTGCACGCCTGTACGTCTGTATGACTGCATGCAACATAAGTACCCACAAACAAGCCTAGCTACCAATGCCCATGACAGCCTGACCTGATGCAGTGGTAAAGTGTGTGTGTGTGTGTGTGTGTGCATGCGTGCGTGTGTGCGTGCGTGCGTGCATGCGTGCACATGTGCTTGACTTATGACTGTGTGCAGCATAAGTACCCACAAACAAGCCTAGCTACCAATGGCCATGACAGCCTGACCTGATGCAGTGGTAAAGTGTGTGTGTGTGTGTGTGTGTGTGCACATGTGCTTGTGCGTGCGTTTGCCTGTATGACATGTTACTGTGTGCAACATAAGTACCACAAACAAGCCTAGCTACCAATGGCTATAACAGCCTGACCTGATGCAGTGGTAGTGCCGGAAGGTGCTGGCGGCTTTCTGACATTCCAGACACAGCTGGATGGCCCCGCGGTAGTCCTCCTCCTGCACACCAAGGGTTGTGGCAAAAACATCAATGCCGTCACTCTCCAACTACCGTCATTTCTCAACCACAGAAACATCATCACGCCCAATGCCGTCACTCTCCAACTACCGTCATTTCTCAACCACAGAAACATCATCACGCCCAATGCTGTCACTCTCCAACAACCCAATGGTGTCACTCTCCCAACTACTGTCACTTTTCAACCAGAGAAACAGCATCATGCCCAATGCCGTCACTCTCCAACTACCCAATGATGTCACTCTCCAACTACCATCATTTCTCAACCACAGAAACAACATCACGCCCAATGCCATCACTCTCCAACTCAACTCCTGCAATTTCTCAACCACAGAAACACCATCACACCCAGTGCCATCACTCTCCAACTACCCAATGGTGTCACTCTCCAACTACCATCATTTCTCAAGCATAGAAACAAGATCACACCAATGCCTGTCACTCATCATGCCCAATGCCGTCACTCTCCAACTACCGTCATTTCCCAACCACAGAAACATCATCATGCCCCAATGCCATCACTCTCCAACTACCGTCATTTCTCAACCAAAGAAACATCATCATGCCCCAATGCTGTTACTCTCCAACTACCGTCATTTCTCAACCACAGAAACAGCATCATGCCCAATGCCATCACTCTCCAACTACCGTCATTTCTCAACCATAAAAACAAGACCATACCGGCAACGCCTATCGCTTTCCAACACAACTCAAGTATCATCATTTCTCAACCATAGAAACAAGACTGAACACAATGCCTTTCACTCTAAAAACAACACCTCAGTCACAGCCACTTTTCATTCATAGGGCACAGTGCCTGTCACTCAAAAACAACACCTCAGTCACAGCCACTTTTAAATTCACAGGGCACAATGCCTGTCACTCAAATCAATACCTCAGTCACAGCCACTTTCTCAATCACAGGACACAATGCCTGTCACTCTAACAACACCTCAGTCACAGCCACTTTTCAATCACAGGGCACAATGCCTGTCACTCTATCAACAGCTCAGTCACAGCCACTTTCTCAATCACAGGGCACAATGCCTGTCACTCTATCAACACCTCAGTCACAGCCACTTTTCATTCACAGGGCACAATGCCTGTCACTCTAACAACAGCTCAGTCACAGCCACTTTCTCAATCACAAGACACAATGCCTGTCACTCTAACAACAGCTCAGTCACAGCCACTTTCTCAATCACAGGGCACAATGCCTGTCACTCTAACAACACCTCAGTCACAGCCACTTTCTCAATCACAGGGCAACATGGTAACCAGTAGCTCAGCTGCTTTGTGCTGCTGCACTTGACCAGGAAGAAAAAGAAGCAAAGAAAGAAAGAGGAGAAGAAGACAAAGAAAAGAAAGAAGAAGACCACAAAAAAAGAAAGAAGAAGAAAAAGAAAAGAAAAAAAAGAAAAAGGAGAAAAAGGGAAAAGAAGAAAGAAAGAAGAAAAAAACAAAAATGAAAACAAGCAAAAGGGGAAAGATGAAGAAGAGAAAGAAAGAAAAAGTGAAAGGATCGAAGAAATGTGCTATGTCCCATAAACAAAATTAAACATAAAAAGAAAAGAAGAAAAAGAAGGGAAGCTGGAGGAGCCAGAAGAGGCAAAGAACCAACACCAGCACCACCAGCACCATCACCACCACCACCACCACCACCAGCGCCACCACTACCACCAGCAACAATCACCACCACCATCAACAACCACACATACCACACCACACCATCACCACAACCACCACAACATCACCACCACCATAAACCCACCACCACCGACACCAGCACTACCACCAGCAACAATCACCACCACCATCAACACCACCACCATCACCACCACCACCACCACCAGCAACAACACCACCACTGCTACAAGTCCTACCTCCATGAGCTCCCTGAGTCTCAAGTCTGTCCGTTGCTGAAAACAAAGAAGCAATCCGCTGTCAGTTCTTGCCATGTGTGAAACTGTGTAATTTGTTAGTTCGCTGGGGGACGTTCTGAGCCCAGTCAGCCCCACAGGAGAGTAACCCAGCGTAAGACAAGTACACATGTGCACCCTTCGGAAGCAAGTGAACCAAACACAATTATCCTCCTGCTGTTTTGTTTTTGTGTGTGTGGTTTTTTTCCCCCTCTCTCTCCCTTTTTTGCACATGATTATCTTGATAAGTCTCCATCAGATCATAATTCTGTTCCCAATATCTTGACAAATTGTCTTCCATGGGAGTATCACTGCACATGCATGCATACATGCATGCACGCATGCGCACACACACACACACACTCACTCACACACTCACACATGTACACACACACATACACATACACTCACACACACACACACACACACACACACACACCACACACACACACTCACCTGCTCTCTCGCTACTCTCCACACACACACACACACACACACACACACATGTGCACACATTTCATGACCCCAACCCCCAACCCTACCCCCCAAAACCCCCACAATGTTTGCAGAAATCTTTCTTCTAAAATCAAGTTTTCAATTTATGCTTTCCTCAGTTCAGTTCACCACACCACCCTAAAACCCTAAACATGGGACGTGGAGCGACCCCAAACCCCAAACACGAAAGGCCAGCAAACGGACTGCTCACCAGCGTTTTGATCGTGCGCAGGGACTTGAGCAAAGCGATCAGCTGCTGGCGTTTCCTGTAGTTGGCCAGCAAACCCAGACTGGCTATGGTGAAGCTGGACCTCGCATGCTGCAGTTGCCTGCACAGCAAAGACGTTGTTGTGTTGTTACTTGAGTGTTGCTTTACGCCCACAGAAACCGTAGGCTTATAAGGGAGGGAGCCCAGAACAGCCATCTCGACTTTCACGCAGCTCCTAAGCTCTGAACTGTTGTGTTGTTGTTGTTGATTGTTTTTATATAGCGCTGTTCTCTGCTCTCAAGCAGGCTCACTGCGCTCGCAGGTGATTCTACATGAGTGACTAGCTTTTTATAGCACGTTTTTGAATATCCACTGAAGTGGTGTATTTACAGTGCTGTTGGCTTGTTATGTGGCTGGTGCCACATAAAACTGCTGCCATTTTGGCATGTAGTGTGTACACCATGCAACCATGCAGCATGTCATGTCACTTCATGGAAAGCCACATACATAGGGTGCACATGTGTTTAGTTGTAATCTGCCACCTGCACTTTTGACAGAATGACCAGGATCTTTTATGTGCCACTGCGGTAACATATGGCACCAGTTTGCATGCATACGCACCTCATTTGTATCTGAGTGGACGAGCGGAGATTGGTGTGCGCATGTCACTCTGTGTGTGTGGGGGGCGGGATGGGGGGGGGGGGGGGGGGAGACATGGTTATTGTTTGATAGGCAAAAATAGTAGACTACAATATTTAAGATTGTTTGTTTGAAATGTCAGTGTGGTTTTTGTCATAAGACGTTTGTACAGCGCAGTGAGTTTAACTCTGGTTAGAGAACAGCGCTTTATAAGAATGATTTATTGTTATTATTATTGTGCAAAGCACCCACGGTAGTTGCACATGGCATCAGCCATGCAACAATCAAACAGCACTGTAAGTACACCACTTTGGTGGGTATTCCAAACCTGCTATCAAAGGCTACAGTCACTCATTCAGAATCACGTAAAACAAGAGCGCAGTGAGTTTGCTCTAGAGCAGAGAATGACACTATGTAAAAGTGATTAATAAATCAATACACAATATGCAAAATTACTCTATTTCTCAAAGTCTGCACTCTATGCAATTGGTCAAAACTGTAACCTAACCTCATTCATGGAATCATTTGTAGCAATGTAACAACATGATAACATCATCATCATTGCCTCATCATTACATGATGACATCATGTAGCTACACATGCTAAGTTGACAATGAAGAAGCAGCATCAGATTTCCAAAACCTCAAACTGTGGTACATCCCACATTATCACATGCTGTCACATGATGAACGGCAACCTACAAGAGTTCATCATTTTCACCAATGACAGTGCTGCAACTCCATCCAGCACCGAGAAGCTGTACAGTCAGCAATATGATCTGCCGCACATACAGTTCCCACTGATACAAATGGTGCACCTTTAAGTATCAATGTTAACCCCTTCACTGCTGTGACGTCATTTGAAAACGATCCACAAAAGTGTGAAATTTGAAACCCTTAAGCTTTTTTTGTCTTCTTTTTCGCACTGGCAGGTGAAAGGATTTTCGTCAAAATGCCTAGCACCGAAAATAGATGTTATAGGAGCAAAATATTTACTGTCTTGGAGGCGCGTCCGCGCATCTTCCAGCCCGGAAATTTTACAGGCGGGGGCAGTGAAGGGGTTAAAGGGGAAGAGAAACAAACCTGCAAGGGGTTAAAGGGGAAGAGAAACAAACCTGCAAGGGGTTAAAGGGGAAGAGAAACAAACCTGGAAGCTGGCCTAAAAATGTACACTTTTCATCTCCAAGCTTCTCTGAGTTGTTCCACTAGCATTTGTGCGAAAGTAGTAGTTTTCTGGCTTTCAATCTGAGCTCTTGGGGGCGCAGCCATCTTGGTTCGCTCTTTACCAATAAAGAGCAGAAAAGGTTGGCTGGTGATATTTCTCCGTCCCTAATAAGCCTTATAGTTTATGTGGATGTTAAGCATCACATATTTCCCCATCCCTAATAAGTCTTATGGTTTCTGTGGATGATAAGCATCATATTTCCCCATCCCTAATAAGCCTTATGGTTTCTGTGGATTAAGCATCACAATTCATATATTTCCCCATCCCTAATAAGCCTTATGGTTTCTGTGGATGATAAGCATCATATTTCCCCATCCCTAATAAGCCTTATGGTTTCTGTGGATGATAAGCATCATATTTCCCCATCCTTAATAAGCCTTATGGTTTCTGTGGATGTTAAGCATCATAATTCATATATTTCCCCATCCCTAATAAACCTTATGGTTTCTGTGGATGAGAAGCATCATATATTTTGCTGCCCACCTTAATGCAGAAGTCATTCTGGTGGTGACACTGTAGCAATAGGTATATAATCTCCCTCTCCCACCACCTCCATACCCCTTTCCCCCTCTTCTCCCCGTCCCTAATAAGCCTTACGGTTTCTGTGGACGTTAAGCATCATATACTTCCCCGTCCCTGATAAGCCTTATGGTTTCTGTGGACATTAAGCATCATATATTTCCCCGTCCCTAATAAGCCTTATGGTTTCTGTGGATGTTAAGCATCATGTTTACTTACTACTGGTGATGCTATTGCGGCTTTTGCCATGCACGCCAGCATTAATTATGACATCACTGACGCTTATCGCTGGGCACAGAATGACAGCACACTTCTTCTTCTTCGTCCACATAGTGTCCAATTCAACACTGAAGACTCTGACACTTTCAGTGCATGCTGGGTTATTTTGGTGTTTCCGTAAGCCACCAAACTCTGACATGGACGACAGGATCTTTTAATGTGCGTCTGTGGTCTTTTTGCATGCGTATACACATGGCGGACCTCAGTTTAGTCTCATCCGAGGGAATTTTGTCCTCATGGTTGTGTTTTTAAGAACTTTAAGCATCTTAAAAAATAAGACAAAAAGCCACACACAAAACAAGAAACTGAGCGAAAAATTGCTCTGAGTATAAAAAAAATAACTGAGGATGTACCTCTGGTGGAGTTCATGTACTTTGTATTTACACGCATGCCAGGTGAGTTACCGTAGGCGACTTAGGTCTTTGTAGTTGTATTTGCGTTACATACTGCAAGTGCTAATTAACTCCCTTGTGTTTTGATTCTGCTCTGTGTATACTTTTTATTTCATTCCTGTCAACAAGGACTATGATATTTCTTTGGTTCAGTTCACCTTTAAGATTCCAACTAATCATGCGTCAGCACCTTTAGCGCTTCTAAGGACTGACGCTGCAAAAATAACCATCATCGTCGTGAGACTACCTGCGACCGCTGACGCAGACGGTGCTGGCCGACCGCAGTGTGCGCTGGAGCTCCATCACTCTCTCCAGCTCCACAGCGTAGGCTGGCTGGTTCTGCAGGATCAGCTCCGACACCCGCTTGGACACCTGACCAGGTGATAAAGACAGTCACTGACCAGCTGAGAGTTACTGACCAGGTGATACAACACAGTCACTGACTGGGTGATAAAGACAGTCACTGACCTGGTGAGAGTTACTGACCAGGTGATAAAGACAGTCACTGACCAGGTGAGAGTTACTGACCAGGGATAAAGACAGTCACTGACCAGGTGAGAGTTACTGACCAGGTGATACAACACAGTCACTGACCAGGTGATAAAGACAGTCACTGACCAGGTGAGAGTTACTGACCAGGTGATAAAGACAGTCACTGACCAGGTGATAAAGACAGTCACTGACCAGGTGAGAGTTACTGACCAGGTGATAAAGACAGTCACTGACCAGGTGATAAAGACAGTCACTGACCAGGTGAGAGTTACTGACCAGGTGATACAACACAGTCACTGACCAGGTGATAAAGACAGTCACTGACCAGTGAGAGTTACTGACCAGGTGATAAAACAGTCACTGACCAGGTGATAAAGACAGTCACTGACCAGGTGAGAGTTACTGACCAGGTGATAAAACAGTCACTGACCAGGTGATAAAGACAGTCACTGACCATGTGAGAGTTACTGACCAGGTGATACAACACAGTCACTGACCAGGTGATAGAGACAATCACTGACCAGGTGATGCAACACTCTCACTGACCAGGTCATAGATACTGACCAGGTGATACAACACAGTCACTGACCACATGATAGTTACTGATCAGGTGATACAAGACAGTCACTGACCAGGTGATACAACACAGTCACTGATCACATGAAAGTTACTGGTCAGGTCATACAACACAGTCACTGACCAGATGAAAGTTACTGACCAGGTGATACAACACAGTCAGATGCAGGTATACAACACAGTCACTGACCACAAGATAGTTACTGATCAGGTGATACAAGACAGTCACTGACCAGGTCATACAACACAGTCACTTGACAAACTTAGGTGATACAACACAGTCACTGACCACATGGATACAACACAGTCACTGACCAACTCAGGTGATACAAGACAGTCACTGACCAGGTCATACAACACAGTCACTGACCAGGTGATACAACACAGTCACTGACCACATGAAAGTTACTGGTCAGGTCATACAACACAGTCATTGACCAGGTGATACAACACTGTCACTGACCACATGATAGTTACTGATCAGGTGATACAAGACAGTCACTGATCAGGTGATACAAGACAGTCATTGACCAGGTGATGCAACACAGTCACTGACCACATGCTAGTTACAGACCAGGTGATACAACACAGTCATTGACCACATGCTAGTTACTGACCAGGTGAAACAACACAGTCATAGAGCCAAACTCCAGGATACAACACAGCCACTGAGCCAAAACCCAGGATACAACACAGTCACAGAGCCAAACTCCAGGATACAACACAATTACAGAGCCAAACTCCAGGATACAACACAGTCACAGAGCCAAACTCCAGGATACAACACAGTCACAGAGCCAAACTCCAGGATACAACACAGTCACAGAGCCAAAACCCTGGTGGAATGATTATCACCATCAACTGCACAGGGTACCCTGCCAAAACAGCTGGTTGTAGCTGGTACATTATTATACATGTTACGCGGCCTTATAATTTTTTTATTATTCATAAAGAAATTCTTCTTGCTTGTAAGCCGTGCACACCAATTTCAACACTCCATGGCTTGATCCGACACAGTTCCTCTTGCCCGGCAATACCATCTCTGTACACACAGACAGCAATGGAAACTTGAGTCAGCCTCAGTGTTTGACCTCTCTGGTTGCCAAATATAGAAACAGCAATGGAGCAACCACACAGCAGACTACGCACCACAATTACAGAGCCAAACTCCAGGATACAACACAGTCACAGAGCCAAACTCCAGGATACGACACAGTCACAGAGCCAAACTCCAGGATACAACACAGTCACAGAGCCAAAACCCTGGTGGAATGATTATCACCATCAACTGCACAGGGTACCCTGCCAAAACAGCTGGTTGTAGCTGGTACATTATTATACATGTTACGCGGCCTTATAATTTTTTTATTATTCATAAAGAAATTCTTCTTGCTTGTAAGCCGTGCACACCAATTTCAACACTCCATGGCTTGATCCGACACAGTTCCTCTTGCCCGGCAATACCATCTCTGTACACACAGACAGCAATGGAAACTTGAGTCAGCCTCAGTGTTTGACCTCTCTGGTTGCCAAATATAGAAACAGCAATGGAGCAACCACACAGCAGACTACGCACCAGTCATGATGCATGACATAAAGAAAATGGCGACTAATCATGATTTTTGTTTCCTGCGAAAGCAATTCTGAGACGACAACAGGCAGTATTGCAGTATTTTAATGATAAAAGGCAGCACTGCAGTATTTTATTGACAGCAAATGTGTCTTGGCGCCACTGGACAAGGACGGTGCCATTTTGGAAAAATAATAAAAACCTGCAGTGCATTTCTGATTGGCTGATACATGATGTACAAAGAAATTTGAATCAGGCTGTAATCATGCAACAAAGGAAACCCACAATCAAAATGCAAGACATTACCACTTGAAGCTGCCGACCCAGCTTCGTCCTGTCATCCGTCACTTTGTCCAGGTCAATCACCTCTGGCAATTTCTGAGGACAAAATGGGAACAGGACAAGGTATACAGATAGTGTAGCATTTATGCATCCAGAAAACAAATTACCCCCAGTTGTAACTGCGAACAAAATCACACACACACACACACACACACACACACACTCACAAGCACATTTGGCTCTGTGAGGACAAAATGGGAACAGGACAAGGTATACATATGTACACTGTAGTATTTATGCATACAGAAAACTACCCCCAGTTGTAACAGCAAGCAAAATCACACACACACACTGTATGTGTATACACACAGTTCATGCATGCACACACACATAAACACACAGTTCACACACACACACACACACACACACACACACACACACACACACACACACACACACACACACACACGAGTCACACCACACACACACACACACACACACACACACACACACACACACACACACACACACAGTTTACACACACAGAGTTTACACACACACACACACACAGAGTTTACACACACACACACACACACACACACACACACACACACACACACACACACACACACATTTGGCTCTGTGAGGACAAAATGGGAAAAGGACAAGGTATACAGACACTGTAGTATTTATGCATACAGAAAACTACCCCGTTGTAACTGCAAACAAAATCACACACCACACACACACACACACACACACACACACACACACACACACACACACACACACTGTATGTGTATACACACAGTTCATGCATGTACACACACATAAACACACAGTTTACACACACACACACACACACACACACACACACACATATACACAGAGTTTACACACACACACACACATAGAGTTTACACACACACACAGTTACACACACACACACACACACACACACACACACACACACACACACACACACAAAGCACATTTAAAAATCCCTGAATAACAATGTGACTGGATCACCTCTAGTTCAAGAAGACTTGTATCAAACGTCTCATCCTTGAAATAGGCCGGATCAATGCTGTCCAAGACATCCTGCTCTTCATGCGGATTGCGTGGTCGCTCTGGCTGCTAAAATAATTGTAAAATCAAAACTTAAATTATATAAATATATGTAAAACGAGAATGACCATTAGCGTTCTAAAACAAGATCCAAACACCAATTATTATTTTTTTAAATGCTGTTTATTACAATATTAGGACAAAAACACAATCTGCAATTTTTGGGAGTAAGTCCTTTTATCAAGCTAGAAAACAACACCTAAACAATAGGTATTGAGGTAAACGGTGAAAGACAATGAAAAATGAGACATCGAGCTAAATCACTCTGTCCAAGTACCGTCATTTGTTAACCATAATCAAAACTTAAATTATGCAAAAATGAAAAGTGTATCATATCATATAACACGGAATCTGATCTGGATCATACAAAGTAACAAATGCATTAAACACCCACAATGTACTGCAGCTGGCTGTCATTTGATGGATTTGATTGAATTCCACACTTTAAATTATAATTAATACAAACAGCCAAGTGACATTCTCATCCCAAGAAAAGAGACAGACACTGAGACAGAAAGAAAAAATCAACAATAAGTCAGCCATGTCCCACCAATAAGCAAAATGTATGCACAATCTTTTTCCATTTCATATAGATCTACGTATAACATGACCAGCAGTAGTATTACTATTAGTATAGTATGGTAGTACAGTGGTACTAATACTATTTATGGTAGTACAGTGGTACTATTACTATACTATTAGACAATTAGTAGTAATTTATCACCATTATGCACAGAATTTTTTTATGTTCCTGGTGTACCAAAAAATAAGTATGTTAAGCATACTGACTTTGGTCTTTGCAAAACTGCAACATTCAGATAGATCTACAGCTTTGTTTAATCAACACACAGGTTGTCATAAATATAATCTGTTTAATGATCCCTGAAGATACAAAGCGAAAAGCACTCACCTTGACTTTGGAAACAGCAGCAGCTCCGGCACCAGTCAGCAGGTCCGTCACATGGATGTTCTCATCACTCGGGGACTGGATTGACTCCTGTTTGAACCAGTTCTTTTGCAATCAATGATTATTAGTAATAATGATTTGTGAATGAGCACCACGGTAAAATTACACACACAAATGATATCTGAAGTTTAAATAATGAATTTATCTCTCCAAAATTGCTGGTCCTTTAAAAAAAAAAAAAAAAATTTTTTTAATCATCAGAAGTTCTGTATAAATTATAATTCATGAATTGGTATAAATCTAGAATTCTATCCATTTCATCGTCATAAGTTTAACCTATACCATGATCATTGCTTGAAATGATTGAAAAGAAAGGTTTTCAAGGAAGACTTGAAGGAACTCACAGCGGTATCCACTGACCAGGTTCAACCCCTGAGCATGACAGAGTGATTCGGTGAAGCATCATTTTTATGTTCTTTTAACACTTGTGCAGACTGGCCAGTTCCTGTCCCGCCTTCGCACGCATAGCATGCACTCAGAACAATCTGATCCTTTATTTTGCATGTTATTGTTAAAAATCCCATGTCCATCTTTCAATAAAAGAAAGCTTAACAGCTGGAGGCATGGACAGGCAGCTAAAGCATAATGATAACCAAATTGATAAAGCACAATGGCTACTTCTAATGGAAGAAAAAGATCCAATAGTCATTAGTGGAACTGGAAGAAGAAGGCTTAAAGTAAAAGTCCAAGGTTTTTAAGTATGCAAAATGACCATCGAAATGATTGACAAATGAGTCACTAGTTTCAGATTTAATGAAATAAAAAATTAAAAATTTTTGTTTAATTGGGTTTTTAATTGATTTTATTTTCTGTAGGCTGGCCGAGACTACAGTCTCGGGTTCTCCATCAGTCACGTGACTTTCCTGGAAGTGACATCAGTCTGGGGAGTCAGTGCGGTTGCCATCTTAGATTCTTCAGTAAACTGTGTATGCGTGTGGTCGACAAAAAAGTTAACTGTGCCGGCCTACTGTGTTGCCATGAACTGTAACAATTTGTAGACGACCCCAGGTATAACAATGCATGAGCTTCCGCACATTTGACCTGCAGTGAGGCGAAAGTGGATTAAATTTATACAATTCAAATGAGCTGACATTCTTGCTGAGCCACATCACGCCCATTTGTGTAGCGAGCACTTCAGTAAGTGCGATTTCGCAAACCCCATGGAATACTGCATGGGGTTTGCTTCGAAGCTGACATGATGTTCCGGTACTCTTTCAAAATCCTGCCTGACAGGCTCAAACTGATACGGCTGTATCCTTGTGGGTCTCTCAGGCAAAGTATCAGTTTCATCTTCAGAGCTCTAGTTGGCCATTTTGCAGCGACTCCCCAGAGTGACGTAGTAGGCATATGGTCACGTGATTTGGGTGTCATGGCGACGCTTTCGGTATGACAGAAAATGCCTTTTTTCGTGCATTTATGACCCTCAGATCACAGTTTCACCTACATCATCATTCTCAGCAAGCTTTAACTGAAATCGTGTCAAAAATAACCCTTAACCTTGGACTTGTCCTTTAAGAGGCCATGCAAAAACTGAGATACATGCACAAAACCAGAAAACAAGCAAAGACAAACAAACCACTGAATGAAAAGGAAAAAAAAACAGAAAAAGGATAAAATAATGATTTGAGCAATCATCCAATGCTCTCCCTCTCTCTCTCACACACACACACACACACTCTCTCTCTCTCTCACACACACACACACACACACACACACACACACACACACACTCTCTCTCTCTCTCACATGTGTACACACACACACACACACACACTCTCTCTCTCTCTCTTCTCTCTCTCTCTCTCCACACACACACACACACACACACACACACACACACACTCTCTCTCTCTCTCTCTCTCTCTCTCTCACACTCCAAGCAAGGCTTTCCGGCACCTTCCTCCAAACTCTGACAGATTTAGTTACGCCACTGATGGGGCACTCTTTATCTCCGCGCAGCTGTCCAGCGACGCAGTCAGCGCCCTCCAAAAGGTTCGGGTACTAATATGACGCACGTAAACATGAGACTCATCCATCCCGGGTAAAAAAAAAAAAAAAAAAAAGAGTTCTGTCTCGATTCAAACGATTCTGGTTTTATTTGAGCTGGCGTAAGCAACTAGGTCAGTTATAAAACAAACATCTGATAGAATCTGAGTTGTTTGTAACAAACTTACTGCTGTTTGAGCACCAACAAAAAACTGCTCGTTAGCTGACAGTTTTCTGGACCCTATGGCGTAACTAAATACGGCAGTGGTTGAAGGAAGGATGCCGTAAACCAGTGCTTGGAGTTTGACACACTCTCTCTCTCTCACACACACACACACAACACACACACACACACACACACACACACACAAGCGCGCGCCCACCCGATCCACACTGTCTCTTCCTTTTCAGCCTTCACATTCGCTACAAACTGTACAATCAGCTTTACTTGTAAACATTTTCTTGTTAACAGGCACACACTAATCTCCAGTGGAACACAGTTAATATACAAACCTGTTTTCCTATTAGAGATTTTAATTTCTGTTTGAAATCCATGTTATACAGTCGAGAAACCACAGACTTCACAGAAAAATGACACCCACAAAATTCACTTAGCCTCCATTTTGGTTTGTCTGCTCAAACAGGGGAAGATACTCTGCAAAGTGGCGTTATGGAGTTACCTTTCGTAACCACTCAATTGTTTACCGCGGAAACTAAACCAAGCAGGGATGTGGTGCAATCACAGTCATTCTTGATTCCAGAATGGTTAAAACTGTGTCTCAAGAGTCTTTGAAAAACCATGGCTGGAGTGGTAAGCTACAGATTTTATTCTGTTCTTTTTTGTAACCTATCTTTCTCCGCCATCTCTCTCTCTCTCTGCTTATTTGTGTTTGTAGCATAGCAAGCTGCAAGGACTGGCTGTTTAGTGTACTGTTACACAGTGTTAGATAGGTGCAAATCGGCAAATGAACCTAACGCAACTGTCTTTGAGTATTAAAAGTTTTCGAGTTCGAGTTCTATATATTCCCCCCCCCCGCCCCCCTCTCCTTACTTTTCTTTATAAAATAAGCAATGACTGCTTCAGTTTTCTTTTCCAATACCACTACGAGTCATATGAACTGATCAGATGTTCTACTGCCTTATAAGTTATATGCTGGTTGTATGCTCATAATGTGTAACTGAGTGATGTATGCAGGTGTGCATCTGGTGCTGTGAACAGGCTGTTTTGTGCGGAAATTCTCATGTATAACGTTTCACTCATTCATGCCTATAAATATATATATAGATATATAGATATAGATATATAGATATATATAGATATATACACATGTATAAAAACACACAAACGTATAAATGATGCTTGTAACTTGTGTAAGTGTAACTGTAGAGTGTAGTGTAAGTGTATTTTTATATTTACTTATTTAGTCATTAGTTCTACTACTAGTACTGGCAGTAGTACTAGTAGCTTATCAAGGACTAGTTGTTACTGTTACTAGTGTTAGACAGGTTTTTGACTGAACCTAAACTACAATCCTTGTACAATAAAGCTTTCGAGTTCTCTCTCTCTCTCTCTCTCTCTCTCTCTCTCTCTCTCTCTTCTCTCTCTCTCTCTCTCTCTCTCTCTCTCTCTCTCTCTCTTGTCTCAATCTCTGTCTTTTAGGTACATTGCATTATATAGGTATCTGTCCACTATCCTTGCACGTCATTTATTGATTTAATGTTGTAAAACACAGTGAGTTTGTGTACACCAGAGAATAAAAATCAGCAATCAGTCAGATGGACCACTACCAGCTGTTATTTTGTTTGACAAAATGACAGGTTCTAAAAAACAGTGCTCAACAAATAAAAAAAGGCAGTACAGTGGCTCATGAGTGAGTGCATGTCACATGTGTAGGTGTGTGTGTGTGGCATGTGATGATGTGTATGCATGCGAGTGTGTGTGTCTGCTAGTACAGATCTGGGATGGACATGTATGTACTGTAGAGATCTGTGGGCGGACATGTATACATGTACTGTAGAGATCTGTGGGCGGACATGTATGTACTGTAGAGATCTGTGGGTGGACATGTATGTACTGTAGAGATCTGGACATGTATGTACTGTAGAGATCTGTGGGCGGATATGTATGTACTGTAGAGATCTGGACATGTATGTACTGTAGAGATCTGTGGGTGGACATGTATGTACTGTAGAGATCTGTGGGCAGACATGTATGTACTGTAACTGTAGAGATCTGTGGGCGGACATGTATGTACTGTAGAGATCTGTGGGCAGACATGTATGTACTGTAGAGATCTGTGGGCAGACATGTATGTACTGTAGAGATCTGTGGGCGGACATGTATGTACTGTAGAGATCTGTGGGCGGACATGTACCTGACCAGCTACAGTGATTATCTAACCGGTTAGCATGAATCACTTTTGCCACCTTATATCTATCTCTATACTATACCACACCAGTTTGGAAAATGTCTAGTGTGATCACTGTGCACAGTGGGAGAGATGGTGGGTGGGGAGAGAGAGAGTATGTGTGCATGTGAGACAAAGACAGGGGCAGAGAGAGAGGGGGGGGGGGAGGTGCATGTGTGTTGTGTGTGTGTGTGTGTTTTAGCGTAGTAATAATACTAATTACTTAGAACACAGCTTTATAATTATGTACCTGTTTTAAATTATTGTAATGTCTCTATGTTTTATAACAGTTATTTTATGTGCCATTTTACAAGTACTTGTTTTATATTAGTGTAATTTATTAAGTATGTATTATGAGATTGTTTGTATTTATATGATATGTTAGTAAATGTAAATGGTATATATTATGTACATGTATGTATGTGAACAAGCGCGTTGAGCTTGCTCAGCGGGGAATAGCGCTATAGAAAATTTATGTATTATTATAATTTTATTGTTATTACTATATTAGATACAGTTCTGGAAAGATTCCTCAGAAAGCAACTGTAACACGGTTCAGAAATTTTGTGATGACTGAAGCACTGTTTTCAGATGATGATACATGATCTCTCTCTCTGACCCACTGTTCAGAACTTTTGTGATGACTGAAGTACTGTTGTTTTCAGATCTCTCTCTCCGACCCTACCAGCTGGAAGGGGTTAACTGGCTGCTGAGTTGCTATGACGACAACCATGGCTGCATCCTTGGGGATGAGATGGGGCTTGGGAAAACTTGCCAGGTGCAACTTTATAAAATTATGCATGATTTAAAAATATTTAAAAAATACATTTTTGAAAGCCACTTTTTGAGTTCCACTTTTAGTTTATAGTTATACTTTTTAGTATGAGTCCACTAATATGTGACCATATGATGAAGTTTAAATTTCTGATCATACCATGAAGATCTAGTGTGGCAGCAACTAACAAACAAAAAACAAAAAAACTAGTTTTCCTCAGTTTGATTTTGTGTTTGTGCAGACGATTGCAATGCTGATGTGGCTGACAGCCACATCGGGTGACAAGCGACCCCACCTGGTGGTGTGTCCACGCTCAGTGCTTGAAAATTGGGTTGAGGAGTTTAGCAGGTAAGTCTTATTAGGTTCGTTAGTACATAGTCATATATGTGTACGCAGCTTTGTCAGTTTTTTAAGCTCAACTTTAAAACACACCACTTCTGCAATGCCTGTCCATAAAATATCTACCTATCTGTCTGTCTGCCTCTGAGAAAAGTTGATGGTATGCTGTATTCAATGAATGAAGAACACCTGAATGAGATTTTTTTGATTTTCTTAATTTAAAAAAAGATTTCCGTCTGGTTGTGTGTATATATATGCACTGTGCATATGCACCGTGTGCACAGTGACCTTGTAGAGCTGAACAGGTCACCCCTGAAAGAGAGAAATTGCATGGTGACCTTGTAAAGCTAAAAGGGACACCCCGAAGAGAGAGAAGTTGTACAGTGACCTTGTGGGACTGAAGAGGACAGCGGCAATCGGCAGGGTCACTGGAGTGGGCATCTGAAGGAAGCGTTTGAGGAAGAAGGAGGTGTAATAATTACCTAAAAACAGTTGACCAATGCCTTTTGTTGTTGCTATGTTTCAGATTCGTTGTTGTTGCTATGTTTCAGATTTGTTATTGTTGCTATGTTTCAGATTTGTTGTTGTCATGTTTCAGGTTTGTTGTTGTTGCTATGTTTCAGATTTGTTGTTGCTATTTTTCAGATTTGTTGTTGTTGCTATGTTTCAAATTTGTTGGTGTTGCTATGTTTCAGATTTGTTGTTGTTGCTATGTTTCAGATTTGTTGTTGCTATGTTTCGGATTGTTGTTGCTATGTTTCAGATTTGTTGTTGCTATGTTTCAGAGTCATTGTTGCTATTTTTCAGATTTGTTGTTGTTGCTATGTTTCAGATTTGTTGTTGTTACTATGTTTCAGATTTGTTGTTGTTGCTATGTTTTAGATTTGTTGTTGTTGCGATGTTTCAGATTTTTTGTTGTTGCTATGTTTCAGATTTGTTGTTGCTATGTTTCAGATTCGTTGTTGTTGCTATGTTTCAGATTTGTTGTTGTTGCTATGTTTCAGATTCGTTGTTGTTGCAATGTTTCAGATTTGTTGTTGTTGCTATGTTTCAGATTTGCACCTTTGCTGCGAGTGAAGTCGTTCATCGGTGACAAGGGGACACGCCACGAAATGTCAGAGAACATCAAGAAGTCCCAGCAGGGGTTAAGCTACTGCTTTGACGTCTTGGTCACAACTTACGAGGTGAAGGATGAAACAGTTAACCCTTTGGTGGCTCACACTGATTACAGTCATTTCATTTTCTTGCAACCCTTTTTGATACATTGTTAATTTTTTTTGTTGCACTGACAGTCTTGGTCACAACTTACGAGGTGAGAAATGAAACAGTTAACTCTTTGATGGCTCGCACTGATTTAGTGATTACAGCCATTTCATTTTTTTGTAACCCTTTATGATACATGGTTAAAAAAAAAAAAAAAAGATGTTGCACCGACAGTTGTTTTGCATGGCGGGTTGCTCGGGGAGACCACGCCAACCACAGCAGTGAGTGTCTTTACTTCTTGCTGTATGAGAGTGGGCCAGAAAATGTGTGATTATGTTTAATTCCAGTGTGATGAGACTGCTTTGTGGATAGATGTGGGTATCAGGAAAATCAGGATTTAGCGCTCCTTAAATGGTAACGTGTAGCCAGTTCTGTCATGTACACACAAACACATGCACATGCATGGTTCACATACACACACAGATATGTACACATGCACCCTCTCTCTATCTCTGTGTGTGTGTGTGTGTGTGTCTCTCTCTCTCTCTTAGCAAGGACTAGTTGTTAGACAGGTTTTTGAATGAACCTAAACTACAATCCTAGTAAAATAAAGTTTTCGAGTTTGAGTTCTCTCTCTCTCTCTCTCTCTCTCTCTCTCTCTCTCTCTCTCTCTCTCTCTCTCTCTCTCTCTCTCTCTCTCTCTCTCTCTCACACACACACACACACACACACACACACACACACACACACACACACACACAACTACACACACTGAGATGTGTACACACACCCAGGGATGTGCACACCCACACATGCATGCGCATATGTGCAAAAGCATGCATGTGAACACACACAGACATCTCTCACACACACACACACGCATTCACATCTCACCCACACACGCACACGCACACCCACACATCTCACACGCACACACACGTGCACACACACACACACACAAAATCACACATCTAAACAAAAGTCCACATTTGGATGTTTGATTTGTCCTCATTTCGTCCCCAGATCTGCCTGAAGGACTTTCTCTTCCTGCAGTCTGTGTCGTGGTGTGTGCTGGTTGTGGACGAAGGTCATCGCCTGAAGAACAGTGAATCACTCCTGTATCGCACCTTGGAGCAGGTAACTCACTAACACTGTGTAGTGTATATATGTCTGTTATCCTGAAGAACAGCAAATCACTCCTGTGTCGCACCTTGGAACAGGTAACTAACTAACACTGTGTCGTGTATATGTCTCTTATCCATTGTTGGAACAGGTGTACATGTTCTGTAATTGTGTTATATTCGTTATATTGAATAAAAGAAAATAAGAAAAAACTGTGTAGTGGGACAACCGGGTTTGTCTCAAGAATGGGAGGAACCGGTGAAACCAGGTTTTCTTCTTCATCCTCGTCTTCTTCATACTCTTCTTCTTCTACTATGGCTACTACTATGGCTTCTTCTATGGCTGCTACTTGTCCCTCACCCTGATATACTACTATATCATGTATAACATGTACTGGTTGACTGGGTGTAAAACACCAAGTTACTACTACTACCACCTGCTCTCCCATTAAAGCTGAGACCTTCTGCACCCCCCCCCCCCCCCCAAACACCCCCACCCAGTGGCTGTGACAAATCAATCTTTTATTTTAATCAATCTTTTATTTTATGTCTGTCAGCGAGGTGACATTAGACCAATATAATGACCAGCGGGACATTCAGCAACTGAGCAGGATGTTGCAACAATAGTGCAACTGTTGTCTTGGTTGCAGCAGGACATTCAGTGTCAGCGACTATGAGCTGGATGTTGCAACAATAGTGCAACTGTTGTCTTGGTTGCAGCGGGACATTCAGCGACTGAGCGGGACATTGCAACAATAGTGCAACTGTTGTCTTGGTTGCAGCGGGACATTCAGTGTCAGCGACTATGAGCTGGATGTTGCAACAATAGTGCAACTGTTGTCTTGGTTGCAGCAGGACATTCAGCGACTGAGCTGGACGCTGCAACAATAGTGCAACTGTTGTCTTGGTTGCAGCGGGACATTCGTCAGCTCTGAAGATGAGCGGGTTGTTGCAATGATAGTGCAAGCGTTGTCTTGGTTGCAGCAGGACATTCAGCAGCTATGAGCAGGATGTTGCAACTGTAGAGCAACAGTTGTCTTGGTTGCAGTGGGATATTCAGCAACTGTGAAGATGAGATGGATGTTGCAACGATATTGCAACCATTGTCTTGGTTGCAAAGGGGCATTCAATAACTGAGCAGGATGTTGCAACAATAGTGCAGCAGGACAGCGACTATGAGCAGGATGTTGCAACAACAGTGCAACAGTTGTCTTGGTTGCAGCAGGACATTCAGCAACTGAGAGGATGAGCAGGATGGTGCAACTGCTGTCTTGGTTGCAGGGGGACATTTAGCAACTATGAGAGGGATGTTGCAACAACAGTGCAACAGTTGTCTTGGTTGCAGTGGGACATACAGTGTCAGCAACTAAGCGGGATGTTGCAACAGTAGTGCAACCGTTGTCTTGGTTGCAGTGGGACATTCAGCGTCTGAGCGGGATGTTGCAACAATAGTGCAACCGTTGTCTTGGTTGCAGTGGGACATTCAGCGACTGAGCGGGATGTTGCAACAATAGTGCAACTGTTGTCTTGGTTGCAGCGGGACATGCAGCGACTGAGCGGGATGTTGCAACAATAGTGCAACTGTTGTCTTGGTTGCAGCGGGACATGCAGCGACTGAGCGGGATGTTGCAACAATAGTGCAACTGTTGTCTTGGTTGCAGCGGGACATCAGCGACTGAGCAGGATGTTGCAACAATAGTGCAACTGTTGTCTTGGTTGCAGCGGGACATGCAGCGACTGAGCGGGATGTTGCAACAATAGTGCAACTGTTGTCTTGGTTGCAGCGGGACATGCAGCGACTGAGCAGGATGTTGCAACAATAGTGCAACTGTTGTCTTGGTTGCAGCGGGACATTCAGCGACTGAGCAGGATGTTGCAACAATAGTGCAACTGTTGTCTTGGTTGCAGTGGGACATTCAGTGACTGAGCAGGATGTTGCAACAATAGTGCAACTGTTGTCTTGGTTGCAGTGGGCCATTCAGCGACTGAGCAGGATGTTGCAACAATAGTGCAACTGTTGTCTTGGTTGCAGTGGGCATTCAGCGACTGAGCAGGATGTTGCAACAATAGTGCAACTGTTGTCTTGGTTGCAGTGGGCCATTCAGCGACTGAGCAGGATGTTGCAACAATAGTGCAACTGTTGTCTTGGTTGCAGTGGGCCATTCAGCGACTGAGCGGGAGTTGCAACAACAGTGCAACTGTTGTCTTGGTTGCAGTGGGCCATTCAGCGACTGAGCAGGATGTTGCAACAACAGTGCAACTGTTGTCTTGGTTGCAGTGGGCCATTCAGCGACTGAGCAGGATGTTGCAACAACAGTGCAACTGTTGTCTTGGTTGCAGTGGGCCATTCAGCGACTGAGCGGGAGTTGCAACAATAGTGCAACTGTTGTCTTGGTTGCAGTGGGACATTCAGCACCATGTGTTGCTGACAGGCACACCTATTCAAAACAACCTTGGGGAGCTGTACGCACTTCTAGCCTTCATTGATGGGAAGCAGTTCAAGCCGTCGCGTCTCAACTCTTTTGTGGAGAAGTACACAAACGCCAGCAAGGACTGTAAGTTGCAGAAGCGCACGTGGAGGCAGATACACATTGTATATGTGTGCCTTCACACGCATAGGCGCACGTACAGGGTCACACGTTGGCACACGCACACATGTCAGCACATGTACACATTCACACATGTCGGCACATTCACACATGTCAGCACACATACACATTCACACATGTCGGCACATGTACACATTCACACACGCAGGCAGATAGGCACACTTACACATTCACACATGCAGGCACGTGTACACATTCACACATGCTTTTATGCTTACACATATATGCTTTATACCTGCATGCATACACATGCACAAAGTATGTATTCATGCATGTGTGCGCGCGCACACACACACACATGCACACTGATATGTCACACACACACGTACACATGCACACTGATAGTCACACACACACACACACACACACATGTACACTGATACACACACACACACACACACTCTCTCTCTCTCGCTCTCTCTGTGACTGTTAGATAGGTCCAAATGGACCTAACGTTACTATTCTTGAGTATTAAAGTTTTTGAGTTCTCTCTCTCACATGACATGTACACTGATACACACACAAACACACACATGCACATGCACTCCACACATACACACACACACACACACTGAAATAGCCTGCATCCACCCCTTGTTCAACACATATCCATGTATCTAACACAGACATTGTTTTCTGTGTGCAGTGAATGAGGAGCTGCATGGTATATTAAGACCCTACTTGCTGAGACGCACAAAATCAGGCGTGCTCAAAGACCTGCCAGAGAAATCCGACGTCGTTCTCTACCATGGCCTGAGCAAGCTGCAGAAAAAGCTCTACAAAGCCATTCTCACAAAAGACATTGGTGAGGCTTTTTCTTGCTTGGAATGATGTGTGTGTTTGGTGGAAACCTCACTGAAAAACCACTTAAAAATCATGATAATCACCATGATCAACCCACAAGGGAGTTAATTTACGCTCAGAATATGTAACACAAGTACAACAACAAAAAACTGAGTTGCCTACGCCATGATAAACCAGAATTTGTATTGGGCAATTCAGCGAAGCTGATTTTCCTGAGTTACTGCCCTTTGTAATCTTTTCTGCAAGAAGTCACGAAAGGTCGGAGCTGCCACTTCTGGGCCTATTTCTGAGTAGGGGTTGGTCCACGCTGTGTGTAACATTGGAAGCTGAACCCACAATTGCAAAGCAGTACAAATGCCGCCACTGTTGCGTTTGCAGGAATTCCATGGGGAAGGGGACAGGGGGATGGAAGCAGAATGTCTTTGAACCTTCTAGGTGAAACTCTGTGCCAGTCTCTCTAAGAAGCGTCCCAACATTATCCCAGTTCCAGTCTCACCTAAAAACCTTGTTTGCCCAGGCTTTCCAGTAGTATCTGGTACTTTGAAAAAAGGTGTGTCTGTGTGCGGCTGTTGAATGTAGATGGATGCACATGAAGAGGGAGGAAGGGGGGTGGAGGGAGAGAGCATGACAGATCTAGGAAAGAGTATTGATTATTTATTAATTTTTGTATCTGAGTGGAAGAGTGGAGATTGGTGTGAGCATGTCACACATCTGTGTGTGTGTGTGTGTGTGTGTGTGTGTGTGTGTGTGACATGGTTATTGTTTGATAGGCGATGATGGTAGACGACAATATTTAAGATTCTGTTTGTTTGAAATGTATGTTCGCGTGGTTTTTGTCATAAGGCATTTGTGCAGCGCAGTGAGTTTAACTCTGGTTAGAGAACAGCGCTTTATAAGAGTTATTTATTATTATTATTAGATGTCATGCGGGTTTGAAAGGTGTCCAGCGCGATCACTGGCTGTCATGTTGCAGAGGCGTTTGAGAACCCCTACGGCACGGGGCAGACTCGGCTGATGAACATTCTGATGCAACTGCGCAAATGTGTCAACCACCCGTACCTCTTTGACGGTGTGTATTCCTGTGTTGTTTGCTCAGCTAGTACTAGTGTGTCAGTCACTTCTACATAGGACGGTGTGTGTCAGCCACTTGTACCTGGGAAGGTGTGTCCCTGCGTCAACCACTTGTACCTAGGGAGGTGTGTGATTGTGTCAAGCACTTGTACCTGGGTAGGTGTGTGTCAACCACTTGTACCTGGGAAAGTGTGTCACTATGTCATCCACTTGTTCCTGGGAAGGTGTGTGTTCAACCACTTGTACCTGGGAAGGTATGTCACTGTCAACCATTTGTACCTAGGGAGGTGCATCACTGTGTCAAGCACTTGTACCTGGGTAGGTGTGTGTCAACCACTTGTAACCACCATGTGCCGTCTGTCTTCCTTAACTGCCATGCGCCTTCTGTCTTCTTTAACCGCCATGGGTCGTCTGTCTTTTTTAACTGCCATGGGCCTTCTGTCTTTAACCACCATGGGCCGTCTGTCTTCTTTAACCACCATGGGTCGTCTGTCTTCTTTAACCGCCATGGGCCGTCTGTCTTCTTTAACCACCATGGGCGTTCTGTCTTCTTTAACCGCCATGGGCTGTCTGTCTTTAACCACCATGGGCCGTCTGTCTTTAACCGCCATGGGCTGTCTGTCTTTAACCGCCATGGGCCGTCTGTCTTTAACCGCCATGGGCTGTCTGTCTTCTTTAACAGCCAAAGGCTGTCTTCTGTCTTTAACTGCCATGGGCTGTCTGTCTTTAACCGCCATGGGCCATCTGTCTTTAACCGCCATGGGCCGTCTGTCTTTAACCGCCATAGGCCGTCAACTTTAACCACCATGGGCTGTCTGTCTTCTTTAACCGCTATGGGCCGTCTGTCTTTAACCGCCATGGGCCATCTGTCTTTAACAGCCATGGGCCGTCTGTCTTCTTTAACTGCCATGGGCGTCTGTCTTCTTTAACCGCCATGGGCCGTCTGTCTTCTTTAACCGCCATAGGCCGTACCCCTGGAGCTAAACCAAGCTGTTTGAGTCAAGGGAGCGCCTGGTTAAGACAGGAAGTAAAGCCAGTTGGTGTTACTATTTTTAGCCAACAGCTGTGAGAGATGCAACCCGCTGTTACTATTTTTAACCAACATGTGTGAGTGATGCAACCTGATGTTACTATTTTTAACCAAAAGACGTGACAGAGGCAAACCGGGTGTTACTGTTTTTATCCAACAGACATGTGAGAGACACAGCTCGGTGTTACTATTTTTAACCAACCAACCTGACAGGACTCAGTGTTACTAATTTTAACCAACAGACATGCAAGAGACGCAACCCAGTGTTACTGTTTTTAACCAATGTACGCATGTTTTAATTTCTCTAATCAGATAATAAAGTAATCTTGAATGAGAGACGCAACCCAGAGACTGTACAATGCGGAACGGCAGCCTGTGCGCTGCTGTGTGTAAACTGTGCTGGTTCTGCATGCTGCAGGAGTGGAACCCGAACCCTTTGAGCTCGGGGAACACCTGGTTGAGGCCAGCGCCAAGCTGGTGCTGATCGACCACCTCCTGAAGTGGCTTCACGCCAATGACCACAAGGTCCTGCTTTTCTCCCAGATGACCCACATGCTGGACGTGCTGCAGGACTACCTCGGCTACAGAGGTAAGGGGGTTGGATGGGAGGGGGGCGGTACTTGCAGCAGTTCCCCCACCCCGCTGGATGATCCATGCAGATGCATTGGCCACTGTCTGAAGAAAAACAACACACACACACAAACAACAACAACAACAACAACACAACACACACAAACAACAACAACAACACAACTCACACTCACACACACACACATACACAACTACAACTACAATATCACCACACAACACATAACATACATACACACAACAACACAACACACGCACACACACATATCACCACACAACACATC
This sequence comes from Alviniconcha marisindica, assembly GCA_018857735.1. NCBI lineage: Eukaryota > Metazoa > Mollusca > Gastropoda > Provannidae > Alviniconcha > Alviniconcha marisindica. Next base: position 644,050 of record JABMCL010002025.1, on the reverse strand, counting down.
ACACACACAACAACAACACACGCCACACACACAACACACATACACACAACACACCACATATACACACAAACACACACAACACCACAACAACACACACACACAACAACACACACACACAACACAACACAACACAATAACACAACACACCAACAACACACAACACACACACATACACACACACACACACAACACAACACACCAACACACACATACACACACACACACAATAACACAACACAACACATACACACACACAGCAACAACACAAAACAGCACAGCACAACACTCACATACACAAACACACATGACCACCAAAAAAAACACCCACCCTCACACACACATATCTCATCCCAGCCACAAGAAAAGAGAACCAAGCACGTAATAGTTATCCATGAGCACAAACTTACCAGGTGGATTTCTTTTTCTTTTTCTTTTTTCTCCCTTGTGACAGGTTTTACATATGAGCGGCTGGATGGTTCAGTGAGGGGTGAGGAGCGGTTTCTGGCGGTTCAGAACTTCAACCAGAATGAGGAAACCTTCGTCTTCTTGCTCAGCACAAAAGCAGGTGTGAAAGATATGATCAGCTCCGCTTTTTGTATTATATATAATTATTTTTTAAAAGTTGTTTTGGGGTGTGTGTGTGTGTGTGGGGTTTTTTTTTTGGGGGGGGACATAAAATTTAACACCATCTTCACAGAACATATTAAAACATTGTTAACCTTTCATACATTTTGATCATACTGACCTTGAATGGATTTTGTCATTTAAATGCCATTGTTTCTTTTTAGAAGAAACAAAGTCAGATTGATACAACCATCAGGTTCAAGCACTTGTAGTCATGTAATGCAGAAAAGAATTTGACTTACAAAGTGATACTTCACCTGTCTGGAAAGCGAATGAGACCTAGAGCGCTTGTGCAGAATCTGTTTTGTACTTGTCTTACGTATTTTGAGCGCTAATTACCTCCCTTGTGTGTTGTTACTGCACATGTGTTTTTATATTATTTGTACACAGATTTTTTTGATTTTTTTTTGTACACAGATTTTGAATCTGTTGATTTGGTTTAAACAGAATTTATTTCATATTATGACGATACATTAACAACATAACAATTGGGCCACTCAACAAGCAAAAATACTTAGTATGATATATTTTAGCGTGTGTGTGTGCATGTGCACGCTGTTTGTGTGTGTGCATGGAGAGAGAGAGAGAGATCTTTTGATTTATGCATGTACAAAACAATCAATCAATCAGTCAATATTTTATTTTATGTCTGTTCACATCGAGGTGATACTAGACAACAACAAAAAACAAAAACATATAATTATTATTTATACTCATTTTCCCACAGGACTATGAACAATCGATTTGACAATATGAGCAATAACATCAGTATTATACAAAATATCTCTTACATTGTTGTAAGCATTTAAGTCATATCCATTTAAGTCATATCCGTGTAAAAAAACAGTCAGCAGGCTAACATGTAATTTGCTGAGAGGAACTGATCAATTCGTATTGTGTTGCACTTGTTTGCCTTTGTCATTCACAGGTGGCCAGGGGTTGAACCTGACAGCAGCAGACAAAAAAAAAAAAAAAAAAAAAAAAAAAAAAATTTTTTTTTTTTTTTTTTTTTTTTTTTTTTTTTTTTTTTTTTTTTTTTTTTTCCTCACATTGTCAGAACGTCATATTTTGTGTACAAGATTGGTCAGAACAGGCTCAGGTGATTTTGCCTGAGACAGAAATGTCAAACAGGTCATTGTTTGTTGCACTTGTTTGTCTCTCACGGATTGGTCAGAACAGGTCAGGTGTTTTTGTCTGTCACAGATTGGTCAGAACAGGTCAGGTGATTTTTGTCTTCATGGGATTGGTCAGAACAGGTCAGTGATTTTTGTCTCCACAGAAATGTCAGAACGGGTCAGGTGATTTTTGTCTCCACAGGATTGGTCAGAACAGGTTAGGTGATTTTTGTCTCTCTATGGGATTGGTCAGAACAGGTCAGGTGATTTTTTTGTCTCTCCACAGGATTGGTCAAAACAGATCACATGATTTTTGTCTGTCCACAGGATTGGTCAGAACAGGTCAGGTGATTTTTGTCTCTCAGGATTGGTCAGAACAGGTCAGGTGATTTTTGTCTCTCAGCGGAATTGGTCAGAACAGGTCAGGTGATTTTTGTCTCTCTATGGGATTGGTCAGAACAGGTCAGGTGATTTTTGTCTCTCACGGAATTGGTCAGAACAGGTCAGGTGATTTTTGTCTCTCACGGATTGGTCAGAACAGGTCAGGTGATTTTGTCTTCCACAGGATTGGTCATAATATGTCAGGTGATTTTTGTCTCTCACGGGATTGGTCAGAACAGGTCAGGTGATTTTGTCTCTCCACAGAATTGGTCAGAACAGGTCAGGTGATTTTTGTCTCTCCACAGGATTGGTCAGAACAGGTCAGAGGATTTTTGTCTCTCCACAGGATTTGTCAGAACAGGTCAGGTGATTTTGTCTGTCCACAGAATTAGTCAGAACAGGTTAGGTGATTTTTGTCTCTCCACAGGATTGGTCAAAACAGATCACATGATTTTTGTCTCCACAGGATTGGTCAGAACAGGTCAGGTGGTATTGTTTCTCCACAGAATTGGTTATAACAGGTCAGGTGATTTTTGTCTTTCCATAGGATTAGTCTGAACAGCGCAGGTGATTTTTTTCTTCTTCTCAGGATCAGTCAGAAGAGATCAGGTGATTTTATCTTGCCACGGGATTTGCCATAACAACACCAAAAACTGATTAAAAAAGGGAAGAAAAATATTAGACGTTTAGTCCAAAACATCTGAAGAGGGCATGATGTTCGATGTGCTATGAAATCCCTGATAAAAGACCTACTGTAAAAAATTAAGGAAGCTAAGTTTTTCTCACCTTTTAATTTGGCAACCATTGTTTTTGTGCCTTTATTTATTCTTTGCCTCGCTGCAGAACACACCCCAGGCCATTTTAGGCTCTTTTTTTCCTTTTCTTTTTTAAGATTTCTTTCGATCGTTTTGTGTGTTTTGATCTTTTTCCAGATCACTGGCAGGTAACTTTTGTTCAGCATTTTTGTCTTCTTATTTTTTTAATTTTAATCTTTTCATGGTCATGACGTTAACCCACTTGGCCCCAGACCAGCCGCTGCCCTTTCGCTACGAAATCCCATACGAAGGGAAGTAACTGGGTCAAATGAGCCCGGTATACAACTTTAAAAATCAATAATAAACACCAAACAAAAATTTCAGCTCACTTCGTATTTTCCCCAGTTTGCGAATACAGTGTGCTTGTATATCCAACGGGCTTTGATTTTTTGTACTAAAAAATAAAAGCATTAAAAAAAAAATCCAGGTCAAATATGTCCACATCTGAATGTCAGGTTTTTGGGTGCCTACGGGGTAACTGACTGCAAAATTTCCAGTTTGAATCTCCAGAGATGAAGCTCCATGAATTTGTTAGGGTGCCCACAATAAGCGACTGAGCCAAATTTGCAGTTCAAATCTCAAAGGATGAAGCTCTGACACCATTGCTAACAGTAGGGCTTTTGCTTATTTTCACGCATCTATCGCGTGTCCATCTTGCTACTTGGAAAATTCACAGCGTCTCTCAAACTCCACCGAACTTCGAACAAAAGACATCGCTGGAAGCAGTAAACAATAGCGGAAGCGAGGTTACAAGTCTCGCGAGAATCCCGTTCCGATTTGCATAAGCCGGGATGCTAGTATGGAGTATCTGGTAGCCAGCCGCTACCGGGCGGTCTGGGGTTTCGCGGTAATGCAAAAGAGTGGGCGGTGACGGGCAGTCTGGGGCCAAGTGGGTTAAAGTGATCTTAAGATTATTAAAATAATAGTCTTTTTCCAGAGCACTGGCAGTCAACTTTGGTTCAGCTTTTTTGCCTTCTTACCTTTATTTACTCTTTTTGATGGTAGTGATGTTAAAGTGATCTTAAGATTATCAAGACAATAACATGGCAATACAACACAACAAAATGCTAGCAAACTGAAAAGAAAGGAAGAAAGAGTTTTAAAAAAAAGATTTCACCGCATCAGAGGGCAAACTGTTGATGCAGACTTTTGGTGCTGGGACAAGGTAAACTGACCTGTCTTTGACCTTTGTGTCCGTTCAGGCCGGTGAAGGTGATACGCCTGATTGGCAGAAACTCTGTGGAGGAGATCATCTTGAAGCGTGCTGACGACAAGCTGAAGCTGACAAACACGGTGATAGAGAAAGGAGAATTCGACTCCGTGGAGCCCTCCACCTCCAAACAGTCCCTGACCAAAGACGCTGGACAGGTCTGTGTCATGTCACATTTGAAAACAGGACCAAGTTTTGAAGGCAGAGAGGGAAGGGCTGTATAATGAATAAATCCACCTAAGTAGTAAGGCTAGCTTTGATGGCAGGACTACATAAATCCTACGCAAGTTTTTAGGCTAGTTTTGAAGGCAGGACTAAAATCCTACCCAAGTTTTAAGACTAGTTTTGAAGGCAGGGAGGGAAGGGCTGTATAATGAGTACATCCTCTGCAAGTTTTAACTTAACCCCTTCACTGCCCCAGCCTGTCAAATTTCCGGGCTGAAAGATGGATGGATGCGCCTGCAAACAGTGTATTTTCCAGTCCTTTAACACATTTACTTTCAATGTTATGTGTTTTGATGATAATTCTTTCACATGCCAGTGCGAAAAACAAAACAAAAAGGCCTAAAGGTTTCAAATTTTGCACTTTCAAGTGACATCACGGCAATGAAGGGGTTAAGGCTAGTTTTGAAGGGAGGGAAGGGCAGCATGATAAACAAATCCTACGCAAGTTGTAAGGCTAGTTTTTAAAGTAGGGAAGGGCTGTATAAATAAGTAAATCCTACACAAGTTTTAAGACTAGTTTTGAAGGCAGGGCGCGGGTAGGGCTGCATAAATTATAATAACTAAATCCTACGCAAGTTTTAAGGCTAGTTTTGAAGGCAGGTAGGAAAGGACTGTCCACTAAATCCTACACAAGTTTTAAGGCTAGTTTGAAGGGAGGGAGAGAAGGGCTGGACACTAAATAAAGCCTACTCAAGTTTTAAGGCTAGTTTGAAGGGAGGGAGAGAAGGACTGTACACTAAATAAAGCCTACGCAAGTTTTAAGGCTAGTTTGAAGGGAGGGAGGGAAGGACTGTACACTAAATAAATCCTACACAAGTTTTAAGGCTAGTTTTGAAGGCAGAAAGAGAAGGGCTCTATAATAAATAAATCCTACACAAGTTTTAAGGCTAGTTTTGAAGGGAGGGAGAGAAGGGCTGTACACTAAATAAAGCCTACGCAAGTTTTAAGGCTAGTTTGAAGGGAGGGAAGACTGTCACTAAATAAATCCTAACAGTTTTAAGGCTAGTTTTGAAGGCAGGAAGGGAAGGCTTAAATAAATCCTACACAAGTTTTAAGGCTAGTTTTGAAGGGAGGGAGAGAAGGACTGTACACTAAATAAATCCTACACACGTTTTAAGGCTAGTTTTGAAGGCAGAAGGGAAGGACTGTAATAAATCCTACACAGTTTTAGGCTGTTAAGGGAGGGAGAGAAGGGCTGTACACTAAATAAATCCTACACAAGTTTTAAGGCTAGTTTTGAAGGGAAGAGAGAAGGGCTTAATAAATCCTACACAATTTTAAGGCTAGTTTAAGGGAGGGAGAGAAGGGCTGTCACTAAATAAATCCTACACAAGTTTTAAGGCTAGTTTGAAGGGAGGGAGAGAAGGGCTGACACTAAATAAAGCCTACACAAGTTTTAAGGCTAGTTTGAAGGGAGGGAAGGACTGTACACTAAATTCTACACAAGTTTTAAGGCTAGTTTGAAGGGAGGGAGGAAGGACTGGAACTAAATCCTACACAAGTTTTAAGGCTAGTTTTGGGGGAAAGGGAGGGAGAGAAGGGCTGGACACTAAATAAATCCTACACAAGTTTTAAGGCTAGTTTTGAAGGCAGAAAGAGAAGGGCTCTATAATAAATAAATCCTACACAAGTTTTAAGGCTAGTTTTGAAGGGAGGGAGAGAAGGGCTGTACACTAAATAAATCCTACACAAGTTTTAAGGCTAGTTTTGAAGGCAGGAGGAAGGATGTACAAATCCTACACAAGTTTTAAGGCTAGTTTGAAGGGAGGGAGAGAAGGGCTGTACACTAAATAAAGCCTACACAAGTTTTAAGGCTAGTTTGAAGGGAGAGAGAGAAGGGCTGTACACTAAATCCTACACACATTTTAAGGCTAGTTTGAAGGGCTGGACACTAAATAAATCCTACACAAATTTTCAGGCTAGTTTGAAGGGAGGGAGAGAAGGGCTGTACACTAAATAAATCCTACACAAGTTTTAAGGCTAGTTTGAAGGGAGGGAAGGACTGTACACTAAATAAAGCCTACACAAGTTTTAAGGCTAGTTTGAAGGGAGGGAGGGAGAGAAGGGCTGTACACTAAATAAATCCTACACAAGTTTTAAGGCTAGTTTTGAAGGCAGGAAGGGAAGGACTGTACACTAAATCCTACACAAGTTTTAAGGCTAGTTTGAAGGGAGGGAGAGAAGGACTGTACACTTAAATCCTACACAAGTTTTAAGGCTAGTTTTGAAGGCAGGAAGGGAAGGACTGTCACTAAATCCTACACACGTTTTAAGGCTAGTTTGAAGGGAGGGAGAGAAGGGCTGTACACTAAATAAAGCCTACACAAGTTTTAAGGCTAGTTTGAAGGGAGAGAGAGAGGGGAGGAGGAAGGGCTGGACACTAAATAAATCCTACACAAGTTTTCAGGCTAGTTTGAAGGGAGGGAGAGAAGGGCTGTACACTTTAAATAAGTTTTAAGCTTTTGAAGGAGGGAAGGCGTCACAATTTCAGTTTTAAGGCTAGTTTGTGAAGGCTGTACCTAATAAAGTGGAAGGTGAAGGGAGAAGGCTGTACACTAAATAAATCCTACACAAGTTTTGAAGGCTAGTTGAAAGGGGAGAAGGGTGAAATAATAAGTACACTTTTAAGCTAGTGGGGAGAGCCTACACAAGTTTTAAGGCTAGTTTGAAGGGAGAGAGAGAAGGGCTGTACACTAAATCCTACACGAGTTTTAAGGCTAGTTTTGAAGGCAAGGAGGAAGGACTGTACACTAAATAAAGCCTACACCAGTCAGTCTCCCTGGACTGTTTTCTCTGCTGTTGCTGCCCAGCTGCAGGACATCCTGAAGTTTGGTGTCGACAAGCTGCTGAACGACGAGACAGAGGAGGTGGATGTGGACTTCACTCGCATGTTGGGGCCGACCGTGGACGGAGAGTGGCAGACGGAGGAAGGGGTCAGAGGCCAGGAGGAGGGGGAGGAGGAGGAGGTGGGTTTGGAGCTGTTGATCTCGTCCGCTAACGTTTCGAGAGCTGTAAATAAATGGTTGGCTTCCTGGTATTGGGCAATTCAGGTTTGCTAGAGTGAATGAGCTTTGTAAGCTTTTGCGCAAGAAGTTGCGAGAGGTCGCAGCGCATTTCCGGGCCGATTTCTGAGTAGGCATTGCTTCACTCTGTGTATAACAATGGAAGTTGAACCTAGAATTGGAAGCAGTACAAATGCCAATACTGTTGCAGTTGCAAAAATTACCGTGGAAAGGGGATGGAGGGTGGAAAAAAGTGTCTTTGCGTCGTTTTTTGGCTGACCAGAAGATCGCGAGTTCGTAGAAAAAAAGTGTTTTGGGGCATCCTATAGCACGAGCAACAAGTTATTGCTTATTTCCAGACACATTATGACTACGGGCCTCCAAAAAATGCCTTAAAGTTGGCAGTGTAAAATTCACTTCACCGCCTACCAGTGTGAAGAAAGTACGCACCGGAAGTAAAAGCAGCCAAGGGACTTAAGCGATGCCGGGCAAAAGTCAAGGGAGTTAACAACCCTGCCTGAATCACCCAATAACCATTACAGTTGACTGGGCATGTTTTTTGTGTTTAAAAAAAAATCCTGTTTGAATGATTTGGGCCTGGTATCCATCATTTGACTTTAAAGTGTGCTCACATGTAAATTAATAGGATTTTTTTGTTTCTAAGTCAGTTTCACTTTAAAGTGTGCTCACATATAAATTAATGTGGATTTTTTTGTTTCTAAGTCAGTTTCACTTTAAAGTGTGCTCACATGTAAATTAATGTGGATTTTTTTGTTTCTAAGTCAGTTTCACTTTAAAGTGTGCTCACATGTAAATTAATATGGAATTTTTTGTTTCTAAGTCAGTTTCACTTTAAAGTGTGCTCACATGTAAATTAATATGGATTTTTTTGTTTCTAAGTCAGTTGTTTTTTTTGGTGTCATTTACTAACCTACAATGTTATCTTATTCTTAATAACCATAAGATCGCTTATGTGAAAATACTTTTTTAAATAAAAAAGAAGAACTTTTAACTGCAGGTACACATTTTGCCCATCTATATATATAATTATACATGCATGAAGAACTTCTAATTAAAGTACACATTTAGCATAATTATTTATATATGATTACATATGCTTATGCATTCAGTGCTCACAGTTTTTGAGATGACATTAAGTAAATAAACATGGTGCTTAACATCCACAGAAACCACAAGGCTTATTAGGGATGGGGAGAAGGGGGGGAAAGGGGTATGGAGGAGGGGGGAGAGGGAAATTATATCTATCGCTGCGCTGTCACCACCGGAATGACTTCCTCATTAAGGTGGGCAGCGATGAGAGCCATTTTAATGCTTCATAATTGTGAGGGACAAAGCCACAAGACAGTGTCCACAGACCATAACTTTTGAAGTGAAAGGAGAGCTGAAGCGGATTCGAACCGAGGTCCCCCTATTTGAGATGACATTTTCAGAGCTGTCTTTTTTGTATTGCCACATGACTGCCATCACCTTTCTCTGCCCCCACCAACACCAACAGCGCCCCCCCAACACCCAACACCCACCCACCCAAAATATTTGTCTTGATTAATGAATGAATGAAAATTTACATATGGTGCATAAAAACCTCCACACAAAACCTTGCGTGTTCACAGCGGCAGAGACACACACTGCATACATGTAAACCCTCACAAGCTAAAACTGCACAAAGACATTTGTACCAGTAAAGTACAAACAGCCCCTACCCACCCACTCACCCACCCCAACCCCTCCTGAAAGTGCAGCTTTATTGGGAGGGGGTTATGCTCGTTCTTAATTGGGCGAACATTTGTTTGTGAACATAGTTGGGAGTATTCAATGAATATAGCTGGTTCGTAATTGGGCAAACTTTTGCTTTGCGAATATAGTTCGGAGTATTCGTCAAACTGTATTTGGGGTCCAAAAAGCTTCGCTCAACGTGTTCTGGGAATATTCGCCCTGTTCAACAAACCTTGTCTCTGATTGGCTGAGAGCAGAGAGCTCTCATGTGGATGAGGAAGAAATAAAAAATAAAAATGGATGACGGTGTTGCTAGGTACTTCACTTGCTTCGGAGGGAATTCTTTTATTTGTTGACTTGTGGGAGGTGCAGCCTTGTCTCTGGGACCCAGAATGAGATAGTAGTTAGTTGAATTACCCTGTGAGGGATGATTAAAGTATATTGACTTGACCTGACTTGACTTTAGCCTACATTTTGGATCACGCTGTCTGCTGCGCTTCCGCCGCAAGTTCAGGCCGAAGCTTGCATCTCATTATAAGCCAGTTAAGAACAAAGTATAGTTCGTTGAACCACGTTCAGCAAGCTAAAAGTTCGGTTACGAAACGCGTCATAGTTCGTTGAACTGTTTGAAGTATGTTCGGCGAACAAACACTTCGCCCAATTGAGAACGGGCTTCAGGGTTAGAGCAGTTCTGCTGTCCTGTACGTACGTGTTTCTGCTGATGTTTGTCACGGAACGTGCTTTGTTTCTGTGTTCTGACCTTCAGGGGGAGAACGGGGTGGTGGTGGATGAGACCCCACAGAGCTTGTACGTGTTTGAAGGTCACGATTACTCCAAGGACACCAGGGATACCTCCGCTGCGGACCAAGATGCCTTTCAGACGCTCATGGAGTGTGAGTTGTTGTTGATCGCCTTTCTGTAACGCCGTTCTCCTCTCTTGGGCAGACTCACAGCACTCTTGTCGTGTGGGATTCTGAATGACTGACTGCCGCTTTTTATAGCACGTTTTTGACGATCTGCTTAAGTGGTGTACTTACAGTGCTGTTTGGTTGCTGCGTAGCCGGTGCCATGTGAAACTGCTGCCATCTCGGCACATGTTCTGTGTACACCATGCACCGGTTTACAGAGGTAATATAGCATAGTATATTACTACAGGTACCTCAGATGATATGGGACCTGATAGAACATGTAACAACAGTTTGGGCAGAAGTCTGACTAACTCCACCTCATCTTGCTGCTGTTTGTAGTGGACAGAAGTCTGACTAACCCCACCCATCTTGCTGCTGTTTGTAGTGGACAGAAGTCTGACTAACACCACCTCATCTTGCTGCTGTTTGTAGTGACAGAAGTCTGACTAACCCCACCTCATCTTGTTGTTGTTTGTAGTGGACAGAAGTCTGACTAACCCCACCTCATCTTGCTGTGTTTGTAGTGGACAGAAGTCTGACTAACACCACCTCATCATTCTGCTGTTTATAGTGGAAAGAAGTCTGACTAACCCCACCTCATCTTGCTGCTGTTTGTAGTGGAAAGAAGTCAAACTAACACCACCTCATCATTCTGCTGTTTATCGTGAAAAGAAGTCTGACTAACCCCACCTCATCTTGCTGCTGTTTGTAGTGGAAAGAAGTCTAACTAACACTACCTCATCATTCTGCTGTTTATCGTGAAAAGAAGTCTGACTAACCCCACCTCATCTTGCTGCTCTTCAGAATGGAAAGAAGTCTGACTAACTCCACCTGATCTTGCTGCTGTTTGTAGTGGAAAGAAGTCCGACTAACCCCTCCACATCTTGCACCTCTTTAATAAATAATAATAATTCTTATAAAGCGCTGTTCTCTAATCAGAGTTAAAACTCACTGCGCTGTACAAACATCTTATGACAAAACCACAGTAACATACATTTCAAACAAACAGAACCTTAAATATTGTAGTCTACCATTATCGCCTATCAAACAATAACCATGTTGCACATAGACACATACACACACACAGTGACATGTGCACATCAATCTCCGCTCGTCCACTCAGATACAAAAATTAATAAATAATGAATACTCTTTCCTAGATCTCTCATGCTTTAGAATGGAAAGAAGTCTGACTAACACCACGTCATCTTACTGTTGTTTGTAGTGGACGGAAGTCTGACTAACACCACCTCATCTTGCTGTTGTTTGTAGTGGACGGAAGTCCTGACTAACACCACCTCATCTTGCTGCTGTTTGTAGTGGAAAGGAGTCTGACTTACTCCACCTCATCTTGCTGTTGTTTGGAGTGGACAGAAGTCTGACTAACACCACCTCATCTTGCTGCTGTTTGTAGTGGACAGAAGTCTGACTAACACCACCTCATCTTGCTGTTGTTTGTAGTGGACAGAAGTCTAACACCACCTCATCTTGCTGCTGTTTGTAGGGGACAGAAGTCTGACTAACACCACCTCATCTTGCTGTTGTTTGTAGTGGACAGAAGTCTAACACCACCTCATCTTGCTGCTGTTTGTAGGGGACAGAAGTCTGACTAACACCACCTCATCTTGCTGTTGTTTGGAGTGGACAGAAGTCTGACTTACTCCACCTCATCTTGCTATTGTTTGGAGTGGAAAGAAGTCTGACTTACTCCACCTCATCTTGCTGTTGTTTGTAGTGGACAGAAGTCTGACTTACTCCACCCCATCTTGCTATTGTTTGGAGTGGACAGAAGTCTGACTTACTCCACCTCATCTTGCTATTGTTTGGAGTGGAAAGAAGTCTGACTTACTCCACCTCATCTTGCTGTTGTTTGTAGTGGACAGAAGTCTGACTAACACCACCTCATCTTGCTATTGTTTGGAGTGGAAAGAAGTCTGACTTACTCCACCTCATCTTGCTATTGTTTGGAGTGGAAAGAAGTCTGACTTACTCCACCTCATCTTGCTGTTGTTTGTAGTGGACAGAAGTCTGACTAACACCACCTCATCTTGCTATTGTTTGGAGTGGAAAGAAGTCTGACTTACTCCACCTCATCTTGCTGCTGTTTGTAGTGGACAGAAGTCTGACTTACACCACCTCATCTTGCTATTGTTTGGAGTGGAAAGAAGTCTGACTTACTCCACCTCATCTTGCTGCTGTTTGTAGTGGACAGAAGTCTGACTTACACCACCTCATCTTGCTATTGTTTGGAGTGGAAAGAAGTCTGACTTACTCCACCTCATCTTGCTGTTGTTTGTAGTGGACAGAAGTCTAACACCACCTCATCTTGCTGTTGTTTGTCGTGGACAGAAGTCTAACACCACCTCATCTTGTTGTTTGTAGTGGAAAGGTAAGCTTTCTGTCTGTGTGTCAAGCAGTGAGCAAAGCGGAGAGAGAGGAGAGTGCAGCAGGGGAGAGAAGTAGGAGGAAAAAGGGCACAGTGGCGCTGGCGGGCCTGCTGCCAGAAGTGGTCCGGAAGCCGCGCAAACAACTCACTCCAGAGGAGCTAGAGGCACGGCGGAAAAAGGTCAGTTGTCCAGCCACTTCTTCTCCTTTATCCTTTTGTATGAATGAATGAACGGTGAGTTGTCCGGCCACTTCTTCTCCTTTATCCTTCTGTGTGAATGAATGAACGGTGAGTTGTCCGGCCACTTCTTCTCCTTTATCCTTTTGTATGAATGAATGAACGGTGAGTTGTCCGGCCACTTCTTCTCCTTTATCCTTTTGTATGAATGAATGAACGGTGAGATGTCCGGCCACTTCTTCTCCTTTATCCTTTTGTATGAATGAATGAACGGTGAGTTGTCCAGCCACTTCTTCTCCTTTATCCTTTTGTATGAATGAATGAACGGTGAGTTGTCCGGCCACTTCTTCTCCTTTATCCTTTTGTATGAATGAATGAACGGTGAGTTGTCCGGCCACTTCTTCTCCTTTATCCTTTTGTATGAATGAATGAACGGTGAGTTGTCCAGCCACTTCTTCTCCTTTATCCTTTTGTATGAATGAATGAACGGTGAGTTGTCCAGCCACTTCTTCTCCTTTATCCTTTTGTATGAATGAATGAACGGTGAGTTGTCCAGCCACTTCTTCTCCTTTATCCTTTTGTATGAATGAATGAACGGTGAGTTGTCCAGCCACTTCTTCTGCTTTATCCTTTTGTATGAATGAATGAACGGTGAGTTGTCCGGCCACTTCTTCTCCTTTATCCTTTTGTATGAATGAATGAACGGTGAGTTGTCCAGCCACTCTTCTCCTTTATCCTTTTGTATGAATGAATGAACGGTGAGTTGTCCAGCCAGTTCTTCTGCTTTATCCTTTTGTATGCATGAATGAACGGTGAGTTGTCCAGCCAAAACTTCTCTTTATCCTTTTGTATGAATGAATGAACGGTGATTGTCCAGCCAGTTCGTCTCTTTATCCTTTTGTATGAATGAATGAACGGTGAGTTGTCCAGCCACTTCTTCTCCTTTATCCTTTTGTATGAATGAATGAACGGTGAGTTGTCCAGCCAGTTCTTCTCCTTTATCCTTTTGTATGAATGAATGAACGGTGAGTTGTCCAGCCAGTCCTTCAGTTCACACAGTGCATGCATATAAGCTCTCTCAAGCTAAAAACTACCAAAGGACACTCATACCAATAAAGTATTTAAGGTCTTTTCACACAACCGACTAATCTTGCAGTTATCATGCTATCAACATTATGTCAGCAAGTTGCACATTTTTTTATTTTTTTTTAAACATCTGGCCAGTAGTCATCTTGTTTCTTGTACTTTACGGATATTTTGTACAGCTACCGTTAGCAGCGTTTTAACTTTTGGACTGACTTTCTGGGGTCCTGCATTGAAATGAGACAGAAACACTGATTGGACAAGGATGCCAGTGGTGTGCAAGTACAAAGCAGTGTGTGACTCAGTGGTGTGCAAGTACAAAGCAGTGTGTGACTCAGTGGTGTGCAAGTACAAAGCAGTGTGTGACTCAATGGTGTGCAATTACAAAGCAGTGTGTGACTCAGTGGTATGCAGTTACAAAGCAGTGTGTGACTCAGGTGGTGGGGCAAGTACAAAGCAGTGGTTGAATTATTGTTTTGTGTATAGTTTAAACAAAGAAGTGCTGTGCAATGTACTCACTATGTGAATTATTGCTGTGCAAGTGTCCCCATGTGTGAATCAGTGTTGTCCAAGTACCTCACTGTGTAACTTATTTGTGCAAGTCCCTCACAATTATTGTCTGTGGTGTACCTCATGTGAAATTTTGTGTCAAAAGTACATTCAGTTGACACTACAGGGTGTGCAGGTACAAAGCAGTGTGTGCTCAAATGGTGTCAAGTACAAGAGTGTGTGACTCATGGTGTGCAATAAAAGTGTGTGACTCAATTGTGCAATTACTAAGCAGTGTGTGACTCAGTGGTATGCAGTTACAAAGCAGTGTGTGACTCAGTGGTATGCAGTTACAAAGCAGTGTGTGACTCAGTGGTATGCAGTTACAAAGCAGTGTGTGACTTGGTGGTGTGCAAGTACAAAGCAGTGGTTGAATTATTGCTGTTCAAGTGTACCTCATGTCTTTAACAAAGAAGTGCTGTGCAAATGTACCTCACTATGTGAATTATTGCTGTGCAAGTGTACCTCATGTGTGAATCAGTGTTGTCCAAGTGTACCTCACTGTGTAATTATTACTGTGCAAGTGTACCTCACTGTGTGAATTATTGCTCTGTGAGTGTACCTCACTGTGTAAATCGTTGTTGTTCAGATAGTCTTTTCATCCACACACAGATAGCACAGGTAACCAGGGTGCATAAATCGTTCAGAAAGAAGCACAGTTTCATGGCAGTTGCTTCTTTCAAATTGTGTTAATTTGAGAACAGAATTGGGCTCTTTTTTTTTTTCATGCATTCCAAATCTAGTGTACTGAAAGGGATTGAGGATGCTGCACACATTTCCGCCTGCTATTGGCAGAAGCCAAAGAAAAATGAGTTTTGCGATGGTTGCTGTTGATGCGGTGTTTGACTCCAACAGAGGCAAGAGGCAGCGGAGAAGCGAGCGCAGAAAGCCGCTGAAGAGAAAGAGAGGAAAAGGTGAGCACTCTGTTCTCATCTGCTCTCTGTAACACTGATACTCTGTTCTCATCTGCTCTCTGTAACACTGGTACTCTGTTCTCATCTGCTCTCTGTAACACTTATACTCTGTTCTCATCTGCTCTCTGTAACACTGATGTTCTGTTCTCATCTGCTGTCTGTAACACTGATGTTCTGTTCTCATCTGCTCTCTGTAACACTGGTACTCTGTTCTCATTTGCTCTCTGTAACACTTATACTCTGTTCTCATCTGCTCTCTGTAACACTGGTACTCTATTCTCATCTGCTCTCTGTAACACTGGTACTCTGTTCTCATCTGCTCTCTGTAACACTGGTACTCTGTTCTCATCTGCTCTCTGTAACACTGATACTCTGTTCTCATCTGCTCTCTGTAACACTGATACTCTGTTCTCATCTGCTCTCTGTAACACTGATACTCTGTTCTCATCTGCTCTCTGTAACACTGGTACTCTGTTTTCGTCTGCTCTCTGTAACACTGGTACTCTGTTCTCATCTACTGTCTGTAACACTGATACTCTGTTTTCATCCGCTCTCTGTAACACTGTTCTCATCTGCTGTCTGTAACACTGATACTCAGTTTTCATCCACTCTCTGTAACACGTACTCTATTCTCATCTGCTCTCTGTAACACTGGTACTCTGTTCTCATCTGCTGTCTGTAACACTGATGTTTTCTCATCTGTAACACTTACTCTGTTCTCATCTGCTGTCTGTAACACTGATACTCATGTTTCAGTCATCCACATGCCTCTGTCATACACTGTACTCTGTTCTCATCTGCTCTCTGTAACACTGGTACTCTGTTCTCATCTGCTCTATCACAGTATGTAACACTGGTACTCTGTTCTCATCTGCTCTCTGTAACACTGACCATGCAGTCACCACATGCCTTGTCATAATGTCTGCTGATGGGTTTTTTGGCAGTCCTCAAATGATATGAGAATGCAGTGTGTGTGGAGATGCACACACACACATTCACATACACACACACACACACACACACACACACACACCACACACACACCACACACACACACACACAACACACAAAACACACACACACACCACTCACTCACACCACTCACTCACTCACTCACTCACTCACCACCACTCACACACACACACACACACACACACACACACACACACACACACACACACACACACACACCACACACACACACACACACACACACACACACACACACCACACACACACACACACACACACACACACCACACACACACACACACACACACACACCATTTAAAGACTGCGAACCAACAGGGCTAAAAATGGATATTGCAAGGTTTCCTCACAAGATTGTTAAATAAGGAGGGGGCTACTACCTGTGAGTTTTGTCAGACATTTGTCTGTCTTTTGCTGTAGACTTCATTGAACTTGTCTTTCATGCAGATGACTAGGGGTCAGATCCAAATCTTGTGACTGAATGAGGTGTGTGTGTGTTGTGTTTGCTTGCAGATTGTGTTTGTGTGTGTGTGTGTGTGTTGTGTGTGTGTGTGTGTGTGTGTGTGTGTGTGTGTGTGAGAGAGAGAGAGAGAGAGAAGAAGAAAAAACATGTGTAACTGTGTGGATGTGGGTGTGGATGCGCGTGTGTGTGTGTGTGTGTGTGTTGTGTTTGCTTGCTTGCTGATTGTGTGTGTGTGTGTGTGTGAGAGAGAGAGACAGAGAAAGAGAAGAAAAAAACATATGTAACTCTCTGTGTGTGTGTGTGTGTGTTGTGTTTGCTTGCAGATTGTGTGTGTGTGTTGTGTTTGCTTGTAGATTGTGTTTGTGTGTGTGTGAGAGAGGGAGAGAGAGAAAGAGAAGAAAAAACATGTGTGTAACTGTGTGTGTGTGTGTGTGGGAGAGAGAGAGAGAGAGAAATGCTGTTAATGGGAGTGTTTGCTTTTCATTCCCACTTTTTAATGTATGTTATGTTCAGTGGGAAGAAAGCCCATAGCATCTTTGTCTTTTCAGGGATGCTTTGTGGAAGAAGCATTCTTACAAGTCGGTCAGCATTGTGATCGACAGTGAGGGGGAGGAAGAGGAGGAAGAAGAAGAGGAAGGAAGAGAGGAGGAGGAAGACAGACCCCGGAAATCCATCAACTACGTGATAGGAGATGTGACTCGGCCGGTGCCCACAGCGAAAACCCCTGTCAACATCATCATTCATTGTGCGGGTTAGTATTCAGTTCAGTTCAGTTCAAGATGGTATCTATGCGCTCGGAAAAGCCCATACGCGCTCCACCCAATCTCTCAGAAGTTTCCCCGACGTTGCCTTTGAAACGGTTCCAATGTTCGTCTGATTGACGATGGCCCTCTCTCGTCCTTTCGAGGAAGATCGTCTAGCGCTTCCTCTTTCCACGCCTCTCTCCTCCAGATGATTTATGGTGTGCTGTCCTTGGCCTTGTGTGCGCAGGTAGTGTCTCAAGCTTCTCAATACTTTAGATCTTCCGAGAAGCAAGATGGTTAATGTGTTTATAATATATGGTAATCGGGATGTCATTTCAAAGTTGGAAGGTTCTTCTTCTTCCTCCATATAGCGTCCAACTTCAACATTATTAAGACTCGTGGTGCATGGTTGTATGGTGTACACAGAGCGCACCAAGACGGCAGCAGTTTCACGTGGCACCAGCCATGTAACAGCCAAACAGCGCTGTAAGCACACCACCTCGGTGGATATTCAAAAACACGCTATGAAAAGCTATAGCCACTCATCCACAATTGCGTATGGTAATAATGCAGTGAGTCTGCTCAAGAGCGGAGAATAGTGCTGTATAAAAGTGGACAACAACAACGATATGCTCCAGTGATGTGCTCCAATGATACGCTCTAGTGATATGCTCCGATGATACGCTCCAGTGATACGTTCCAGTGATACGCTCTAGTGATATGCTCCAATGATACGCTCCAATAATGCGCTCCAGTGATACGCTCCAATGATACGCTCCAGTGATACGCTCCATGATACACCTGTTGCAGATGACTCTGGCTACTGGGGAAGAGGAGGCCTGTTCTCTGCGATATCCGCACGGTCCGAACAGCCCCAGAGACAGTACGAGCTGGCTGGGCGAGTGAACGGTGAGCATGTGAACACTTCTCTGGTGACTGTGCTTGAACGGTGAGCATGTGGACACTTGTCTGGTGACTGTGTTTGAACGGTGAGCATGTGGACACTTGTCTGGTGACTGTGCTTGAATGGTGAGCATGTGGACACTTGTCTGGTGACTGTGTGGGCTTGAGCGGTGAGCATGTGGACACTTGTCTGGTGACTGTGTTTGAATGGTGAGCATATGGACACTTGTTTGGTGACTGTGCTTGAACGGTGAGCATGTGGACACTTGTCTGGTGACTGTGCTTGAGCGGTGAGCATGTGGACACTTGTCTGGTGACTGTGCTTGAGCGGTGAGCATGTGGACACTTGTCTGGTGACTGTGCTTGAACGGTGAGCATGTGGACACTTGTCTGGTGACTGTGCTTGAACGGTGAGCATGTGGACGCTTGTCTGGTGACTGTGTTTGAGCGGTGAGCATGTGGACACTTGTCTGGTGACTGTGCTTGAACGGTGAGCATGTGGACGCTTGTCTGGTGACTGTGTTTGAGCGGTGAGCATGTGGACACTTGTCTGGTGACTGTGCTTGAACTGTGAGCATGTGGACGCTTGTCTGGTGACTGTGTGCTTGGACGGTGAGCATGTGGACACTTGTCTGGTGACTGTGTGCTTGGACGGTGAGCATGCGGACACCTGTTTAGTGACTGTGGGTTTGGATGGTGAGTAGGTGGACACTCATCTGGTGACTGTGTGGGCTTGGACGGTGAGTCAGTGGACACTCGTCTGGTGACTGTGTGGGCTTGGACGGTGAGTCAGTGGACACTCGTCTGGTGACTGTGTGGGCTTCGGTGGTGAGCATGTGGACACTTATGACTGTGGGCTTGGACAGTGAGCAGGTTGACACTTGTGACTATGTGGGCTTGGTGAGCATTTGGACACTTGTCTGGTGACTGTGTGGGCTTGGTGAGCATGTGGACACTTGTCTGGTGACTGTGTGGGTTTGGACAGTGAGCATGTGGACATTTCTGGTGACTGTGTGGCTTGGATGGTGAGCATGTGGACACTTGTCTGGTGACTGTGTGGGCTTGGATGGTGAGCATGTGGACACTTGTCTGGTGACTGTGGGCTTGGACGGTGAGCATGTGGACACTTGTCTGGTGACTGTGTGGGCTTGGATGGTGAGCATGTGGACACTTTGTCTGGTGACTGTGTGGGCTTGGATGGTGAGCATGTGGACACTTGTCTGGTGACTGTGTGGGCTTGGATGGTGAGCATGTGGACACTTGTCTGGTGACTGTGTGGGCTTGGACGGTGAGCATGTGGACACTTGTCTGGTGACTGTGTGGGCTTGGACAGTGAGCATGTGGACATTTTGTGACTGTGTGGGCTTGGATGGTGAGCATGTGGACACTTGTCTGGTGACTGTGTGGGCTTGGACGTGAGCATGTGGACACTTTTCGGGTGACTGTGTGGGCTTGGATGGTGAGCATGTGGACACTTGTCTGGTGACTGTGTGGGCTTGGACTGAGTGAGCATGTGGATTTTTGTGACTGTGTGGGCTTGGATGGTGAGCATGTGGACACTTGTCTGGTGACTGTGTGGGCTTGGACAGTGAGCATGTGGACACTTGTCTGGTGACTGTGTGGGCTTGGATGGTGAACATGTGGACACTTGTCTGGTGATTGTGTGGGCTTGGATGGTGAGCATGTGGACACTTGTCTGGTGACTGTGTGGGCTTGGATGGTGAGCATGTGGACACTTGTCTGGTGACTGCTTGGATTTGGACAGTGAGCATGTGGATTTTTGTGACTATGTGGACTTGGATGGTGAGCATGTGGACACTTGTCTGGTGACTGTGTGGGCTTGGATGGTGAGCATGTGGATTTTTGTGACTATGTGGACTTGGATGGTGAGCATGTGGACACTTGTCTGGTGACTGTGTGGGCTTGGATGGTGAGCATGTGGACACTTGTCAGTTGACTGTGGGCTTGGACAGTGAGCATGTGGACACTTGTCTGGTGACTGTGTGGGCTTGGACGGTGAGCATGTGGACACTTGTCTGGTGACTGTGTGGGCTTGGATGGTGAACATGTGAACACTTGTGACTGTGTGGGCTTGGACGGTGAACATGTGGACACTTGTCTTATATGACTGTGTAGACTTCTTTTGGGTTCTTTTGTTTTCATGATCAATGTGCATTTTTTTGCTACAGTGAGCATTTGACTTTTCAGATATGAGATATTAGTGTGGGTGTTTGATCTCTCTCTCTCTCTCTCTCTCTCTCTCTCTCTCTTCTCTCTCTCTCTCTCTCTCTCTCTCTCTCTCTCTCTCTCTCAATATCAATCCTTCATATGCACAACTATAGTCTGTACTGCGAGGTGGTAGATCAGCCACCTGCACCCCTTCAAGAGGGCCAATGATCTAAATGAATCAATCTGCTGGATCCTCTCTGTATCTCTCTGTCTCTGTCTCTCAGTCTGTCTCTCTCTCTTTCTCTCCCACCCTCCACACTCTCTCTTCATCTTTCTCTCTTCCTCCTTCTCCCCACCCCCTCTCTCTTTGTGTTTTGAATAGGTTTGATAAGAATTAAAATTAAGTAACACTACTAGTACTAGTAGCAGTTTTTCTGAATCGGAAACTGAGTTGGAGAAAAAGGAGTTATGAACAGATAGAGGTGAAGGTGACTTCATTTGCAGACTTGTCTCTTGGCGACTGCCATCTGATACCAATGACCAGGTCTGCAGAAACGGAGGAGGAGGAGGAGGAGGAGGGAGAGTCTGCAGACAGCAAAGACATGGCAAGTACCCCTTTGCTCCCGCCCCTCCTCCCATCACATCCTCAAACTTACATGTAGGACATCACATCCTCCAGTTTACACACAGTACATCACATCCTCCAGTTTACACAGTACATCACACCCTCCATTTTACACGTAGTACATCACATCCTGTATTTTAAACACAGTACATCAAATTCTCCACTGTACATATAGTGCATCACATCCTGCATTTTAAACACAGTACATCGAATTCTCCACTTTACATGCAGTACATCACATCCTGCATTTTAAACGCAGTACATTGAACTCTCCACTTACACATAGTGCATCACATCCTCCATTTTATGCATAGTACAAATCCTCCACTTTACACATAGTGCATCACATCCTCCACTTTACACATAGTGTATCACATCTTCCACTTTACACATAGTGCATCACATCCTCCACTTTACACATAGTGCATCACATCCTCCACTTTACACATAGTGCATCTTATCCTCCACTTTACACAGTACAGCACATTCTCCACTTTACACATACTACAACACATCATCCTCATCCATTTTACATATAGCACATCACATCCTTCACTTTACACATAGTACACAACATCCTCCACTTTACACATAGTACATCACATCCTCCACTTTACACATAGTAATTACATCATCCACTTTATACACAGTACATCACGCCCTCCACTTTACACACAGTACATCACATCCTCCACTTTACACACAGTACATCACATCCTCCACTTTACACACAGTACATCGCATCCTCCACTTTACATGCAGTACATCACACCCTCCACTCTACACACAGTACATCGCATCCCCCACTTTACACGCAGTACATCGCACCCTCCACTTTACACACAGTACATCGCACCCTCCACTTTACACGCAGTACATCGCACCCTCCACTTTACACGCAGTACATCACACCCTCCACTCTACACACAGTACATCGCACCCTCCACTCTACACACAGTACATCATGTCCTCCACTCTACACACAGTACATCGCATCCTCCACTCTACACACAGTACATCACATCCTCCACTTTACACACAGTACATCACATCCTCCACTCTACACACAGTACATCACATCCTCCACTTTACATGCAGTACATCACACCCTCCACTCTACACACAGTACATCGCATCCTCCACTCTACACACAGTACATCATATCCTCCACTCTACACACAGTACATCGCATCCCCCACTCTACACACAGTACATCACATCCTCCACTTTACACGCAGTACATCACATCCTCCACTTTACACACAGTACATCACATCCTCCACTTTACACGCAGTACATCACACCCTCCACTTTACACATAGCACACCACACCCTCCACTCTACACATAGTACATCACAGCCTCCACTTTACACACAGTACATCACATCCTCCACTTTACACACAGTACATTACATCCTCCACTTTACACACAGTACACCACATCCTCCACTTTACATGCCGCATGCTGTGTCCCTCCCACAGCTGGGCCTCATCATTGCCCAGACTCGCGACCGGCGCAACCGGCTGTCCGGCATCAAGCTAGCGGCCCTGCAGGAGGGACTGGAGAAGGTCTACCACAAGGCGCGGCAGCTCAGCGGTAAAACCTGTCTCTTGTGCTTTCATGCTGGGCTGGTGTGATGTGTATGTGTGTTCACATGTGTTGTTGTGTGTGTGTTCACTGTGGTGTGTGTGTTATGTTGTGTGTGCACATGTGTGTGTGTGTGTTGTGTGTGTTATGTGTGTGTGTGTGTTCACATGTGTGTGTGTGTGTTTGTGTGTGTGTGATTTGTATGTGTGTGGTGTTTCACAGTGTGTGTGTGTGTGTGTGGTAGTTTGTATGTGTGTGTGTTCACATGTGTGTGTGTGTGTGTGTATGTGTGTGTTTAATGTGTGTGTGTGTGTGTGTATGTGTGTGTGTGTGTTCACATGTGTGTGTGTGTGTGTAGTTTATGTATGTGTGTGTGTTTGTATTGTGTGTGTTGTATGTGTGTGTGTGTTTGTATGTGTGTGTGTTTGTGTGTGTGTTGTATGTGTGTGCATGTGTGTGTGTGAGTTTATGTATGTGTGTGTGTGTTTGTATGTGTGCGTGTTTGTGAGTTTATGTATGTGTGCATGTTTGTAAGTTTATGTATATGTGTGAGGTAATGCGTGTGTGCGTGTTTGTAAGTTTGTGTATATATATGTGAGGTAATGTATGGGTGCGTGTTTGTGAGTTAATGTATGTGTGTGTGTGTGTGTTTGTATTTGAGTGTATGCATGTGTGTGTATTTGTATATGTGAGTTTATGTATGTGTTTGTGGGTTTATGTATGTGTGCATGTTTGTGTGTGAGTTTATGTATGTGTGTGTGTGTGTTTGTATGTGTGGGTTGTGTGTGTGCATGTGTGTTTGTAAGTTTATGTATGCATGTGTGTGTGCACATGTAAGTGTGTGTGTGTGCATGCATGCATGTGTGTGTGTGTGTGTGTGCATGCATGTGTCTTTGCATGTGTGTATGTATGTGCTCATGTGTGTGTCACTGTCTATCTGGGTGAGTGCATGTCTGTCTGTGTGTGCATGTGTGTGTGCATGTCTGTCTTGTGCGCTTGTGTGTGTGCATGTCTGTGTTTGCATGTGCCTGTGTGTGTGCATGTCTGTGTGCACATGTGCATGTGTGTGTGCATGTCTGTGCACATGTGCATGTGTGTGCGCATGTCTATGTGTGTGTGCATGTCTGTCTGGGTGTGCATGTGTGTGTGTGCATGTATGTGTGCGCATGTGCATGTGTGTGCGCATGTCTGTATGTGCATGTGTGTGCGCATGTCTGTCTGTGTGTGCATGTGCATGTGTGTGCGCATGTCTGTCTGTGTGTGCATGTGTGTGCGCATGTCTGTCAGGGTGTGCATGTGTGTGCGCATGTCTGTCTGTGTGTGAATGTGTATGTGTGTGCGCATGTCTGTCTGTGTGTGCGCATGTCTGTCTGTGTGTGCATGAGTGTGCGCATGTCTGTCTGTGTGTGCGCATGTCTGTCTGTGTGTGCATGAGTGTGCACATGTCTGTCTGTGTGTGCACTGATCACTGCTGGGGACCAAGGCTGACAAAACAATCCATGTGCAACACAACCCTCATCATCAGAATATTTTGTTTTGTTTTGTTTTGTTTTTAAAACGTCATTCTTGTTGGATGTTGCAGCCAGTGTTCACCTGCCTCGCATCGGCCACGACACGCCAGGGTTCAACTGGTACGGCACCGAGCGATTGATTAATAAGATCCTCGCCTCCAAAGGAATTCCTACCTTCATGTATCCTTCATAGTGCATTAAAAAATAATAATCTAGATTGAACATTATTTGCATCCGAGTAATTAAATATGTGGCTAAATATCCATGTAACATGATGGACAAGTATCACACATTGCATTTCAAACCTTGAAGAAAATCATTTTAAAAATGCCTGGCCTGAAAGGACAAATAAACAATCTTGTAATATAACAGGTGTATCATACATTTGCAACAAACAAAGAAAAACAAAACAAAAAAAGATTTAATGAAAAAAGTATTTAAATACTATTTTCCTTCCTGGCAGTATTGTCCCTAATAAAAAGTAATATGTCAGTCCTACATCTGTGGACATTACCCCTTGTTTGTACCTTTCACACCACACACACACACACACACACATTCATATGCACACACATTTATACGCATGCACACACACACACACAAACACACACACACATTCATATGCACACACACACATTCATATGCACACACACACATTCATACGCATGCACACACAAACACACACACGTTCATATGCACACACATTGGCACACACACACACACACACATATGCACACACACATTCATACGCATGTACAGACACACACACATACATTCATATGCACACGCACTGGCACATACACACTCACAACACACACACACATACACACACACTCACTCACTCACAAAACACATGGATGCTGCTAAGCAAAGAGCTGAAGATAGTCTCCATATAACTCTACAGTGCATAACATTTTAAGTTAGCCTTGGTGTTTTTGCTAGTTTCAATGTGATGTGGTGTCCTTTCTGGTGTCAACGTGTTGTGACACAGCCCAGGCCATGGTGTTCTCACTGGTGTCAGTGTGTTGTGACACAGCCCAAGCTTTGGTGTTCTTGCTGGTGTCAGTGTGTTGTGACACAGCCCAAGCCTTGGTGTTCTTGCTGGTGTCAGTGTGTTGTGACACAGCCCAAGCCTTGGTGTTCTTGCTGGTGTCAGTGTGTTGTGACACAGCCCAAGCCTTGGTGTTCTTGCTGGTGTCAGTGTGTTGTGACACAGCCCAAGCCTTGGTGTTCTTGCTGGTGTCAGTGTGTTGTGACACAGCCCAGCCTTGGTGTTCTTGCTTGTGTCAGTGTGTTGTGACACAGCCCAAGCCTTGGTGTTCTTGCTGGTGTCATCGTGTTGTGACACAACCCAAGTCTCGGTGTTCTTGCTGGTGTCAGTGTGTTGTGACACAGCCCAGGCCTTGGTGTTCTCACTGGTGTCATCGTGTTGTGACACAGCCCAAGCCTTGGTGTTCTTGCTGGTGTCAGTGTGTTGTGACACAGCCCAAGCCAAGGCAGGCTACATCAGACGTGGATGAAAAACTGCTCCTTAACGAGACAACAGCTACTACTTTCCCCGGAAAAAGGCAGCAAAGAGAAAGCAGACCAGCCCCGCCTCACCACCACCAAAGGGTTTGCTTGTTTCTGATCTGCTTGCGTATCACCGGAGATGTCATGCAGTCTTGTATGATTGGCAGGAGCTCCCACAATTATCGTTTTTGTCACAACAGACCTGTGTTTATCACAACAAATACAAACCCATGTTTGTCATGACAAAACAGACTTTTGCCGCAACAAAAGTATGCTTGTCGCGACAAAACCTTTGTCATGACAAACATCTTTTTGTCGTGACAACCATAATTTTGTTGCAACAGAAGTTTTGTTGCGGCAAGCTTACTTTTGTTGTGAGAAACATGTGTTTGTTGTGAGAATAGACATCTTTTGTCGGAACAAAGTATGCTTGTCACAACAAAAGTTTTGTCACGACAAACCCATGTTTTTCATGACAAAACACGTCTTTTGTCGTGACAAAAGTATGCAAAATGTATACAAAAGTTTTGTCGCAGCAAGCTTACTTTTGTCACGACAAAGACATGTTTTGTCATGACAAACACATGCCAAAACTTTTGTCGCAACAAAAATGATACTTATGGCAGCTCCCGCCAGTGATAGTCTTGTCTTGTCTGGTTATTGTCAGTGTTACGTCTAAGCCACACTGAGAGGGAAGACTAAAAATAGAAGTATCAGAAGAAGAGCGTAACTGGTGGGTTGGTTTGTAACTTTTAAGGAGTTCAGTCAAGCGGCCAGGAGCAGTAGAGTTGAGACGGTTTCTCTCTTATCTTTTCTTGGGATCCAAACACTCAAAAGGTTCAAAAGAACCCCATCTATTAGGACAAAACACAACATGTGAATTTTGGGGGGTAATCCCCTTATCAACCCTCGAAACAACAGTTAAAGGGTGAAAGATGAAAAATGAGATGGCGAGCTAAATCACTTCTCTGTTTTTGTTTTGTCCAGTGCTCGGAAGAACGCTAGCAGTCATTCTTGTTTCAGATTTGTCTTTTTCTTAGGACACTAGCAAACATCTTTTCACATCAATCAATCAATCAGTGTTCTATTTTGTGTCTGTTCACATCCAGGTGATATTTGACATACACTCATATACACACACACACATACACACACGCACACACACACACACACACACACACACACACACACACTCAAAACAGACACACACACACAAAATATTATACTAGCTTACCTACAGGACTATGAACAACCAATTTAGCAATAGAATTGATGATGTCAGTATTACACAAAATATCTCTTACATTGTTGCAAGCATTAAAGGCATATCCATTTTTCTGAAATAACTCGGACATTCAAGCAGTATATGTTTAACAGATAGGATATATTTCCAAACACATGTCACATTCTGTGAATATTTAGTGTTCCAGGCATTTAGACGCAACTTGTGGATTACTCTTCCTACATACCTCGAACAAGAAGGTATCGCAAATTTACTTTTTTTTCAACTTGTTCGTACACATTCTTCGCGCATTTGGATTGACAGAGCGTTGTCTGGATTTGTCCCACAGCGTTCAAGGGGGACGAACCTGACGATGACCCTGCCCCCTCCACCGGCAAGCACCACCCCTTCCGGAGCAAGGCACCCCCCAGCCCGTCCGCCAGCGTTTCAAGAGGCTGCCCCCGGTACATCTGCACCAGCGCTACCCGATTTCTTCTCAGGGGTGGCGGCGCATCTGTGCAATATTCCTCCTGATGCCATGACACACTACAAACGACAGATCATTGCATATCCTTTGTGGTGTCGGTGTGGGCTTAGTTTTGGTCCTGTTTTTTTCTTTCTAACAAGTGACAGATCATTGCATATCCTTTGTGGTGTCGGTGTGGGCTTAGTTTTGGTCCTGTTTTTTTCTTTCTAACAAGTGACAGATCATTGCATATCCTTTGTGGTGTCGGTGTGGGCTTAGTTTTGGTCCTGTTTTTTTCTTTCTAACAAGTGACAGATCATTGCATATCCTTTGTGGTGTCGGTGTGGGCTTAGTTTTGGTCCTGTTTTTTTCTTTCTAACAAGTGACAGATCATTGCATATCCTTTGTGGTGTCGGTGTGGGCTTAGTTTTGGTCCTGTTTTTTTCTTCTAACAAGTGACAGATATCCCGCAGCCTGGTTTGGTTTGACCTCTGACAAGCAACAAATAGCCTGGTTTGGTTTGTCTGACGAGCAACAAATAGCCTGGTTTGGTTTGTCTGACGAAGCAACAAATAGCCTGGTTTGGTTTGTCTGACAAGCAACAAATAGCCTGGTTTGGTTTGTCTGACAAGCAACAAATAGCCTGGTTTGGTTTGTCTGACAAGCAACAAATAGCCTGGTTTGTCTTCTGACAAGCAACAAATAGCCTGGTTTGTCTTCTGACAAGCAACAAATAGCCTGGTTTGTCTTCTGACAAGAAGTGTATAGCCTGGTTTGGTTTGTCTTCAGACAAGCAACATAATCCTGGTTTGGTTTGTCTTCTGACAAGCAACATAATCCTGGTTTGGTTTGTCTTCTGACAAGCAACATAATCCTGGTTTGGTTTGTCTTCTGACAAGCAACATAATCCTGGTTTGGTTTGTCTTCTGACAAGCAACATAATCCTGGTTTGGTTTGCCTTCTGACAAGCAACATAATCCTGGTTTGGTTTGTCTTGTATTAAGCAGCAAATTGTGAGACCGTTAACAAAAACTAGGAGGAAGTTACGCTTATGTCCCCGCCTGCCCCCCACCATCACCATCTTGCCCAGAGAGACTCCTTTGTCTGCCTCAGTAATCTGAAGCATTACTGTGTGAATCAGCGAAATAATAATAATAATAATGGAAATTTGTAAAGTGCCTACCCTGCGGCTCAAAGCGCTGAACAAGCATAAGATAACACGTGATGTACGCTGAAATGGAAAACGTTGTCTGCATCATGTGTTAGCTTTTCGTTAAATTGCTGATAACAAGGGTTGAAGCATAACTGTGTGAAAGATGTACACACACGCACGCGTGCACACACACGCATGCACGCACACATGCACACGCACATACGCATGCACGCACACACACACATGCACACACATATGCACACGCACACACACACGCATGCATGCACACGCACGCATGTGCACACACACACACACGCACACACACACACACACATTGTACAGACTGATATGGGCGAAGGACTATGTTGCTTCGGTGAAATATTCTGAGAAGAGTTGTGACCCATTCTCTACAGCCTGCATTTGCCCTCACGTCCCAAGAAACATCACACCCAGTTTGATTTCAGTCCATTGTGCACCTGATGAGAACACTGATGCAGACCCACGCGCACAGATTCTTCGTTATTTGTGAGATGTCATTGGCAACGTTAATGTCCATTTGTATAGCGCAGTAAAATCTGTGTAGATTATGATAACCGGATGGGCATTGGCTTGCGCTTCATTACGGCGTGCTACGTTCTTTGCTCCGTCTCACCCTGATATAACTGTCGTGGTTGACTGGGCGTAAAAACCAAGTTCCTTCCTTCCTTCCTTCGTCTTAAGGCATGTAGTAGATCCTTCCAAACACCAGGCATAGCGTGCTCACCCCGGAAAAGAAGTGGATTAGCTCTCCATCTCATTTTTCGTTGTTTTTCACCATTTAACTTGTTTAAATGTCATTTTGTAGCCCGATAAAGGCAGTTACCCCACAGAATTTGCATGTTGTGTTTTGTCGTAATAAATAGCATTCTTTTGAACATTTTATGTGCTTGGAGCATGTGTTACATTCATGTCAGCATTCATGTGTTTTCTGTACCGTCCCTAGGTCTCATTCAGTTTTCTACTGAGATTCTCACAGTATAATGAAGAAGAAGAATGGTCCACATTTCTGTATTAAATAACACAATTTTCTTCTTCCCAGTGAAATGTTTCTGCAGAGTGAAAGAAAAAAAGATTAAACCCCCCTTCAAAATTTCCGATTTGATGGAAAGCCTCGCCTTAGCTGTTAAAATGTTGTGTGCATTATTTTCTTCTTCCCAGTGAAATGTTTCTGCAGAGTGAAAGAAAAAAAGATTAAACCCCCCTTCAAAATTTCTGATTTGATGGAAAGCCTCGCCTTAGCTGTTAAAATGTTGTGTGCATTATTTGTTGAGTCAGGCCATCTTGGCTTTGTTTACCTTGACCTTCACACCTTTGATGGAGACTTTTATCAGCGAACTACAACTTAGCTGTTAAAATGTTGTGTGTGTTACGTTATTTGAGTTGGGCGTGCGTGGCTTTGGTTTCCATCCTGGCTTTGTTTACCTTGACCTTCACACCTTTGATGGAGACTTTTATCAGCGAACTACAACTAAGCTGTTAAAATGTTGCGTGTGTTACGTTATTTGAGTCGGGCCTGCGTGGCTTTGGTTTCCATCCTGGCTTTGTTTACCTTGACCTTCACACCTTTGATGGAGACTTTTATCAGCGAACTACAACTAAGCTGTTAAAATGTTGTGTGTGTTATTTGTTATTTGAGTCGGGCCTGCGTGGCTTTGGTTTCCTTAACCTTCACACTTTTGATGGCGACATCGACAGCTATGTTCATGGTAGCACCACCCACCTCATTGTCTCCTCGGACACTGACATGCAGGTGAGTCTCTTCCGTCCCATATCTTGTTCTTTTCTCAGCGCTTAACTCACTCAAAGCGCAGATTTTTTTTTACCCTTGGCACTTGTGTAGTCGCAGCGTTTTCGTCCAGAAACACTAATTACATCTAATTATCAATGCATTTGATTTTCTGTGCCTGCAGCCATGCACTGTGTCATTTGATGCGGAAAACTCCCAATGAATTAATGCTCTCTTTTTTTTCTCTTCTTTTTTTTTTTGTTTTTTTTTTTGCCTGATGAGGGTTTGGGGTATGTCTGTTTGGAGATAATATATATTTGGAGATAATATGCACATTCACACCAGCAACATGTTTTTGTTTTGTTTTTCGCAGACTGAAAAGGGTATTTAAACAACAGCAGAAAAAGGAAGGAAAATTTGTTATTTTTTGGATATGGATTAACAGATATTTACACCACACACACACAGTACACACACACACACACATACACAAATATGCCCAAGTGTTCGTACATATACACACACACACACACCAAAAAAAACATGAGTCTTTGAATCTTTTGTCCATCTACAAGCCAGCCTTTTCACGATGTGCATTTTCAGGAGGTGAAGAAAGTGCGAGGCAGACACAGCTGTTGCGTCGTCAACTCCGATTGGCTGGAGGAGTGCCTGCGACAGAGCAAGTTGGTGCCGACTGAACCCTACATCATCGACGTGTGATTGGATGGTTCATGATCACGTGACCCAGCCGTGACAAACTGCGCTGTTGGTCTGGCTGTGGAATAGTTTGAGCTAGTTCAGCACCGCATGGTTCGCTGTGCAGCCAACTTCTTCTTTTTTTCGTGGTGCTTTCCGCCCACAGAAACCATTAGGCTTATTAGGAACACAGAAACAGGGGGCATCAGGTACCTGAGAGTAGCTCGTCCTAGCACTCTGACACGTAAAGACGGAAGAGACTGTCAGCCACTGTCAGAACAACGATGTTAACCCCTTCACTGCCCCAGCCTGTAAAATTTCCGGGCTGAAAGACGCAGGGACGTGCCTGCAAACAGTATATTTTCTGGTCCTATAACATCTACTTTCAATTTTTTGCGTTTTCATGATTATCCTTTCACATGCCAGCGCAAAAAAGAAAACAGAAAGGCTTACGGGTTTGAAATTTCGCACCGTTATTGGTCGTTCTTAAAGTGACATCGTGGCTGTGAAGGGGTTAAGGAGGTGGAGACCCCACCAGTGCGAAGCAACTTGTGTACTCACTAATTGCTGTTGAAACAGCTGTACAGTCACACAAAAAGACAGTGTCCGAAAAACAACTGTTGAGGAACGGCTCAGTAGCAAGACCATCCATCCAGCTGTGAGAATCCAGCTCCATCTCCCTGTTCTTGATCTCTCCTGGGCACAGCCAACTCAGGTGCATCGCTTATAATTATATTGGCGTATCTACGGACGCAGAGCTATGCTTTTTTGTTTTTGTTTTAGTGTACTTTGAACTGTGATGTCATGATCAAGAATTATGCACCACGACAAAACAGTCTTGTTGAAAATGCGGCAGCAATGCTGCGGTGCCATGAGAATCGGAATCGCTGTCCATGAAACTTGAGCCTAAAACATTGACCTTTCAAGGTCACATGATGCAGGTGACATTATTATTCATCCCTTTTATATAGCGCTAGTCTCTGCTCTCGAGCAGACTCACTGTGCAAGTGTCGCATGTAATTCTGAATGAGTGACTATATTTTTTATAGTGTGTCAGGGGTCGCGCTCATTCGAAAGTTTTGCGTAAATATTGCATTTTTCGGGTGCCGTACGCATTTTAGCCACATCGCTGCGTCACCGTACGCAAAATGACAACACCGATTAAACAAGTTATGCCTCACTGGTGGATGCCGCGTCACTCAACACTAGATCTACTTGCAAACTCAGTGTCATCTCAGCCGTTCAAGTCCAGTCAGTGAAGGGCAGAATCTGGACAGCGAAATAAACGTGTAACTTCCCGTCAGCTACCGTAATTTTTGGACTATAAGGCGACAGTGAAAGTTTTCCTAAAATCTTATTTAATGTGCCTTATAGTCGGTAGTGCCCTGTCTGTGAATAAAATTCACATACTTTTCCGAAAAAAGAATACAATGAATTTGAAAAAGAAATTCTAATGAACCCGTATAAATCTGGAAGAAGATTGGTTCCTGTATCAGACTGGCCAGACATTTTGCCGAACTGATCAGTGATATTTTCCGGTCAATCGACGGAGGACACAATCCCAGATATGGAACCTGGAACCACCCAGTATGCCTACTTTGTCAGCGTGTAATATTATCAGAATTTACTCAAAGGTAAAAGACTACGAAATCGAAAACACGTGTCGACCCCAAATACAAATGAGAGAAAATGGCGGCAGCCTCGACTTCAACTTCATCTCGTTACTGAATCCTGCGATAGATGAGAACTGGGTTTGCCGACATCATCTGCTGCAGTTCTTCCATTTTAAAAAATGCTTCGTGTACAATGTTCTGATCTGTTCAAACTTTTTCTGTGAACGGCAAATTTACTGAATGATACAACATTTTTTGTGCACGGATAGACCTTCTTTATACTATTATCGTCTGCTCACCGTGAGCTACAATCAGGTTACTATCATTCTGGCTTTGTAATGTGCGTTAATTCTAGTTTATACTGTACGTATTTTTCGTGCCATTGATGCAAAATACACGTTTTGCATTGGTTGATGCAAATCTCTAAAAGGCAGCGTGACCCCTGTGTGTTATTAATATCCATGGAAGTGGTGTACTGATAGCGCTCTTTGGTTGTTGCATGGTTGATGCCATGTGAAACTGCTGCTGTCTTGGCACAAGTTCTGTGGACATCATTCATCCATGCGCCAGTTTATAGTGTCACTCCATTCAAAGCCACATATGTAGGGTGTATGTGTGTTTAGCTGTACAGCCACCTGCACTTTTGGCAGAATGACCGGGATCTTTTATGTGCTACTGCAGTAACACCAGGCTGGAACGGATACAGAAATGAGTCAGCACAGAAAGATGACCCTGGAGAAGAAAATTCTCCCGCCGGGACTCGAACCCGGGACCTTCCAATCACGAATCTGATGCTCTAACCACTGATCTATCCCTGTTCCCCTACGGGATCTTTCAATCACGAATCTGATGCTCTAACCACTGATCTATCCCCGTTCCCCTATGGGACCTTTCAATCACGAATCTGATGCTGTAACCACTGATCTAGCCCTGTTCCCCTAATTTCCACCCTGAATTGCATGACTCGGGGCTGTTGATACGTCATCCAGTCAGAGTGGCACCTTGAACTGCCTAAATTTGGGCTGTTGGTATGTCAGCCAATCAGTGAAACCCTGAACTGCCTAAATTTGGGCTGTTGGTATGTCAGCCAATCAGTGAAACCCTGAACTGCCTAAATTTGGGCTGTTGGTATGTCAGCCAATCAGTGAAACCCTGAACTGCCTAAATTTGGGCTGTTGGTATGTCAGCCAATCAGTGGCACCCTGAACTGCCTAAATTTGGGCTGTTGATATGTCAGCCAATCAGTGAAACCCTGAACTGCCTAAATTTGGGCTGTTGATATGTCAGCCAATCAGTGAAACCCTGAACTGCCTAAATTTGGGCTGTTGATATGTCAGCCAATCAGATGGAAACCCTGAACTGCCTAAATTTGGGCTGTTGATATGTCAGCCAATCAGAGTGGCACCCTGAACTGCCTAAATTTGGGCTGTTGATATGTCAGCCAATCAGAGTGGCACCCTGAACTGCCTAAATTTGGGCTGTTGGATATGTCAGCCAATCAGTGGCACCTTGAACTGCCTAAATTTGGGCTGGATTGATATGTCAGCCAATCAGTGAAACCCTGAACTGCATAAATTTGGGCTGTTGATACGTCAGCCAATCAGAGTGGCACCCTGAACAGCCTAAATTTGGGCTGTTGATATGTCAGCCAATCACATGAAGCGATAGTCTTCAGTGCTGTACAGCCTCATTGGATCATAATTATGATCTGATGTGTATTTATCCAGTTAAAAGCACACTAGAGAACTTGCTGCATTTGTGGATGTACTTACGTAGCGGTTGTTAAGGCTGTTGTTAACAACTTGACTCCCATCAGACTTGGGGGGGGGGGGGGGGGGGGAAGTAAATCAGCTTTGCAGCTACATGCGTAAATGACAGGTTTTGGCAAAACTGTGGCTTGCTCACACAGTACCTGTGACTGGAGTGTACCTATAATTCCCCCCCACCCACCTGTCTCTTACTCTCCTTCTTCCCCCTTCAGCTGTTTTGTTCATGTTTTAGATGAGAAAATAGTTTTACGCGTGTTTGTTTTAAATACTGGGGATGTGGAGTTTGAGAGAAAAAAACTGTGATATAGTTGTGCATTTGTTGCAGATCTTATCCTATAAACACTTCTTTGTTTCTAGAATCTACACATTTTCCTTTCTTTGTGAATGCTTGAACTGAAAGCCTTTTTTTTTTTTCTTTTAAAGGAAAACGATGTTTGCATTCTGTGTTTTTGAACTTGCATTTTTGTTCACCTAATTCAATGTTCACACCTCAGCATACTCAGGAATTTTATTCTTTCATCTAGCTCATTAATAATTATAAATAATTTATGGTGCCCCATCTTGTAAGAGCCGGGAGAGCTTACAGAGGCCTACAGACATGCACATTTTAGTACACACACACACACACTCGCACGCGCACACACACAGGTCGTCCCCAGAGTGTGTGGTTGCATATACCAGGTCATCCACAGGGTGTGTGATTGCATATACCAGGTCATCCCCAGGGTGTGTGATTGCATATACCAGGTCATCCCTAGAGTGTGACTGCATATACCAGTTCTTCCCCAGTGTGTGGTTGCATATACCAGGTCATCCCTAGAGTGTGTGACTGCATATACAGGTCATCCCCAGAGTGTGTGGCTGCATATACCAGGTCATCCCCAGAGTGTGTGGCTGCATATACCAAGTCGTCCCCTGGGTGTGTGGTTGCATATACCAGGTCGTCCCCAGGGTGTGCAGTTGCATATACCAGGTTGTCCCCAGAGTGTGTGAATGCATATACCAGGTCGTCCCAAGGGTGTGTGAGTGCATATAAACCAGGTCATCCCCAGAGTGTGTGACTGCATATACCAGGTCATCCCCAGAGTGTGCGACTGCATATACCAGGTCATCCCCAGAGTGTGTGACTGCATATACCAGGTCATCCCCCAGAGTGTGAGATTCTTCTCATGGACAACCTGGCAACCACTGACCATTACAGAGACCCATATTTTTCCCATGTCGGCCAAACACTGTCAAACAAGTAGTAAGAGAAACAGGACACACTGTTTACACATTTTGGCAGTCATATATTATACTTTCAAAAGATGCCACGATTTTGTCATACACACGCGCAGAAACACACATCTTTATGTTAGAGAATAATTATGTACCCAAC
Source organism: Alviniconcha marisindica (assembly GCA_018857735.1). Classification (NCBI taxonomy): domain Eukaryota; kingdom Metazoa; phylum Mollusca; class Gastropoda; family Provannidae; genus Alviniconcha; species Alviniconcha marisindica. Next base: position 608,360 of record JABMCL010002025.1, on the reverse strand, counting down.
TCAGTTCAACACTCGGAAATGCCTCGAAAAAAGTGAGGAAACTCGTTGACACAAAGGAACAGTCTGTGCCCCAAACTGACAAACATAGTGATGCTTGAAAAAGAAAAAAAGAAAAAAAACATTCGCCAGCTGTATACAAACAAAAATGCCAAAATTTAGAAAGTCACTCAGACCCAAGTCATGATCAGAAAAGAACTTCAACTTCAGAAACCATCAACAGAAAAGAACTTCAACTACTTGTATATTTATGTACAAATGCAATGGTATCAATCTGTGATTCAGTCTACAATCTGAGTGCGCGAGTCCTACACAAACCCTGAAACCATGTAAACATTACATGGCAATGTCAACAAACCTATAAAATGCTGCAATGGTTTCCCAGCTAGCTGCAGTTGCAATTTGATCTCGGGCATCTTTCATGGGTAAAAATGGATAATGATCGTGGCTGTTCCCACGAGGAACCTCTCTGTCACTACCCAGACCACTAATTTCCCGTTTTCAGTCAAATGAATACGGATGGCAGGTAAAAATTAACGTGTGGAACGTTTTCTACAAATTGAGCGTGCTGCACTTCCATTATATTACCCCTCGATTCGCTTGCTTTGGTGTGAAATTGCACGTTACAGATCACTGATAATAAGCAACGCCAGTAGGAAGGCTTCCAGAGCCAGTGAGTGCAGCAGCAGATCGTCAAGATGGACAATCAAGGTATACTGCGCAGAAAATACCCCGTTTCTGACCAAGCACAGAAGTATTACAGCGTAAGTATTGCCAATTATTTTTTGTGCCCTTTGACCCTGTTGCACACCAAGCAATCAACAGAAGCATCAAGGCCATTGCGGGGAAAAAATATTATGCAAAAGCTTTATAAATTATATACAGCGAGCCTAGCGTACGAGGCTTCGTAATGCAACAATTTGTTGTGCAAATACTGGGTCACTTCTGACCAATCTCAATTCAGCTGTTTAAGATCTGGGCCTACGTGTATGAAGAGCAACTAGCCCCCTTACTCGCGTTTATCTTCCAAACAGTGATGCTGAAAAAATTGGCATATGTGGAGCCTAAGCAGGACTATCCAGCCGGCCTTAACGCGTTTAAGGTTCGACTCGTTTTGCAATATTTAAGCAGCCTAAATGTATAAAAATGGTGGTTCTGATGTTGCTGTTACCAACAGGGGCTGAGGAGAAAATGAACACTTGTACAGACCAAAATCATCCCATGTACCATCGAAGACCACAAATATTTCAAGAAAGTTTTGGAATCATACATCAAGACACATTATAATCAACAAAGACGACAATGAAGGGGCAGGGAAATTTTGAATGGGATAGGGTCACTAGGTCACTGACGTCTGCTACTATCAAATATCAAAGTGAACTTTGATTTTTTGATGTGATGTCCAGTCAGCATCAAATTTTCGATGTCGTACACATTGCATTGTTGGTAAAAACAATGGAATTTCCTGATCCGTAAAATGAACATTTCGGAGCCTTATAACAATATGTGCATGCAGAAGGAGAACTTGACTTACAGACCCTTTAGCAAATCGGGATTAGAGGCTATCTGCCTGAAACTCTATTTGCTCATCATACAGGTAGGTCCTGATAAGACCAATCCTGGAAGGCAGCTGTAAGGTTCTGCTACTTATTGTACTCAGTAGAAGTGTCGACAAAAGTGAGAAAAGAAAACAAGTGGATTGTCGGATTCCAAGCAGCAGTCCAGCTACACACCAAACTCTACGGCAGCAAGGAGGAACTGGAGAAGACGGCCACATTCATCCTGCAGACTGGACTCTCAGTGTAGCGGCAATTGAAAAGAAGATTCCAAGCAATGCACATGCCCATCATTGCACACACAAACGTCAGCTTGGCTAGCTGTCGCTAACAGCAACAACAACAAATTTGTTCCACCAGAACTCTAAATTTAAAATAAAAACAGCAACTAACATTAAATAGACAATTTCCCTAGATATATTCTATTCAATTAACTAGCAGACAATCAAAATCTTCCAAATGGGAAGCTTCTATATCAATCCCTGGCCGTTTGTGCTGTCAAGAAAACGTTTTTAGAATTCTAAGCTGTGTGATTTAAACCAAATGTTGTTTTTCTAAGCTGTGTGATTTAAACCAAAAGTTGTTGTTTTTCTAAACTGTGTGATTTAAACCAAAAGTTGTTGTTTTTCTAAGCTGTGTGATTTAAACCAAAAGTTGTTGTTTTTCTAAACTGTGTGATTTAAACCAAAAGTTGACATTTGAGGCAGAAATGATGGATTAGTGGTCAGCTGTATGAACCAAAATGTTTCAAGAATCTTCTGTAGCGCCCAATGTTTGACATTGACAAAATTTGTCAACACCTTTAGTTCATTACCTTCAGTGCAAAATGAAGCTAAAACAACAGACCAGAAACTCTTAAAAACATGATCTTACAGTAGCCGAAAAGAGTAACATCAGTTTAGCACTGACACAGTGTCCAAAAACGAAAACGTAAGTTCAGTGGTATTGGCATGTTTAAGGAGACGAGATGTAAAGCTCAACAGAAAAAAATCAACGAAGACGTGATGGACTCCACTCACACTCAAATAATTGTTGCATGGGGAGGTGTCATGGGGGACCAGAGTGTGTTTTTTAAATCCAATATAAATGAAAAAAAGATAATAATTTATGTTGCTGATTGCCAAACCGACTTGACGACCATGATGACCGCACGGCAGCTATCGGCACGTCAAACATACACAGCATAAATCAGATGTGCAGTAAATAATCATGAGCGTGTGAACTCAGTGAGATCATGCAAAAGCAAATAATATATGCACACTTGTATAATTATATATGAATACACTTGTCATTATCACAACTATACATCAGTTGCCTGTTAGTCTTCAGGATTTGCATAAGTTTTCGTAAAAGTTTTCTTGGAAAGATGCTGTCATGAATATTCAAAATCTAGTTCATCCTCATTTTCACACAACACACACACACACAGGGAAATAATCAATCTTTCCACACAAGCTAACCTCAAAGAATCCAATGGATTAAAGTGAAGCAGCTCAGTTTGAGAGCAATCAAAAGTGCTGAACACTCGCCTTCACAGCTGGTCTGTGAGCCGCTGATGAACAAAAGTAACACTCACTTACAGCACAGTGAACTTTTTCGATGTGAACCTTTCTTGCCAGCGGCTTGTGCAACATGAAAACACCGCTCAAAAAGGCAACGGACAAAATGCCTCTGAAAATTATACATGCACAGAACTGACAGTATCACAAAAATCTGAAACAACTAGCGTTCTAAAACAGGATCCAAACACATAAAAGAATGCCAACATTCTTCCAAGCACTGGACATAGCTCAACCCAAAAAAGATCAGTGGATTAGCTCGCCATCTCATCTTTCACCATTTTTCATAGTTTAATTGTTGCTTCAGTGTCGTTTTGCAGCTTCACAAAGGGGATTACCCTGAAAATGTGCACTTTGTTTTGTCCTAATGAATAGCATTATTTTGAACCTTTTATGTGTTTGGATCTGAACAGTATCACAGATGTTCAACAAAATGCCAGCATCGGGCAGTCTGCACAGCAGTGTTAGCTGCTGTCATCAAATGCGCGTGAGAATGGACACTGCAAACTATTCACCAGATTGACATGACACAGACAAAAAAGAGTTTGCGAGATAGAACCAAATATCCATTTAAATTCCTTCTGCTTTATGTCTCTGTTGTTTCATTCTACATGCCCATAGTGCCAGCTGTGCCCACCCTCCAAGACTCGATATCCTGAGAGGATGGGTAAGAGCTTTAAAACTAAAGCGCACAATGGAACTTTTCGCTTTTTGTTTAACCACTTCAGACTTTTTTCTCCATAAGGACATTTAACAAGATGACGCAAATTTTGAGCCTAGATGCTCGCAACAAATGAGCAACCAAGCCAGTTGCACCCAAGGAGACCAGCTCTTAAATGAAAGGAATGAAGAACCAAATCAATGTGTTGCCGAGATTTGAATGACAAGTCACGACTAGCCAATCAGCAGGTGCAGAAGAAAAACACTGCTCCTTTGGCTGCTAATGTGATTTGCATCAACAAATCCATTTTCTTTCTGTGAACTCATGCCCACAAAAGGGGGCCACGTTGACTGTGCATCAGTGAGAAAAACATTGAGGTAAAATCTTTCAAACATGTTGGTGCCACTGTCAGACATTTCAATGTTCATCAGTGGGTGACGCATTCTCTTTCCTGGCAACAAGTTAACATTGATAAGCATTTGCCTCCACTTGGGAAACCCCAATCTCATCACATGAGACAAAAGCGGTACAAACCTGCAGAAGCTAATACTGTTTTCTTCCAATAGACACTAAGCACACTCATTCCACTCTTGGAAATAAAAAAACAAAACAGTGATACAAAATAAAGCCATTTTCTCTCTCTCTATATATATATATATATATACGCATCAAAAAAGCTTTACCGGTTTTGCTTCAAGTTACGGAAAGAATAATTTCCCGCTGGGTAAAAAAAAAGAAAAAGGGAAGGATCACCATGTGAGCAGCGTATCTTTCGCTGACAACAGATGCCCTAAACTGCACACCATTTGTTCAGACAGGAAGTTTACTGTGGCCTGCAGCTCCTTGATATGCAAGAAGTACGTAATTTTATTTTAGCATGCCATCACTCACACGGACACCTGAGGATTAGAAACACCGCAAAGCTAAAAAGAAAAAAGAAAGAGTTGTTCTCAAAATGACGTATGACAATAATAATGTATTCTTTTATGTGCCATGATATGCAAGAAGTACGTAATATGATTTTAGCATGCCATCACTCGCACGGGCACCTGAGGATAAGAAACACCGCAAAGCCCAAAAAAACACAGCACATACAAAACGTTCTCGTCAAAATGACGTATATGATGATAATAATGTATTCTTTTATGTGCCACCTCTCTGAACGAATGACAAGAAATATCACTCATCCAGCTCTGCAGATCATGAAACGATGCACTCAGATCAGCAGGCGTTGTTGCCGCTTCACGCCTAACGACCCGCTGTCCGCGCTTGCTCGATGTCTTCATCCTCCTCCTCCAACATCCGCTCACTTGTGCTTCTTGGTTTCTGGCTTGGCTTTGCCCGATGCCTTGACATCCCCATTCTGCACGTAGCCGTTGGCCTCCTTGCCATTGGCAGCGGCAGCTCTCTTCTGTTCCTGCCAGACAACACAAGCAGCATGCCGTGAGTACACCTACAGGTCAACCCCATTACTGTGTACATTATAATAATACTGATACTTAAATTTTCTATAGTGCTATCCCCTGATGGGCGAGCTCAATGCACTTGTTCACATACACGTACGTATATATACCATTTACTGATATGTATCACGCAATCACCTACTACATATTACATATTTTATCAGTTACATCAATATAAAACAGGTACTTGTAGAATTGCCAACAAAATAACTCTTATGAAACATAAACCCACTGCAATAATTTAAAACGGGTACCTAACTACAAAACAGTGTACAAAGTTACTACGCTAAAACACACGTACACACAAAACATAAACCCACTGCAATAATTTAAAACAGGTACCTAACTACAAAACGGTGTACAAAGTTACTATGCTAAAACACACACACGCACACACACACACACACACACACACACACACCACACACACACACACACACCACATGTCTCCTTTTCTCTCTCCCTCTCTTTGTTGGCTCATGGTTGGTTTGCTAATTTTGTCTTCCTTTCTTTTCTTTTCTTTTTGTTTCATTTTTTTTTGTTTACTGTCTTTAAGTCTTGCACCTCTTAATTCTTTAGTCTTAGTTTGCTCATATTCATAAGGCTGCTGTGGCCGCCACAAAACTGTTCCAACAGCAACAGCGAACAGGAGTGCCCTCACTAACTGTCACATTCCTAACCAAACATCACAAGCCTTTTGCCTTTAAAGACACAATCTGGAATGTGTAGACTCTGATCAACATTGCCCCACCCCCAACCCCCTCCCACTCCCACTGCCCCCTTTAACAGTGCAAGGTTGGGTTTTCAGTGCTGGTCCCCCCACCCCACCAAGAAAAGATTTTTTTTACAATAATAACACACAAAAACACACACGCATACAAAAACAAAAGCCGCACAGAAACAAACCAAAAAATGAAACAAGACACCATAAAAGGGATAAAAATCAAAACTGTTCAAGAAAAACACACACATACAAATGAGATCTTTCCACACACGTTTTTTTAAATTCTGCTTTGTCAGTGGCTCGGTCCTGTTATCAAGAGTCAAAATGCTTCACTGGCTCAAGAAGTCTGCAAAGTGGTTGAGGGGTCTTAACCCTGACAGTCGTCAGCTAGTGTTTCAGTTCACACAGCAATGTCCTAAGCCCGACAGTCGTCAGCTAGTGTTTCAGTTCACACAGCAATGTCCTAAGCCCAACAGTCGTCAGCTAGTGTTTCAGTTCACACAGCAATGTCCTAAGCCCGACAGTCGTCAGCTAGTGTTTCAGTTCACACAGCAATGTCTTAAGCCCGACAGTCGTCAGCTAGTGTTTCAGTTCACAGAACAATGTCCTATGCCAACAGTCGTCAGCTAGTGTTTCAGTTCACAGAGCAATGTCCTAAGCCCGACAGTCGTCAGCTAGTGTTTCAGTTCACAGAACAATGTCCTATGCCAACAGTCGTCAGCCAGTGTTTCAGTTCACAGAGCAATGTCCTCAGCCCGACAGTCATCAGCTAGTGTTTCAGTTCACACAGCAATGTCCTAAGCCCAACAGTCGTCAGCTAGTGTTTCAGTTCACACAGCAATGTCCTAAGCCCAACAGTCGTCAGCTAGTGTTTCAGTTCACACAGCAATGTCCTAAGCCTGACAGTCGTCAGCTAGTGTTTCAGTTCACACAGCAATGTCCTAAGCCCAACAGTCGTCAGCTAGTGTTTCAGTTCACACAGCAATGTCCTAAGCCCAACAGTCGTCAGCTAGTGTTTCAGTTCACACAGCAATGTCCTAAGCCCGACAGTCGTCAGCTAGTGTTTCAGTTCACACAGCAATGTCCTAAGCCCAACAGTCGTCAGCTAGTGTTTCAGTTCACACAATGGGGCTCCCAGGCTCCATTTTAGCTCAATCTAGCCACGTGGTTCAGCACTGTATTTTGCTTTGTGTCTGGCAGGGAACCTGGACTGAGCAGCTAGTCCTTTCGCTGACAATGAAAAGCGAACTGTACCTGTCTCATTCTGCATGTAAAGCGATCCCTAAACAGCTGAAAATCAAACACAGGGTAGGTGCAATTTCCCTGGCTGCCAGGGCAGAATTAAAACTGGACACATATATAACAATGGCTGATTGTCTGCAGATGAGGAATCCGGACGGTTCGGGGTTGGCTAGTGCATGCTTACTGGTGGCTGTAGAGTCCGATTCATGGCTCTATGCACACACAGATTATGCCCATTACGTGAAAGACTAAAACACTGCTGAAGCCTGTAGGACCAGGAAGCACTGCTCTTGTGGCTGCTGGAACCGTAACAAGGTAAGGTGACTCCAACCCCCACTGATGGATTACACAAAAAAGTGGCAACAATACGTTTAAAAAAATCGGAAGCAAGAATGACTGCTAGCATTCTAAAATAAGATCCAAGCACATAAAAGGTTTTAAAAAAATATATATATATATATATTATCATTTATTAGGACAAAAAAAAAAGAAGTGAATTTTCAGGGTGAGCCCCTTTTTCAAGCTACAAAACAACTCTTAAATGGTGAAAAAGGAGACGTAGGATCCTTATCTGCTTTTGATCGAGCCCTTTTGCTATGTTATGCAGATACGTATGCAGATAAAGATCCTACATCTCATTTTTGACCGTTGAACTATTGTTATGTAGCTTGCAAAAGGGGCTGACCTCCAAAATTCACATGTTGTGTCTTGTCATAATAAATAGCATTCTTTATAATCCTTTATCTGTTTGGATCAAGGACTCAAACCTCCAGCAATGAAAAAAATAAATAAAAATAAATAAATGGCAAAATGTTTTTTGAATGGAGAAAAAAAAAGAAAAAAAAAGCTGACACTCCTGCATTGGCACAAAAACCTCACAGCAAAAAGAAAGAAGAAAAAAAGAAAAAAAAGATACATAAACGAGAAACAGACAAACAGTCACAAACAGCCAAGGACGCACTCGACGAAACAAGCATAAGCAAAGCAGCAGCCAAGAGAACAATGAGGCATTTCAAAAAGCTCTGTCACACGCGCAGCGTGTACACGACATGAAACCAAAGAGTTACCTTGAGGCGCTGAGCCTTCACATAGGCGTGGTAATAGAAGTTGACGAAGAACATAAGGATGGTGAATGCATAGAAAATGAGCGCCCAGTGCATCCACTGCGGGAACCCGCATCCCGTGGCAAGGGACTGAAGCGCATGGACGATGCCAACCACAAACTGTACCTACCATGGTCAGAGAACAGAAAGAAAAACAGGGAACTAAAATGAGGGAGGTAGGAAACACAGGGGACGTTACCTGCTCGGGGCGCTTTTTGATGTAGGCCTGGATATAGAAATTGATGAAGAGCGCTATGATCGTGAATCCGTACACGATGCCCGCCCATTGCATCCACATGGGGTATTGGCATCCCGTCACGATGGCTTGTGTGGCGTATACCAGCCCCATAAAGAATTGAAACTACAACAGGCAACAAGAAACAAGAGGCATGGGTCAGATGGGGAGGTTGCGTGGGCCGCCAGCGAGCCTGTCCGTCACCTCCGTCGCCAAATGATCCAACGACCATCTGGCCACAGAGGTAACCTGCGGGGCTGCAGACTCGCAAGCAGTACTGGGAAGGCAAAAACCTCTCTGTGAGAAAGAAAGGATGGAAGGACAGCTCCGACAGAGGACGCCTTTCTCGGCTAAACACTGGGGCGGGAGACAGCAATTGGTATGCTGTCAGATGGGAGGCATGAGGAGGACGTATATTACGTTAGAATGCGATCCAGTAAAAGGCAGTTCAAGGAATGCGCTTTGGGTTAAGGTTGTCAGATGAAAGACGTACATTATGTTAGTAAAAATAAAAAATAAAACCGGCAGTCTTTTGTATAGCTTGGTATCTAACGGACAAGGGTGAGTACGTGTTGATATACAAGATCTGCAAAAATAAAACCTTAAAAAATAATACATAAACATAATATTGTATTCCTCGCACACTACACCTGCACACACACACACACCCACCCTCCTCCTCCCTCCCCCCCCCCCCCCCCCCACACACACCCACTCACTCACCACACACACACACACACACACACACCACACACACACACACACACACACACACACCACACACACACACACACACACACACACACTTCACTCACACAACCACACACAACACACACACACACTCACTCACCATCACACACAACACACACACACACTCACACACACACCACACACACACACACACACACACACACACACACACACACACAGGGGAGTGAGACAGAGAGAGGTGGGGGGAGAGGGGGGGGGGGTACCTGGGGGTAAAAGGAAGACAGAATTTGAAATCACTTGTGGTATTGTTTGTAGAAGTGAGTTTTTATGCAGTTTTCAAGGTTAGGTACTAAAGGAACACACAATTTGAAATCACTTCTTGTATTATTTAATGCAGTTTTCAAGGTACTAAAGGAAGACAGAATTTGAAATCACTTGTATCGTTTGTAGAGGGGAGATTTTAACTCAGTTTTCAAGGAAGTCAGAGTCTGAAATCACTTGTTTGTAGAGGTGAGTTTTTAACTCCGTTTTCAAGGTACTAAAGGAAGTCAGAGAGTTTGAAATCACTTGTTTGTAAAGGTGAGTTTTTAACTCAGTTTTGAAGGTACTAAAGGAAGACAGAATTTGAAATCACTTGTATTGTTCATAGAGGTGAGTTTTTAACTCAGTTTTCAAGGCACTAAAGGAAGACAGAGTTTGAAAACACTTGTATTATTGTAGAGGTGAGTTTTTAACTCAGTTTTCAAGGTACTAAAGAAATCACTTGTTTGTAGAGGTGAGTTTTTAACTCGGTTTTCAAGGTACTAAAGGAAGACAGAATTTCAAATTACTTGTACTGGTGTAGAGGTGAGTTTTTAACTCAGTTTTCAAGTACAATAGTTGGCTATCAGGCAGCAGGTGGAACCAAAACGCTAGGCTAAGGCTGAAAGGTAGAAGAACCGAGAAGGAAGATGTGCATAAGGCTGGTACTTCTACAGTAAGTTACTGGGTAGAAACCAGAAGAGCCTGGGTTAAAGCTACAGGTAGACAGCAGTAGGAAGACAGTAGTTCAATATGCTCACAGGTAGACAGCAGTAGGAAGACTAGTTCAATATGCTCACAGGTAGACAGTAGTAGGAAGACAGTAGTTCAATATGCTCACAGGTAGACAGCAGCAGGAAGACTAGTTCAATATGCTCATAGGCAGACAGCTGTAGGAAGACAGTAGTTCAATATGCTCACAGGTAGACAGCAGTTAAGTATGCTCACAGGTAGACAGCAGCAGAAAGACAGTAGTTCAATATGCTCACAGGTAGACAGCAGTTTAGTATGCTCACAGGTAGACAGCAGTAGAAAGACAGTAGTTCAATATGCTAACAAGTAGACAGCAGTAGGAAGACAGTAGTGCAATATGCTCACAGGTAGACAGCAGTTTAGTATGCTCACAGGTAGACAGCAGTTCAGTATGCTCACAGGTAGACAGCAGTAGGAAGACTAGTTCAATATGCTCACAGGCAGACAGCAGTAGGAAGACAGTAGTTCAATATGCTCACAGGTAGACAGCAGTTCAGTATGCTCACAGGTAGACAGCAGTAGGAAGACAGTAGTTCAATATGCTCACAGGCAGACAGCAGTAGGAAGACAGTAGTTCAATATGCTCACAGGTAGACAGCAGTTCCGTATGCTCACAGGTAGACAGCAGTAGAAAGACAGTAGTTAGAAGCTTAGGGGGCTGTACAGTGGATGGTAGAGGTGAAAATGAAGACCAAGCAAAGGGTACAAGAAAATATCGGATTTCTGAATTTGAAGGAACTGAGAATAAACTGCTGGCCATCAGTAATGGAGATGAGGGGAACACTCGCGCTGCCAAAGAGGACAAAGGGACACATCAGGCACCATGCATGCATACACACACACACACGCACACACCACACACACACGCACACACACACACACACACACACACACACACACACACACACACACACACACACACACACGCATGCACAGACACACACACGCATGCACAGACACACACATGCATGCACAGACACACACACACCTACACACGCATGCACTTACAGACACGCACACACATGCATGCACAGACACACACACGCACACACACACACACACACACACACACACACACACACACACACACACACACACACACACACACACACACACACACCACACACACACACACACACACACACACCAACATAGCTGGATTCCTATACATGTCTGAGGTATATATAGACAGTGGCAAGTTCCACAACCCTGCTGCAACTCATATAAGACACCAGCGCCCCCCCCCCCCCCCCCCCACCCCAACCCCTCCTCACCAAACCTCTGACAACAGCTGCAGCTTGCAGCATAACTGACTCACATCTGTGCAGCAGTGTGTACCTGCTGCGGGCAAACCTGGGAACTGTTACAGGCTATAATGGCATCGACAGCTGCCACTAATCTACCACCTCTCCTTTAACTTACAGTGTGTGTGTGTGTGTGTGTGTGTGTGTGTGTGTGTGTGTGTGTGTGTGTGTGTGTGTGTGTGTGTGGTGTGTGTGTGTGGTGTGTGTGTGTGTGTGTGTGTGTGGTGTGTGTGTGTGTGTGGTTTGTAGTGCACTGTTGAGACGCAGCTCCCAAGTGTAGTTTTGCCATAACTCACTGTCTAACTTCCAGCTCCCAAGTGTCAGTCTGCCATAACTCACTGTCTAACCAGCTCCCAAAAGTGTGTCACAGTCCTTAGCGCCATAACTTACTGTCTAACTTCCAGCTCCCAAGTGTCAGTCTGCCACAACTCACTGTCTAACTTCCAGCTCCCAAGTGTCAGTCTGCCATAACTTACTGTCTAACTTCCAGCTCCCAAGTGTCAGTCTGCCACAACTCACTGTCCAACTTCCAGCTCCCAAGTGTCAGTCTGCCATAACTCACTGTCTAACTTCCAGCTCCCAAGTGTCAGTCTGCCATAACTCACTAACTTCCAGCTCCCAAGTGTCAGTCTGCCACAACTCACTGTCTAACTTCCAGCTCCCAAATGTCAGTACCCATATCTCATTGTCTAACTTCCAGCTCCCAAGTGTCAGTCTGCCATAACTCACTAACTTCCATCTCCCAAGTGTCAGTCTGCCATAACTCACTGTCTAACCAGCTCCCAAGTGTTAGTCTACCATAACTCACTAACTTCCAGCTCCCAAGTGTCAGTCTGCCATAATTCACTGTCTAACCAGCTCCCAAGTGTAAGTCTACCATAACTCACTAACTTCCAGCTCCCAAGTGTCAGTCTGCCATAATTCACTGTCTAACCAGCTCCCAAGTGTAAGTCTACCACAACTCACTAACTTCCAGCTCCCAAGTGTCAGTCTGCCATAATTCACTGTCTAACCAGCTCCCAAGTGTAAGTCTACCACAACTCACTAACTTCCAGCTCCCAAGTGTCAGTCTGCCATAATTCACTGTCTAACCAGCTCCCAAGTGTAAGTCTACCACAACTCACTAACTTCCAGCTCCCAAGTGTCAGTCTGCCATAATTCACTGTCTAACCAGCTCCCAAGTGTAAGTCTACCACAACTCACTAACTTCCAGCTCCCAAGTGTCAGTCTGCCATAATTCACTGTCTAACCAGCTCCCAAGTGTAAGTCTACCACAACTCACTAACTTCCAGCTCCCAAGTGTCAGTCTGCCATAATTCACTGTCTAACCAGCTCCCAAGTGTAAGTCTACCACAACTCACTAACTTCCAGCTCCCAAGTGTCAGTCTGCCATAATTCACTGTCTAACCAGCTCCCAAGTGTAAGTCTACCACAACTCACTAACTTCCAGCTCCCAAGTGTTAGTCTGCCATAATTCACTGTCTAACCAGCTCCCAAGTGTTAGTCTGCCATAACTCACTGTCTTCTTTCTTCTTTTCCTGCTATGGGTTCAGTCTAGCCATACTTCACTGTCTAATCCAGCTCCCAAGTGTAGTCTACCACAACTCACTAACTTCAGCTCCCAAGTGTAGTCTGCCATAATGTCAAATCATTGTCTAAACCTATTGCTCCCTCACGCTCAGAGTCTCCACAACTATAACTTCCAGCTCCCATTCATCTGCCATAATGCTAACCAGCTCCCAAGTGTAGTCTCCAAACTCAGCTAACTTCCAGCTGTCCTCAAGCATCTGAAAGCATTTGTAATGCTAGACTGCCCTAAGCTATAAACCATAACTTGATCAGCTAAGTTGTCTCCAATCTATAAACAGCTATGATCCAAGTAGATGTCCTCAAGCTAAAACAGCATATCCTGATAATGCTAGACTGTCCCATAGCTATAAACAGCATATCTGATAATGCTATACTTCCTAAGCTATAAACAGCATATTCTGATAATGCTAGATTGTCCTCAAGCTATAAACAGCATATCTGATAATGCTAGACTGTCCTCAAGCTATAAACAGCATATTGATAATGCTAGACTGTCCTCAAGCTATAAACAGCATATCTGATAATGCTAGATTGTCCCCAAGCTATAAACAGCATATCTGATAATGCTAGACTGTCCCAAGGCTATAAACACATATTTTGATAATGCTAGATTGTCCTCAAGCTATAAACAGCATATCCTATAATGCTAGATGTCCTCAAGCATAAACAGCATATCTGATAATGCTAGATTGTCCTCAAGCTACTAAACAGCATATCTATAATGCTAGATTGTCCTCAAGCTATAAACAGCATATCTGATAATGCTAGATGTCCTCAAGCTATAAACAGCATATTCTGATAATGCTAGACTGTCCTCAAGCTATAAACAGCATATTTGATAATGCTAGATTGTCCTCAAGCTATAAACAGCATATTTGATCATGCTAGATTGTCCTCAAGCTATAAACAGCATATTTGATCATGCTAGATTGTCCTCAAGCTATAAACAGCATATTTGATCATGCTAGATTGTCCTCAAGCTATAAACAGCATATCTGATAATGCTAGATTGTCCCCAGGCTATAAACAGCATATTTGATAATGCTAGATTGTCCTCAGGCTATAAACAGCATATTTAATAATGCTAGATTGTCCTCAAGCTATAAACAGCATATCTGATAATGCTAGATTGTCCTCAAGCTACAAACAGCATATTTGATAATGCTAGATTGTCCTCAAGCTATAAACAGCATATTTGATAATGCTAGATTGTCCTCAAGCTATAAACAGCATATTTGATAATGCTAGATTGTCCTCAAGCTATAAACAGCATATTTGATAATGCTAGATTGTCCTCAAGCTACAAACAGCATATTTGATAATGCTAGATTGTCCTCAAGCTACAAACAGCATATCTGATAATGCTAGATTGTCCTCAAGCTATAAACAGCATATCTGATAATGCTAGATTGTCCTCAAGCTATAAACAGCATATCTGATAATGCTAGTTTGTCCTCAAGCTATAAACAGCATATTTAATAATGCTAGATTGTCCTCAAGCTATAAACAGCATATTCAATAATGTTAGATTGTCCTCAAGATGTAAACAGCATATTCAATAATGTTCCTCAGAATGCTGTTAATACCTTCAGCAACAAAAAGATCAGCCTGCTGTTGGTGCAGTCACTTTAACGGACACTTAATGCTAGTTTGTCCTCAAGCTATAAACAGCATATTTAATAATGCTAGATTGTCCTCAAGCTATAAACAGCATATTCAATAATGTTAGATTGTCCTCAAGATGTAAACAGCATATTCAATAATGTTCCTCAGAATGCTGTTAATACCTTCAGCAACAAAAAGATCAGCCTGCTGTTGGTGCAGTCACTTTAACGGAAACAGAAAAACAAAGCAACTGCACAGGTAATTCAGGGAGACAAGATCATTTTGTCCCAGGAAGTCAGCCTTACTGATTGGACGGGAAGCTGTGCATTGATCAACTTCGCCCTTAAGGACATCTGTGCATTGACTGACTTCACACTGAACTTCATGATTGGACAGAATGTCAAACAGTCACTAACTTCCAGCTCCCAAGTGTCAGTCTGCCATAACTCACTGTCTAACCAACTCCCAAGTGTTAGTCTACCATAACTCACTAACAGTGATGATACAGTGGATGATACAGTGGAAATTCTCAGACTGCTAAAAAGCTCATGCTTTTACAGAATAAGCTGAGAAATATTTGCCACGCACTGTTTCTGTTGATGTGGACGTTTTTTGTTTTGTTTTTAGATTCTGCAGCTTACAATTCTGCTGCTCACAAAACTAAGCATTACTTTGTTAGTTCAAGTACAAACCACATGCTACGTGAAAAGCAAGGCTAAGTCCAACACCTCTTTATATCCTTATCGACTCGGACTAAAAACCAACTAAAAATGAGAACACAAACAACAAGCAAGCGTATAACATACCACTACGACCCACAGGTTTCCACAAGGTATATCATGCAAACTTTGCAGACATGCACCGTAAAATCCTCAGCCGTTAACCCTTTCCCTACCGTCCAGACATCACACAAAGTCCCTGGCAACACGGTTCCCGTATTGCCATATCAGGACATCATGTGATATTCTGAATAAAATTCCAACTGTTCTTGCATTGTCACGTGGAGTAAAGTTCTCAAAATCAACTCTTCTGGTTAAAGAATTCTCTCTTTCGGAGAAAAAAATAATTCTGATAGGGAAATTCATCCCCAGCACAAATTCTTCGGCAGAGAAAGGGTTAAATCTGCGTCATCTAACTTCCCAAACTAGAACGTCATGTCAAGCAAACTTGTGTATGAATGCCACTGCCATGCTGAAAAACAACGACGCATGAAACAAACAAACAAACAAACAACCACATGCCAAAACAGCACAACAAAAATTCTTGCGTTACTTCTTCTTTTTTCTTCTTTTTTGTCTGTTTGTTTTGTTTTGCTTTCTCTATAAAAGAACATTTTGTTTCGCTAGTTGTTAGATGCTTAAGGTGGAAGTTAACTGCAGACGGTTAGTCAAGTTAACACACTGGTGGGAAGGGAACGGTGTTTGGGTTAACAAGTACTCACACAGATGGAAGTTACTCAAGTCTGTTAACAAAGAAAAGGAAGAAGGACACAGCGCTAAAGTAGAAGAAAACTAGCATTTGCAGCTGAAGGGTACTCAGCCTTTCCGTCACCTTTCTTGTTCGAGCCTGTTCATTTTTATTACTGACATGATCAGTCACTCTAATGAGGCTGGTGCTCCACATGCACCAAGAAAGCGGTCTTTCGTTAACTTTCTTCCACATTCGTTTCTTCAATGACACAAAATACTTCTGAACTTTATTATTCATAACAAATGGCTATGACTCCAAAACGAAAAAGACGAAGGAATTTCAAAAAGAGCCGAGTACTGCATCAAGACTTTTACTGGTAGATTCAGAAAGTAAGACTTTGACTCCAAAATGAAAACAATAAGGAATTCCAAAAAAGTGAGTATATAATTATAATATATATAAATATATATCAAAACTCTTAGAGTAAGACTCCAGTTTTAATTGTAAGGAAACGTACAACAAGTGAGAGCACAGCTTAACGAAGCAGAAAGTAGAGATTAGAAGAAAGTTGTTGTTTTTTAAAACCCTGCTCGCCCCACCCGCTGTTGCAATTTCTTTCAAAGGAGACGTTTTTCTTTGCATTCATTTATAATCAACATTAATGTTTAAATGCATGGAATAAAAATAAAATAAAAACTACATATATATAAAACATATACCAAAAAAGTTTGTTCTGTTTTTAAATGCATGAACAACATTAGGATGCAGAATTAATCTACATCACTGAATGCCTGGAATCAGGGGGAAAAGAGACTGGGGAAGGTGGAGGGGGGCGGGGCGGGGCGGGGAGGGACGGGGGGGAAGGGTGGAGGAGTGACACATGCCTCTTGTTTCTCTCTACCGACTCCACTCAAGCCATCGGATGTCGAAACCCCACACTCCATTGCTTCAGCTTCATCAAGATGCTTAAAACAATGGCTTGCTGATCAAATTGCCCCACTATCTCAGTATCTGGCTTACCAAATTGGCTTCAAAGGCTGTAGAAAAATAATGAAAATACTTGGATACAATTTCACCTGAAGAGCTGAACAGAGAAAGCACTTTTCTGCCCATTGAAACACAAAAAGTTAGTTTTTTGTTGTTGTTGTTGCTTTTATGACAAACATATGCACACAGTGAGGAGAAGTAAGAACATTACACTTTTGTCAAGAAACGCTTCACTGGACTGAGAATTTGTGAGAGAAAACATCCAGGGGGAAAAAATCGAATTTTCCCCCCTCTAAGAATCATTTGTCAAACCGACACTTAACGTTTTCGTCAAGCTACTGAGCTTGCCAAACAGGGATTGTGACTCACAAACAACAAACAGATGTTGGGCAAACTCTGCACTTTAGAAATGATCGTTACTAAAAAATGGTCTTTCGACGGTCACCTCTGTGACTGATACACAGTCTTTCCGTCAACAGTTTTGCAACAAAAACAGTCCTCCCTGTTCGTGCTCGTGAGCAAACAAACAAACAACTCCAATGAAGCGTCACCTCCCACTATGCGTGTGTTACTGGATGAATGGAATGCCATGCCACCACAAAAGTCACACCAGTTCCCAGAGGACCGACAGCAGACTCTTCAGGTGAAAAGGCGGAATGAATTATTAGCACTGATAATTTGAATCCACTTTGTCTGTGTACAGGCCTGTGCTGCACTAGAACCCCTGATGAGACTTCCATGACCATGGACAAAGTTCAATGTCGCTTTATGTCCACAGAGACCGTAAGGACTATTATAATTAGACCATAAGGACTATTATAATGTTGCTTTATGTCCACTGAGACCATACGGACTATTATAATGTTGCTTTATGTCCACAGAGACCATAAGGACTATTATAATGTTGCTTTATGTCCACTGAGACCATACGGACTATTATAATGTTGCTTTATGTCCACTGAGACCATAAGGGCTATTATAATGTTGCTTTACGCCCATAGAGACCATAAGGACTATTATAATGTTGCTTTATGTCCACAGAGACCATAATGACTATTATAATGTTGCTTTACACCCATAGAGACCATAAGGACTATTATAATGTTGCTTTATGTCCACAGAGACCAGAAGGACTATTATAATGTTGCTTTACGCCCATAGAGACCATAAGGACTATTATAATGTTGCTTTATGTCCATAGAGACCATAAGGACTTATTATAATGTTGCTTTGTGTCCAATGAGACCATAAGGACTATTATAATATTGCTTTACATCCATAGAGACCATAAGGACTATTATAATGTTGCTTTATGTCCACAGAGCCCATAAGGACTATTATAATGTCGCTTTACGTCCATAGAGACCATAAGGACTATTATAATGTTGCTTTATGTCCATAGAGACCATAAGGACTTATTATGTTGCTTTATGTCCACAGAGACCATAAGGACTATTGGGGGGAGAGGGGGGGGGGCAAGGACAGCCACCTTGACTTTCACACAGCTCCTGAGTTTGTTTGTTCAATGTCGCTTTATGTCCACAGAGACCGTAAGGACTATTAGGGATTAGGGATGGGGGGGATGGGGGGGGTCAGGACGGCCACCCGACTTTCACACAGCTCCTGAGTTTGTTCATTCTATGTTGCTTTACATCCACGGAGACCATAAGGACTATTAGGGACAGAGGGGGGTCCAGGACGGCCACCCCGACTTTCACACAGCTCCTGAGTTTGTTCATTCTATGTTGCTTTACATCCACGGAGACCATAAGGACTATTAGGGACAGAGGGGGGTCTAGGACGGCCACCCTGACTTTCACGCAGCTCCTGAGCTCTTTCGTGAGTTCAAGTTCAATGCTGCTTTACGTCCACAGTGAGACCATAAGGACTATCAGGGACAGGGAGCCCAGGACGGCCACTTTGACTTTCACGCTCCCGAGTTCTGAAGGGATCACAGCTGCTGAAAGACTATTTATACCTGAAACACTGCACAAAGTTGCAGTTCTGGGACACTGACAGCAGCTACAACGCAAGGGCTGCGCAGCGCAGGCACTAGTACTAGAAGCTCAGGGATCATGGTTGCTGAATGGCTACTTACATGAACGCTGCACAAAGTTGCAGTTTTGGGGCGCTGACGGCAAGCACAACTCAGGGGCTAGAAGCTCTGGGAACGCAGCTGCTCAATAACTATAAATACTGCACACTGCTGCAAAGGCGCAGTTCTGGGACACTGACGGCAGTGACTAAAACACTGTTATGTTGCCGCAAAGGCGCAGTTCTGGGACACTGACAGCAGTGACTAAAACACCGTTATGTTGCTGCAAAGGCGCAGTTCTGGGACATTGACAGCGTGACTAAAACACTTGTTATTTGGGTTGTCCGGGGCAAAGGCGCAGTTCTGGGACACTGACAGCAGTGACTAAAACACCGTTATGTTGCCGCAAAGGCGCAGTTCTGGGACACTGACAGCAGTGACTAAAACACCGTTATGTTGCCGCAAAGGCGCAGTTTTGGGACACTGACAGCAACCACAGCTGCACAGCTCAGTGACTAGAAGCTTAGGAATCATTAGAAGCTTAGGGATCACTAGAAGCTTAGGAATCATTAGAAGCTTAGGGATCACTAGAAGCTTACGGATCACTTGAAGCTTGAGGATCACTAGAAGCTTACGGATCACTAGAAGCCACAAAGGTGCAGTTTTGGGACATTGACAGCAACCACAGCGGCAAAGCTCAGGGATTAGAAGCTTAGGGATCACTAGAAGATTAAGGATCACTAGAAGCTTAGGGATCACAGCTGCTGAACGACTGTAAACACTACATGTTGCCACAAAGGTGCAGTTCTGGGACACTGACAGCAACCACAGCTGTACAGCTCAGGGGCTGGAAGTTTAGGGATCACTAGAAGCTTAAGGATCACTAGAAGCTAGAAGCTTAAGGATCACTAGAAGCTTACGGATCACTAGAAGCTTAGGAATCATTAGAAGCTTAAGGATCACTAGAAGCTTAGGGATCACTAGAAGCTTAAGGATCACTAGAAGATTAAGGATCACTAGAAGCTTAGGGATCACTAGAAAATTAAGGATCACTAGAAGCTTAGGGATCACCAGAAGCTTACGGATCACAGCTGCTGAATGACTATAAACACTACATGTTGCCACAAAGGTGCAGTTCTGGGACACTGACAGCAACCACAGCTGCAAAGCGCTGAGCTGAAGCTTAAAGATCACAGCTGCTGAACGACTATAAACGCTGTATACATGTTGGCACAAAGGTGCAGTTTGGGGATGATGACAGCAACCACGGCTGCACAGCTCACAGGCTAGAAGTGTAGTTACTATGCACAGTGTAGTCACTATGCACAGTGTAGTTACTATGCGGCGTTATTACAAGTCTCGTGAAAAAGGGTGTTCAAAATATGTGGGCTTCCTAGGAAAAGGTTTTCTAAAAGATATGGTCTGAAAAGATGGGCGGTGTGCCATTTGGGTGGTCTCTCATCAGGGGTTCCGGTGTACAGCATTGTGAAACACACTTGTACACAGCTACGGTCCACAATAATCACACACACTACACACTGTGGTGCACTGTGAAACACAGCTACAGTCCACATACTGTTGCGCGTTGGGAAACACAGCTATGTTCCACAATAATCACACACACTACACACTGTAGTGCGTTGTGAAACACAGCTATGTTCCACAATAATCACATACACTACACACTGTAGTGTGTTGTGAAACACAGCTGTGTTCCACAATAATCACATACACTACTCATTGTTGTATGTTGTGAAACACAGCTATGTTCCACAATAATCACACGCACACTGTAGTCCACAAAAGTCATACACACTACACACTGTAGTGCATTGTGAAACACAGCTACAGTGAATAATAATTACACAAAGTAACTTCAATTTGACACCATGATGCTGTCACCACAAACAAAAGACACCAGTCACACAAGGCAATGTGACTAAGTAACAAAACACTACAAATAACAAAAATATCACTATGTAATTATTATTGCACATTACCAAAAAGCTGGAACTTAAAGGCAACAACATCAATTCCATACATAATGCCACTAACTGATGTTAGGCAAAAAAAATTAACATATCACCAACTCATGCAATTTTACAAGCAAGTCTTTTGTTCTAGTCTTAAAACTTTCAACCGTTTGCTGAAAAAAATATGCATTTAAAAAAACTAAATCTGTAAAATGTCTTTCATGAATTATTGTCTTGTTGCGATGTAATGTTCAATCATTACAAACAGTAAGTAAGTAACTTGGTGCTTTACGCCCAGTCAACCATTACGGTTATATCAGGGCGATCATTACAAACAAACAAAAACATAACCTGGAAGTGTACATGTATCTTCTGGCAGCGTAGAGGTTAAACTGTATTCTGTGTAGGATTCCAACACATTTTGGGATCCCGCTAGTATTCATAAACACAGAATGATAAGCACTACTGTTTAAAAGCTGCTGCAGCGTCAATGTACACTGCACGTTTCTACGGCAACTGAGGCTACCTGACTAGGCTAAGAGGACATCAAACAGAGGCCTTGAGGATTAAAAACAACAACATTATCTTGACAGCGCTGATGTCTGTTGCAGTCCCATCATCCCATGCCTTTGCACAAGGACCATCGCCCTGATAGAACCGGACCGGTTGACTGGGCGTAAAACACCAACTTACTTACTGCACAAGGACTCGGACGCAAACGAATCCTTGGAAGGGAAGCTGCAGTGACACGTTTAACCATCGATGAAAGGGAAGTCTCATCACAGCATTTTCAGAGAGACTCACAGTTTACTAGCATGAGCTCAAACTCCCAGCACTGGTTTACGACACCCTTCCTTCAACCACTGCCGTATTTAGTTACGCCACAGGGTCCAGAAAACTGTCAGCTAACGAGCAGTTTTTTTGTTGGTGCTCAAACAGTAGTAAATTTCTTACAAACAACTCAGATTATATCACGTTTGTTTTACAACAAGGACCATGTTGCTTACGCCAGCTCAAATAAAACCAAAATCATTTGAATCGAGGCGGAACTTTTTTTAAAACCCGGGGTGGATGCGTCTCATGTTTACATGAGTGCTTGGGCGCTATGTTGTTTCCACAGTCTTGTTAGTACACAAACCTTTCGGAGGGCGCTGACCACGTCGGTGGACAGCCACGCAGAGATAAAGAGTACCCTTTCAGTGGCGTAACCAAATCTGGCAGAGTTTGGAGGAAGGTGCCGGAAAGCGAAGCTCAGAGTGTGCTATGAGTTTGGGCATGGTATGCGGCCAGCTATCACAAGTATCTCAGCTTTCAACATATTCTTTGCCTGCGATGACACTCTTTGTGTTTATTGATGCAAAAAAGCTCCTCAGTTCTTAAGGTTTTCTGATGGTAAAAATAAATTATTCACGCAAAACCGGAGAAGAATACAACGCAGCAGAATACACTCCACACTACTATAGTTATCAGAATTGTCGACACCCTTGCTACATGGCCATGCTCTAAACCAGTACACGGCACACACCTGTCCTATTCACAACTTCCCATTTTTTCCCCGTACCCGTTTTCAGTGAGGTGTCACCCACATCAACGGAAGACCGGACCGGATCGTAGCTCACGGCAATTCTTTATTCAGCGTCACGGGTCAGGAAATTTGTGAATAGTTCAGTGGTGTAGTCTACCACCCAACGCTAGTGCAAAAGCATACCCTCGTCTTCATACGCCGACAGACATGAAACCAGAAGCAAATGGGTGCACGACATACCAGTTGTATTTTGGTGAGGTAGCGCTTCCACCAGAGGTATTTCTGGAACTCCGGTCCCAGAGCTGCCACCCCATAGTACGTGTACATGATGACGTGAACGAAGGAGTTGATCATGGCACCAAAGAAGGCTGTGAGGGAAAAGAACAAAGTGTACGTGACATGATGCTGTGCATGAACAAGATGGCATGAAAGGAGGCTGTCAGGGAAAGGAACAAAGTGTACATGACACGATGCTGTGCATGAACAAGATGGCATGAAAGGAGGCTGTCAGGGAAAGGAACAAAGTGTACATGACATGATGCTGTGCATGAACAAGATGGCATGAAAGAAGGCTGTCAGAGAAAAGAACAAAGTGTACATGACATGATGCTGTGCATGAACAAGATGTCATGAATGAAGGCTGTCAGAGAAAAGAACAAAGTGTACGTGACATGATGCTGAGCATGAACAAGATGTCATGAACGAAGGCTGTCATGGAAAAACAAAGTGTACATGACACGATGCTGTGCATGAACAAGATGTCATGAAAGAAGGCTGTCAGGGAAAGGAACAAAGTGTACGTGACACGATGCTGTGCATGAACAAGATGTCATGAATGAAGGCTGTCATGGAAAAACAAAGTGTACGTGACACGATGCTGTGCATGAACAAGATGTCATGAATGAAGGCTGTCATGGAAAAACAAAGTGTACGTGACACGATGCTGTGCACGAACAAGATGGCATGAATGAAGGCTGTCAGGGAAAAGAACAAAGTGTACATGACATGACACTGCGCATGAACAAGATGGCATGAATGAATGCTGTCAGGGAAAAGAACAAAGTGTACATGACATGACACTGCGCACGAACAAGATGGTATGAAAGAAGGTTGACAGATGTACTCCATAAGCTGAGAGGACTGTTTTTTATTTACCCCACCATGTCAGCAGCCATCCGCCATCCTTTGAGAATTTATCCCCATTTCATTGCAGTGCATAACAATTTTTTAGGTACCATGGTGTTGTTGCTGGTGTCAGTGCACTGTGACACAGCCCGAGCCTTGGTGTTCTTGCTGGTGTCAGTGTGTTGTGACACAGCCTAAGCCTTGGTGTTCTTGCTGGTGTCAATGTGTTGTGACACAGCCCAAGCCTTGGTGTTCTTGCTGGTGTTAGTGTGTTGTGACACAGCCCAAGCCTTGGTGTTCTTGCTGGTGTCAGTGTGTTATGACACAGCCCAAGCTTTGATGTTGCTGCTGGTGTCAGTGTGTTGTGACACGGCCCAAGCTTTGATGTTCTTGCTGGTGTCAATGTGTTGTGACACAGCCCAAGCCAAGTTTGAAACGGCATCCAGTGAAAACAGCAAAGTCTGCATGATGCTGTGCATGAGCAAGTTGGTCGTGGCACCAAAAAAAGGACGCCAGGTTAAACAACAAAGCGTCCATAAAGATGACGCGCGTGAACTAGTCTACTGCTGTCACCAGCTCAGCTCTGTCAGCAGAGCAACCTCATGAGAAAAAGTCCTGAACGGAATGATGGACGAAAATATAAACCATTAAAAAAAAAAAAAGGTATCGCATATATAATGTAAAAGGTTCCACAGCAATAAACGTTACACTTGGTGACTCACATTGTCCTCCAGCCACCCACTTGACCCCGATGTACCAGATGGGAAACATGGTGGCGTGGTGGTAGACGTGCAGGAACGACACCTGGTTGTCCTTCTTGCGCAGGATGAAGAAGATGGTGTCCAGCATCTCGACCAGCTTGGAGAAGTAAAACCACCACAGCGCCTTGGCTATCTGTAAGGCAGACAGTCATTGAAAGTTTGAACCTCTGCTGTAACCTTGACTTTGAGCACAGCAATCCAATATGTTCACAAGACATTCCGGCTTATGGTGGCTACCACCAACTGTTAGTTTGCTTGCAAAAGAATAATCTGTTCAGAAGATAATAGGGGAAACAGTCGCATTTTGATTATAATAAGAGCCCTCACTGTGACCTTGACCTTGAAGATAGCAACCCAATTCATTCCGCACCACACTCCAGTTCATATGTACCTACCACCAGACCAAGTTTGGTTTTAAAAGATTTAGCGGCTCAACAGATATCACCTAGATGCCTGGACAGAACACAGTGATTCAAAATATACCTTCCCCCCCCCCCCCCCCCCCCCCCCCCCCCCCCCCCCTCAAAAAATCCACAAAATAATACACTCTACTGTGTCATATAAACTGTGTACAATGAAGTTGAAGGCACCAGGATTCTCATTAGCAGGTGAATCAGGCACTGCCACATTGTGACCTACACAAAAGGGTATCATTGGCAGGAGCTGCCATAAGTATTATTTTTGTCACGACAAAACTTTTGTCGCGAAAAACATGTACACGTCTTTTGTCATGATAAAAGTATGCTTGCCATGACAGAAGTTTGGTCGCAACAAAAAATTTATTTTTTATTTTTGTCACAACCAAACTTTTGAAAAAGTCACAACAAAAGTTTTGTTGCAACAAGCATATTTTTGTCGCAACAAAAGTAAGCTTGCCGTGACAAAACTTTTGTCATGATAAAATTGTTTGTTGGGACAAATATTTGTCATGACAAAAGTTTTGTTGCAACAAAAATATGTTTGTTACAACAAAAGTGTTGTCACGACAAGCATACTTTTGTCGTGACAAAAGACGTTTTTTGTCACACAAAACTTTCATCGTAACAAAAATTATATTTGTGCCAGCTCCCGCCAATGATAAAAGGGAACCTTTAGTTTGACGGTCCTGGGTTATCAGCTGAGGGAATCACTTAAATTTGGAATACAGTCCTCCACGGGGGATACAGATCAGCAAACAGTCCCCCACGGGGGATACAGATCAGCATACAGTCCCCCACAGGGGATACAGATCAGCATACAGTCCCCCACGGGGGATACAGATCAGCATACAGTCCCCCACGGGGGATACAGATCAGCAAACAGTCCCCCACGGGGGATACAGATCAGCATACAGTCCCCCACGGGGATACAGATCAGCATACAGTCCCCCACGGGGGATACAGATCAGCATACAGTCCCCCACGGGGGATACAGATCAGCATAGTCCCCCACGGGGGAACAGATCAGCATACAGTCCCCCACGGGGGAACAGATAGATACAGTCCCCCACGGGGGATACAGATCAGCATACAGTCCCCCACAGGGGATACAGATCAGCATACAGTCCCCCACAGGGGATACAGATCAGCAAAGTCCCCCACAGGGGATACAGATCAGCAACAGTCCCCCACAGGGGATACAGATCAGCATACAGTCCCCCACGGGGGATACAGATCAGCATACAGTCCCCCACGGGGGATACAGATCAGCATACAGTCCCCCACAGGGGATACAGATCAGCATACAGTCCCCCACGGGGATACAGATCAGCAAAGTCCCCCACGGGGGATACAGATCAGCAAACAGTCCCCCACGGGGATACAGATCGCATACAGTCCCCCACGGGGGATACAGATCAGCAACAGTCCCCCACGGGGGATACAGATCAGCATACAGTCCCCCACAGGGGATACAGATCAGCATACAGTCCCCCACGGGGGATACAGATCAGCATACAGTCCCCCACGGGGGATACAGATCAGCATACAGTCCCCCAGGGGGATACAGATCAGCATACAGTCCCCCACGGGGGATACAGATCAGCATACAGTCCCCCACGGGGGATACAGATCAGCATACAGTCCCCCACGGGGGATACAGATCAGCATACAGTCCCCCACGGGGGATACAGATCAGCATACAGTCCCCCACGGGGGATACAGATCAGCATACAGTCCCCCACGGGGGATACAGATCAGTCCCCCACAGGGGATACAGATCAGCATACAGTCCCCCACAGGGGATACAGATCAGCATACAGTCCCCCACAGGGGATACAGATCGGCATACAGTCCCCCAGGAATTCCTGGAGAGAAACAGAATAAAAAATACTGACCCTCATTTCATGTGGGTCGTAGGAGTAGTTGACTAGCTGGCACCGGTAGCTGTATCCCAAAACTAGGGAGTTGTAGAACAGCTGAAATACACACACACAGTGAGTTACGCTCCCATTACACAAACACTGAGAGATGGACCGATGGAGGGGCTGAGGGAGGGAGACGGACAGATTGAGGGAGGGAGAGAAAAGCAGACAGACAGACAGACAAACACAAAGGCAGAGGGTGGTGGGGGTGAGCAGGCAAGCGAACTAGACAAACACAGGCAGGCAAGCAGACAGACAGCTCAATGGACAGACAGACAGACAGAAAGGTGGAGGGAGACGGAGGAGTAGGCAGGTTGGCTAGACAGACAAATTCAGGTATACAGACAGATCAATGGACAGACAGAAAGGTGGAGGTTGATTAGACAGACAAATTCAGGTATACAGACAGACAGATCAATGGACAGACAGACAGACAGAAAGGTGGAGGGAGAGGGAGGAGTAGGCAGGTTGGCTAGACAGACAAATTCAGTATACAGACAGATCAATGGACAGACAGACAGACAGAAAGGTGGAGGTTGGCTAGACAGACAAATTCAGGCATACAGGCAGATGAACAGACCAATGGATGGAGAGAGGCAGAAAAAACAAACACCTGCAAAACGGGACAAATAAAGTGGAGAACAAACAGATCATGTATTATGCTGGTGGGGATCTACTTGAAGTTTTGAAACCAACAAAGACCTTTGTGGCAAAGCTTCCCTTGTTTTTAATTTTCAACCAACACAAAAACATAGATGGCCCAAACAATACAAGCACAATACATACAATACGAACTCGGAGAGAGAAAATTAGCAGATTAATCCATCATTCAATCACAGAACAACAGGTAAATAAATACGCTGTGGGACTTACCTCTGATGATATATGGAAGTTCATGACGACGAGACCAAAGTTGTAGAGGACAAGGGCCCATTTCAGTTTGTATGGTTCACGGTCCTTCATAAGCTTGGGGCCGACATAGACAGCTAACAAGTACAGGGCCGACAGAACTAGTGTAGGTGTGTAGCCCTGCATCAGCGGCCAGTCTTTCACCCGCTCGTCTACACACAGGAAAAAAGGCAGTTTATGTCACTATGCCACAGAAACAGAACGTCATTTTACCCACTCGTCTACACACAAGAAAAACGGTAGTTCACGTCACGATGCCACAGAAACAGAATGTCATTTCACCCGCACGTCTACACACAGGAAAAAAGGTAGTTTACGTCACGATGCCACAGAAACAGAATGTCATTTTACCGCTCATCTACACACAGGAAAAAAGGTAATTCATGTCATGATGCCACAGAAACACAACATCATTTCACCTGCTTGTGTACAGAGGAAAAAAGAGAATGTCACAGAAACAGAGCAAGATTTCGCATCTGTGTACTACGTCT
>JABMCL010002025.1:565000-575000 GCA_018857735.1 Alviniconcha marisindica | reverse complement strand
GCTGAAGCACGGTGCAATAAATCTTTACGTCCACGGAAACCAGAAGGCTCATTAGGACGGACAGTCCAGGACGTCCACCTCAACTCTCACACAGCTCCTGAACCATGTGGTTTTAGGAGCGACACATGTGGAAAAATAGTCAAGGGAGAAAGCATGAAATAACTCAGTACAACACCGCTAAACTCAATCAGCCAAGGCCAAACATGTCGGTGTCCATTCATCAACTCGCAGCACTGATTATCTGATAAAGTTGAGGATATAGGTCTGATTACATAGTTGGTAGAGGAAATAAACAAGCCGGATAATAGTAATTTAGTAATAATGAAACATTTGTTATGTACACACCTCTAACATAAAAACAGAGCTCTGTGTGCCATACGCAAATAAATTTAAACACCCAAGATGAGACACCACAAGTGAAAATGATAATAACAATGATTACAGCAAGTCAAACCACAAGAAGCAAAAAAGCAATTATCTGGTAAAATAGACTTGGATGTATATATTATTATATATATATATATATCAGAGAGTCAGTGGCGCAGAGCTAGAGTACACATTCTTGAAAGCCAAAAATCTTAAACAAAAATTACTGCTAGCATTTTTCACCATTTAAATGTTGTTTTTAAAGCATCATTTTGTAGTTTGATAAAGGGGATTACCCCAACAATTTGCATGTTGTGTTTTATCCCAAGAGTGTCCTTTTGAACCTTTCATGTGTTTGGATCTCGAAAACCAAAGTCGGGTCAAAAGCACAATCAAATGTGGTCACCAAATGGATAGGTGGCCATTACATGCTAGGCTTTGTGCCCACCCTGAGATTTCTCCAGAGTCAAATTCTGTGCAGACTCTATAAAAGTCTTTTGGATGAGTCTATAAACCAAAGTCCCTCGTGTGTATACGTATGCCAGATGATCAAGTTACATGCATACGCACGTTAAAGATCCTGGTAGTCGATGTCAGAGTTCGATGGACGATGGAAATAACCAAATAACACAGCATGCACTAAAGGTGTCAAGCGTCTCAAGAATATATTGAAGCTGGACACAATACGGAAGTAGAAGAGAATGTTGAAGCTGGACACAACACAGAAGAAGAAGACAATGTTGAAGCTGGACACAATACGGAAGAAGAACAGAATGTTGATGTTGGACACAACTGACACAACTGATACGAAAGAAGAAGACAATGTTGAAGCTGGAACCAATACGGAAGAAAAAGAAGAGAACACACCTACAGATCGTCGACCACTCGAAGTGTTCCGCATCACATTCTGCACGCGAAGCACATTCTGTTCGTACGAATTCGCGTTCAGCTACTTCTTAAAAATAGCAGTAATATAAAAAGTCTGCAAAATCCCGGGTATTTTTTTCGAAACGGATCTTATGGTCATCAGTAACACACGCATGTGTTCATATGCACGATGTGCACGCGAACAAATGTAGCAATTCGAGTCATGTCCCCTAGGTCAAAACTCACGGGTTAATTTATTTGAGAGATTTATCATAATATGGAAACCCGCGCAAATCAGCTTCATGACACACACACACACGCCATCTACACTTTTCATTCGACGCCAGTGTTGGCGCAGACAAAATATGGAGTCAAAATATGTCCCGAAGTCAAAATATCGAGTCATGAATACAAATCCAAACTTTTCGGGCTCCTCAGTTCTTCGGACTTGATAAAAGGAGTCAGCCACAGTCAGCTGTGTGTGACATGTCACGGTATGCCCACATTATCAGACATTTTTCATAAATTTTGCTAAATCTATAAGAAGAAGAGAAGATTCCATACCTCGTGGTACCTCCAGCTAGTCGAAGCATGTAGTCCAACCACGCGGAGCATGCAAGAACCGGACAAAATTGTCACCGTTGCCAGAGACAACACACACAAATACACCGGCAGGCGATCCAACTGACTGACGTCCGGTGTCGGTACACTATTGTTCCCTCATAAGTTTTGGAAAGAGGATAGTTTGTGCCCTAGAAAAATGTGTTCGCGGACTAAAGTTTATCGGTTGGTGAGGCGACTGGCTGGTAATCAAGCCGCCGAGCCAGTCTATCCTACTCCTCGAGGAAGTGGCGCAGATGTAATTCAACAGCAATTAATAATGTCACTGTAAGCCGGTTTGGCCTAGCGGCGGTAAGGCCGCGTTAGGCGGCTGGTAGTGAAGCACTGAGAGGGACCTCGGTTCGAATACGCTTCCGGGCTTTCCTTTCTCTTCAAAAGTTGTGGTCTGTGGACACTTTCTTGTGATTTTGTCCCTCACAATTAATCAAACATTAAAATTGCTCTCATTGCTGCCCATCTTAATGCAGACCGGGAGTCACTGATTCTGGTGAGTGGTGACTGACTAGTGTGAGTAGCGATAGTTATATAATCTCCCTCTTCCCCCACCTCCACACCCCCTTCCCCCTTTTCCCGGCCCCTAATAAGGACGTTAAGCATTGACCATGCTTACTTTACTGGCCTACTTCTCGAAGAAATGGCGGTACAGATCAGTATAACTCAACCGGCAGCAACTGACTAATAATGTCGCCTCCTGCACAGTCTGTCCACCAACACTGTCACGTTACTGCTCACCGCCGAAAATATTTGGATACTGATAAAACTGTGAAAGCAACATCGCGTCAAAGCACACATCAGTGTAAACCCGCAGAGGCGCGTCACTGAAACGATTTTGGTTACGTGGGCACTAGTTTATGAAAGACTGAACGACTGATGCCTAATATAATGTGTGTTGCCTAGCTGTTACTTACAAATGCACTGCCATTCAGTTGAGCACCTGCCAAATCATTTTATTTTTTATTTTTTAGATTGTGTAACCAATAACTTGAATGGCAGTGACTGGACGAAGAGATGTGGGTAAACCAGATTCTGGAGCCGTACTGCCGGCCTAACTCCCCCCCCCCCCCCCCCCCCCCCCCCCACCTCATCCCCCCTCCCTCACGGCCCCCACCCCCCAGTTACCCGGTTCCCCATTACTTTCTTATATCATCATTATTGGCGGTGGGAGGGGGTGGGGGAGGAGGGGCAGGGAGGAAGGCCAAGAGAAGGTCACACCAGTAACAGTATTCAGTGACGACTCCTGCTAAGCCTCTGAAACAAGAAATCTGGGGTAGCATATTTCACCGGGTGAAAAATTCTGCAGGCAACCCGGCCATTGGTCGAACCGAAAACCAGCACTGTTTATGTCAGCGCTTTGCGCAAAGGCCTACCGGCGCGTGTGTTACCCGGGAGATGGTCATGCAAGCACATGTACCCGGTGTTTGATCTAACAGTTCGCCTGTACTAATGTGATTTGTCTTGTCGCAACGATGCCTGCGCCTCAGTTAGAATTAAGGTGAGTGATGGCGGAAGACGATTGTGTTTTACTTGCAGCCGCCGGACATGAGGTAGGCCAGTATAGTGACTGCGACAGTCCCAGCCGGCGTTGGCTGTATCGATTGAAACCACTCAGCCGTGTTTCTGATCGTTCATTACCGGGTACCACGTGGTGCCAACCTCAGTTCAGCGTCAGTGGCGGTTCTGAGACCGCTGGGAACCGGCTGCAATGACTGAGTTTCAGTGCAGTCGGTTCAGTTTTTAAACTCAGTCACTGACTCGGCCTGAGTGGGTTCGCACGGGTGCAGTTCAGTCAGTCCGAAGCTTCTTCTTCCCGGCGTATAGCGTCCAGCTTCAGCATTATATGTTTGTAATGTCACAGAAACAGAGCAAGATTCATCGTCTGTGTCACATGTGTGTAATGTCACAGAAACAGAGCAAGATTCATCATCTGTCAGTCTAACATGTTTGTAATGTCACAGAGACAGAGCAAGATTCATTATCTGTCAGTCTAACATGTTTGTAATGTCACAGAAACAGAGCAAGATTCATCATCTGTGTAACATGTTTGTAATGTCATAGAAACAGAGCAAGATTCGTCTGTGTCAGTAACATGTTTGTAATGATGTCACAGAAACAGAGCAAGATTCATCATCTGTCAGTGTAACATGTTTGTAATGTCACAGAAACAGAGCAAGATTCATCATCTGTCAGTGTAACATGTTTGTAATGTCACAGAAACAGAGCAAGATTCATCATCTGTGTAACCAAACAGAGCAAGATTCATCATCTGTCAGCCACGGTCTAACATGTTTGTAATGTCACAGAAACAGAGCAAGATTCATCATCTGTGTAACATGTTTGTAATGTCACAGAAACAGAGCAAGATTCATCATCTGTCAGTGTAACATGTTTGTAATGTCACAGAAACAGAGCAAGATTCATCATCCGTGTAACAAAACAGAGCAAGATTCATCATCTGTCAGTGTAACATGTTTGTAATGTCACAGAAACAGAGCAAGATTCATCATCTGTGTAACATGTCACTTGTAATGTCACAGAAACTGAGCAAGATTCGTCGTCTGTGTAACATGCTTGTAATATCACAGAAACAGAGCAAAGTTCATCATCTGTGTAACATGTTTGTAATGTCACAGAAACAGAGCGAGATTCATCATCTGTGTGCTAACGTAAAGTCACGTAACGACAGAAACACTAGAGTGAGATTCATCATATGTGTACTAACATGTTTGTAAAGTCACAGAAACTGAGCGAGATTCAATCATCATTTGTGTGCTAACATGTTCGTAGTTTCACAGAGCAAGATTCATCATATGTGTGCTACTGAGTATGTTTATAATGTTACAGAAACTTAGCAAGACTGGTTCCGCATCATCAGTCTGTGTCAGTTGTGTGTATGTGTGTGTGTGTGTGTGTGTGTGTGTGTGTGTGTGTGTGTGTGTGTGTGTGTGTGTGTGTGTGTGTGTGTGTGTGTGTGTGTGTGTGTGTGTGTGTGTGTGTGTGGTGTGTGTGTGTGTGTGTGTGTGTGTGTGTGTGTGTGGTGTGTGTGTGTGTGTGTGGTGTGTGTGTGTGTGTGTGTGTGTGTGTGTGTGTGTGTGTGTTGTGTGTGTGTGTGTGTGTGGTGTGCGTCAGTGCGTGGTGATGTGCGTGCGTGCGTGTGTTGTGGTGTGTGTGTGTGTGTGTGTGTGTGTGTGTGTGGTGTGTGTGTGTGTGTGTGTGTGTGTGTGTGTGTGTGTGTGTGTGGAGAGAGAGAGAGAGAGAGGAGAGAGAGAGAGAGAGCCGAGAGAGAGAGTGTGTGTGTGTGTGTGTGTGTGTGTGTGTGTGTGTGTGTGTGTGTGTGCGTGTGCATTGTTATGTGAGCAAGTGCTCTTTGTATAAGTTTTTACAATAATCCCGCCCCGGGTATCAGATCCACGCAGTTTCGTTACTGTACTGTTAGTAACCCGGGAACCGGAGCAGACGACGCTTTTGTTTTGAAGCACTGCGTGTTGCGTAACGCCACATGGCCTTCACACAGCCGACCGGCGATAGCCGCTGGTGCGCGCCAGTTTCAAATCTGTTTTCTCCCTTAAATATTTTGACCGCTTGTTTGTTTACCTACTCTCTGTTTACTTAGTCCTTTTCGTTATACACCAAAGCCATGTGTAATGTAATTTGGCATCTTAGAATGTTTATCCAACGTTTATTTAGACGCAGGATCGAGCTTAATCACTGAGTGGCCGATGCCTCTCTGGGTCCATTCTTTTTATAGCCGTCGTCTGCATGGCGCGTTCTCTGTTTAGTACTAGTGAATAGTAGTGAATCGTTGTTTTGACTCGATTAAAGTAATACTGTGTCGCTCAATGCTTTGTCGTATAGTATTTTGCTTAGCTGACTTCACGTTTAGTGTTTATTTCAGTAGTTGGGTTGAAATTAACTTATTAAGTATTGTGTACTGTAGAAGCTAAGTTGTATTCATAGACTACTTGGTATCACTATCAGCGCAAATGCTTATAGACAGGCGCAAGCCACGCTTCCCACTCTTGTTGTAAATAAAATAAGTCATGTGTGTACATTTTGTTTATACGGTTTAAAAGATTGTAACTGTAGCTTTTATTTGATGTTTTTCATGTTTTAATTAGTTTAGTTATTGTTGAGGAAACTGTATTTGTGCGGGCGAAGGAAACACAATTGTCAGCCATTTTGTGGTCCAGAGGGCCGATTTCATTGTAGCGATAGCGTGTGTTCCTTGCGGCCCGCGCAGTTCTCTTATCTATGCGTGCGCGTGAGGATTTTGTGTTTGCTGAGAAATTGTCTGCTGCTGAGTAAATAAAGCCTGATTGCTGCCGTCCGCCTGCTGTGGTCTCCATTTCGACAGACTCCGCTGCCTGTGTCCTGTCCTTAGTGACCACTCCACACCATTACAGTTATAACCAGTAGTCATAGTTATAGCCAAGCCAATTAGCTTTCACATAGTTATGCTTAAACCCTCTGTTGATGTTTACATTATGTGATAGTTTTTGTTAAATTCCTAATAACATTTTCCATCTCGATGCACGTTATGTGTATCATATTATGCTTGTTGAGCGCTTTGAGCCGCAAGGTAGGCGCTTTACAAATTTCCGTTATTAGTATTCGTTATCTGTGTACTAATATGTTTGTAATGTCACAGAAACAGAGCAAGATTCATCATCTGTGTGCTGATATCAGTATTTGTAATGTCACAGAAACAGAGCAAGATTCATCATCTGTGTGCTGATATCAGTGTTTGTAATGTCACAGAAACAGAGCAAGATTCGTCATCTGTGTGCTGATATCAGTGTTTGTAATGTCACAGAAACAGAGCAAGATTCATCATCTGTGTGCTGATATCAGTGTTTGTAATGTCACAGAAACAGAGCAAGATTCGTCATCTGTGTGCTGATATCAGTGTTTGTAATGTCACAGAAACAGAGCAAGATTCGTCATCTGTGTGCTGATATCAGTGTTTGTAATGTCACAGAAACAGAGCAAGATTCGTCATCTGTGTGCTGATATCAGTGTTTGTAATGTCACAGAAACAGAGCAAGATTCGTCATCTGTGTGCTGATATCAGTGTTTGTAATGTCACAGAAACAGAGCAAGATTCGTCATCTGTGTACTCATATGTTTAGTAACGTCACAGAAACAGAACGTCACAGAAAGAAAAAAAAGGAAGATTCATCATCTTCATTTTGAAGACTATGACACTTTCTGGGGGGTGAAACACTTCACCCACAAGAGAGAGAGATAGAGATACGGACACGGATGATTTATTCATTTAGGCCATTGCCCCTCATGAAGGGGTGCAGGTGGGTGACCTACGACCTCCTTCACAATACATACTATAATTATACCTATGAGCAAGAAAACCAACAAACTAACGACTTCAGTCTCTTTCGATGTCATGAGAGAGAGAGAGAGAGAGAGAGAGAGAGAGAGAGAGAGAGAGAGAGAGAGAGAGAGAGAGAGAGAGAGAGAGAGAGAACTCGAACTCGAAAACTTTATTTTACAAGGATTGTAGTTTAGGTTCAGTCAAAAACTTTTCTAACAACTAGTCCTTGCTAAGCTACTGATGAGTAGATATCAAATTACAGGCATTATTAACATACATATAGGCATGAATGAGTGAGATAGAGAGTGAGAGAGTGAGACACAGAAGAGAGAGAGAGACACACACACACACACACACACACACACACACACACACACACACACACACACACACACACACACACACACACACACACACACACACACACGCACACACACATGAGAGAGAAGAAAAAAGAAGGGGGAAAAGAAAAGAAAAAAAGGGACTAGTTTTATCGACAGCAGTTAGCCGTCACTCACTGATTTCGTTATTAATTACCGGTAACTCATTGCGACCAGTAGACCTAATAACGGAGCCATCGCTGGCACCGTCGGCGTGTTCGTAGTAAGTCTACTGAAAAACCGACGACGCGGTGTACGGTGCCGGTCAGTGTTGAACCACCCCGAGTCAGTCGAGCAGCGTGATTATAAATACAACAATCATAATCGCTCCGAAATTTTTGCCCGTCCCTAACTGATAAGCCTTATGGTTTCTGT
The DNA here is from genome assembly GCA_018857735.1 of Alviniconcha marisindica. Lineage (NCBI taxonomy): Eukaryota > Metazoa > Mollusca > Gastropoda > Provannidae > Alviniconcha > Alviniconcha marisindica. The sequence goes on along the minus strand of JABMCL010002025.1, from coordinate 567,065 downwards.
GGACGTTAAGTACCATGTTTACTTACTTATCCCGCTCCGAAATCACATAGTTCAGGAGTGTGTGAGAATCGAGGTGGCCGTCCTGGGCTGTCCGTCCTAACGAGCCTTCTGGTTTCCGTGGACGTAAAGCTATATTGAACCGTGCTTCGGCATTGGTCTCAGCTTGTCCCTGATATGTCAGCCGACATCTGAGGACATTCAGCAACACTACCTACCTACGCTCCGAAATCAGAGCGGCTCAGGCCGAGCTTTGTGAAAGTCGAGGTGGCCGTCCTGGGCTCCCCGTCCCTAATTATAAACAGGCCCTATGGTCTCTCATGCAGACGTATGAGCCGGTTTGGCCCAGCGGTAAGGCGGGTATAATAAATCTCCCTCTTCCCCCACCTTCATTCGCCTGTCCCTAATAATCCTCATGGTTTCTGTGGACATAAAGCACCATGGGGAGCGGGACAGCTCAATGGTTAGAACGCCGGACTCGCGATTGAAAGGTCGCGGGTTCGAATCCCTGCAGGAGCGGCGGGAGAATTTTCTTCTCCGGGGTCAACTTTCTAGCTGACTCTTATTTCGATATCCGTTCCACCCCCGTGTTACCGCAGTAGCACGTAAAAGATCCCGGTCATTCTGCCAAAAGTGCAAGTGGCATGTTACAGCTAGACACGCGTACACCTTACGTTTACGTATGTGGCTTTGCATGAAGTGACATGGTGCATGGTACACAGAACTTGCACCGAGACGGCAGCAGTTTAATGTGGCACCAGCCATGCCAGCGCTGTAAGTACACCACTTCGGTGGATATTCAAAAACGCGCTATAAAAACCTAGTCACTCTTGTAGAATCACATGCGAGCGCAGTGAGTCTGTTCGAGAGCGGAGAATAGCGCTATATAAAAGCAACCATCATCATCATCCATGAAAGAAGAAGAAGACATGTGGACGTAAAGCAACAGCACCGAACGCAATAAAACTTGAACGCTCCGAAACTGATAGGCCTGAAACAGTTCAGCCGCACTAACAAATGAAATCGGAATAGAACAGCTCTAGAGAAATGTACTCACCTATACGGCGACTCATAAAGAACAATTAAAAACACGAGCGCTTTCGACCCATGGTCTTCGTCTGGTGTAGAAGAGACAGAAAATAATGAAAGAAGAATACAGTACAATACGATTCAATATAACTTTATTGCCAAGTGTCAATACGCTGATTGCACGAGGAATGTTTTGTGGTGCCAAGTACTCTCATCACATATTTACTCCAATCATAAAACATTAAATTACAACAACAGCAAATAAACATCCTGGTAAAAAGTCATTCATAGATAAAAACATGAAAAATCCCACTGGCATCAAGCTGTGCATATCACACTGATAAATTGCCACTTCCCAAGCACCCCCTCTTAAAAGTTACTGTCCTAATGAAAGCAATTATCAGAATTATCTACAACAAATTAATTAATTAACCCCGCCGGCTTACTCCGCTGGCCACTATCACCCTGACCCATCCAAGATCCTACGTACTAAAAATATCCCCGCCTGGACTCAGTTGACATGGGAGTGGGCCTAGTGCAAGGTTGCCAATAGACGTCACTAGCCTGTTACAGCCCCCCCCCCCCCCTCCCCCCACCTCGAGCAACAACACAACACGTGCGTGCGGTTAGGGGAAACTACTCTGGACAAAGCCAGAGTAAGCAGACGGTATTCGAAGGCGAAATTTAAAAAAAAGAGCTAGTGTTTGGAAGTAACGAAGGAAGAAGAAAGAAAAGAAAGAAGAAGGAAGTAAAGGTATAAGATTTTTCGGATTTTTTTCAGCCACACCCATTTTTCTCGCACACCCTAAGTATCAGTAATGATCAGACATTGATCCTGGATATTGTTGGAAGAAGAAGAAAAATGAATGAAATCGGACGGAGACACTACGCGACCGGGACTCAATGAATGACGTTCGTCAACAGGCCTATGATGCAGTAACAGAACGTAGGCTTGACGTCGCAGTAGAAACATGACGTCATTAAAGACAAATTCATTCGAGAAAAACACCAGTGGTATATAGCCTTCTTCTTCTTCCGT
>JABMCL010002025.1:485000-555000 GCA_018857735.1 Alviniconcha marisindica | reverse complement strand
CAAAGTCACGAGACAGCGCCCACAAACCACAACCTTTTTTTTAAAGAGAAAGGAGAGCCATAGCGGAATCGAGCCGAGGCCCTTCAGCTTACCGGCCAGCCTAACGCCTTACCGCTGGGCCAAACCGGCTCACGACCAGGTCGTTGTTGTTGTTGCAGCGTTTTTCAGCTCCACCCTCAACAGCTTCGTGCACGTGGTGATGTACAGCTACTACTTGCTGGCAGCCATGGGTCCGCGCGTGCAGCGGTACCTCTGGTGGAAGAAGTACCTCACCGGCCTCCAGATGGTACGTCAAGACAACGACAAACATGGGGCTTAACGTCCACAGAAACCATAAGGCTTATTAGGGACGGGGAGGAGAGGGGGGGGGGGCGGGGGGGGGGGGGGGGGGGGGGGGGGGGGGGTACGGAGGTGGTAGGGGGAAGAGGGAGCTTATACACTGTCACAACCAGAATGACTCCTGCTTTCACATCGGCAGCGGTGAGAGCCATTTTAATGTTTCGTTAACTGCGAGGGACAAAGTCACAAGACGGTTGTCCCCAGACCACAACTTCTGAAGAGAAAGGAGAGCCGAAGCGGATTCGAACCGAGGTCCCTCTGCTTACCAGCCTAACGCCTTGCCGCTAGGCCAAACCGACTCACATAGTACCGCGTTAGTAAACGTGGTGCTTAACGTCCAGAGAAACCATAAGGCTTATTAGGGACAGAGAGAAAGGGGGGATGGGGTATGGAAGGGGTGGGTGGGGGTGATGATGATGATGAAGTGATGCTTAATGTCCCCGGATGTCGGCTGACATATTAGGGACAAGCTGAGACCAATGCCGAAGCATGGTTCAGTATAGCTTTACGTCCACGGAAACCAGAAGGCTCGTTATGACGGACAGCCCAGGATGGCCACCTCGATTTTCACACAGCTCCTGAACTATGATGGGGAAAGGGGGGGGGGGGGGGTGCAGAAGGACATTATGTACCTATATACCTATCGCTACGCTGTCACCACCAGACTGACCCCTGCATGAAGATGGGCAGCGATGAGAGCCATTTTAGTATTTTTTATTCTCCGCTCGCGAGCAGACTCACTGCGCTCGCTCTACATAAGTAAGCAAACATTTTGCTTAACGTCCCCAGAAGCAAAGATGCTTATTAGCATACTTCCATCCTTGCTTCTGTCATAGTAAGTAAACATGGTGCTTAACGTCCACAGAAACCATAAGGCTTATTAGGGACGGGGAGAATGGGGGAAGGGGGTGTGGTGGTGGGGGATGAGGGAGAGTATATATACCTATCGCTACACTGCCACCACCAGAATGATACCTGCATTAAGATGGGCAGCGATGAGAGCCGTTTTAATGTTTCATTAATTGTGAGGGACAAAGTCACAAGACCGTGTCCACAAACCACAACTTGTGAAGAGAAAGGAGAGCCGAAGCGGCATCGAACCGAGGTCCTTCCGCTTACCAGCCTACCGCCTTACCGCTAGGCCAAACCGGCTCTCCTCGCTTCTGTCATGAATGACTGTAGCTTTTTATACCGCGTTTTTCAATATCCACCGAAGTGGTGTACTTACATGGCTGGTGCCACAGGAAACTGTTGCCGTCTCGGCGCAAGTTCTGTGTACACCATACAGCCTTGCACCATGTCACTTCATGCAAAGCTTCATACGTAAGGTGCATGCGTGTTTAGCTGTAACCTGCCACCTGCACTTTTGCCAGAATGACCGGGATCTTTTACGTGCTACTGCGGTAACACGGGGGTAGCACAGAAAGTTGACCCTGGAAAAGAAAATTCTCCCGCCGTTCCTGCCGAGACTCGAACCCGCGACCTTTCAGTCACGAATCCGTCGCTCTAACCACTGAGCTATCGCCGTAGCTCTCACGCGCTTTGGACAAAAAGACGCTGGACGCAGAATCCGTAGCTGTTGAAAGTCCTTTCTGTTTTAAACCCAGAGTCGGTCAGACAATAATTGTATAGCCTTGTATGCTTCGCCTGCTGCCAGGAATTTCTCCTGTCTAAATCGTGCCATCCTGGTTCATTCATCTTCATTTTCTCGACTCACTCATCTTCAAGCGTACAGTACTGTGTGTCTTGAAGTGGTGAATCCATGGTTTTAGCAGTGTGTTTCGCCCTGATGTGACAGCTGAACTTAACGTAACTCAGTGATACTGCTTGGTTACCTTCGGTGACTCCTCTGTCCTTCACCGAAGCACGAAATCTGTGGGAAAATTTGTGCCTATTAACGTATTATATGACACTCGTATGTGTGCAATGCTGTTTATTTTTTACAGCGCATTTCCGTTAGTAATGAATATTCTACTTAAATAATGCTTGTGGCATTTGTACATGATGGCGTGCTCTGAGATTTTGAATCTCTTATACGTGTATATTTTATTCCATTCAGTCACGCGTGGCACCCACGTTGTCCCTTCAGAGGAACAACAACAAAAAAGTGCTTGCCTCGGTCCAGTGCTGACGAGAAGTTGCGGGTCAGCGATAACCGTAACCGTGACCAACTCTGGCATTTTTCCGTTCAGTTTCAGTTTGTGCTGGTGCTGGCGAAGGTGAGCTACACTGTGGTGTCGGACTGTCAGTACCCACGCCTGTTCCAGAAGATGCTGCTGTTCTACGTGCTCAGCCTCCTCGCTTTCTTCTCCAACTTCTGCTATCATACCTACGTCCTGCGCAAACCCTCGTCGCGCCGGGCCAAGGTCGAGGTCAATGGCAAAGTCGAGGGCAAGGCGGAATAACCAATGGGGAACGCGGTGGGTGGCCGTGGTGATCACGTGATCGTTCGATGAAGTGACGGCGTCCAGGAGAAGAAAATGGAGTCAGTGAGGTCTTGTGTTAGTTAGGCTGCAGCAGAATGACGCCGCGAAGCACTTGCAGGAATTGTAATGTAATGTAATGTAATGTAATGTAAGAGAATCTTTACAAAGCGTCTGCTCCTAACGCCAGCTAGGAGAGCATATATATATATATATATATATATATATATATATATATATATATATATATATATATACGTACATAAAACAACAGGGTCGACAAAACTGTACTGACTGAAGAGAACAGTGAACAGAACTCATTATATATAAACGAATACACTGCAACATCTCAGTGAACGTCTTTCTCATCGCTGACTTCCAACACACACACACACGCACGCACGCACGCACGCACGCACGCACGCGCGCGCACGCACACACGCACGCGCACGCACGCACGCACACACACACACACACACACTACATACATACACGCACGCGCGCGCGCGCACACGCACACACACACACACACCACACACACACACACACACACACACACACACACACACACACACACACACACACACACACACACACACACACACACACACAAGTAAGCCATACTGCGATCTGTTCAGTGTGTGTGTGGGGGGGGGGGGCGGAGATATGTCCCGAGGGCAAACTTAAATGATGCTTTGGAAGAAGAGTCGGAGAGAGCAGGGTAAATTGTTCCAGACTAAGAGTGCTTGCCGGAAGAAGACACGTTGACCACTGAAAAGACGAGAGTAAGCAGATGGAAGATGAAGGAGCCGCGTGTCGGCAGACGAGCGGAGTTGGCGAGACGGAACAGCCACTGAGCTGGAGGGAAGAGAGAAAGGAAGGAAGGGGCTGATTGGTTGCTCAACCAGCGCGTCACGTTTTGAGCATGCGCGGGAGCCTCTGCCACCGTCCAGTGCACAGCTTCTTGCCAGCGTAGGCTAGGCCTACACAGTGGGGTCACCATAACCAACGAACAGCTTTGTGATTGACTGGTGTTCTGTTGTTCTGTTTGTATTGACTAGTGTTCTGTTGTTCTATTTGTACTGACTAGTGTTCTGTTGTTCTGTTTGTATTGACTAGTGTTCTGTTGTTCTGTTTGTATAGACTAGTGTTCTGTTGTTCTATTTGTATTGACTATGTTGTTGTCTTTTTTTGACTAGGTCTGTGTCAAACACCTTTCCTGCCACCCTTTCACATTGTTTCTGAGTTGGCTTCAACCCTCCCCTCCTCGCACTGTGATTAGCCTTTCAAGTGACTATCACCTACTCGTCCATATAGATGTAAAGTTTGTGAAGGGAAAGGGCGTGGCTTAGAGTTCAGCGCGAAACCTTCTATTCCACCAGTCAACATAGTACCACGTGATGGTCAGATGTCGAGTTTGTGAAGAGGGAAGGGGCGTGGCTTAGAGTTCAGGCGAAATCCTCTATTCCACCAGTCAACTAGTACCACGTGATGGTCAGATGTCAGTTTGTGAAGAGGAAGGGGGGGCTTAGATTCAGAGCGAATCTATTCCACCAGTCAACATAGTACCACGTGATGGTCAGATGTAAAGTTTGTGAAGAGGAAAGGGGCGTGGCTTAGAGTTCAGAGCGGAATCCTCTATTCCACCAGTCAACATAGTACCACGTGATGGTCAGATGGAGAGTTTGTGAAGAGGAAAGGGGCGTGGCTTAGAGTTCAGAGCGGAATCCTCTATTCTACCAATCAACATAGTACCACGTGATGGTCAGATGTAAAGTTTGTGAGGAAGAAGGTGAGCCGGCTTAGATCTACCGAACAAGCTGGTGATCATGTTCTAGCTGTGAGAATCACTTTATATGCTTATCATTTGTTCCCGTGCGTGCGTGTGTGTGTGTGTGTGTGTGTGTGTGTGTGTGTGTGTGTGTGTGTGTGTGTGCTGAGTGTTGCGTCTCGTGCGTGTGGTCGTGCGTGCGTCTGTGCGTGTGTGTGTGTGTGTTATTGTTCCTGTTTTCGATTGTCTTTTTTCTTTTCTTTTTCTTCTTCTTTTTTTGATATCGGTAAATCTGACAGAATGATCGACGATGCCAGCGTGTCCTAGCCTTGTATGCGGTGTTTTTTCTTTCTTTCTCTCTCTCCTTTTTGCTTTGGTGTGTGTGTGTGTGTGTGTGTGTGTGTGTGTGTGTGTGTGTGTGTGTGTGTGTGTGTGTGTGTGTGTGTGTGTGTGTGTTGTGTGTGTGTGTGTGTGTGTGTGTGTGTGTGTTGTTGTTGTTGTTGTTGTTGTTGTTGTTGTTGTTGTTGTTGTTGTTGTTGTTGTTGTTGTTGTTGTTTTGTTGTTGTTGTTGTTGTTTTCCTGTTGGGGTCATATTGAAGGAACTAACTCTTCAAAAAATTGTGTTTGATATTCGTGTACGCATGTTTAGTTTTAGATCTGCGTATGGTCTGATTTTTGTAAACTTGACTTGAGGAAGGGTTTACAGAACTATAGGAAGAGTTTTTAAATGGGCATTTGCTTCTGACGGAAACAATCGTCCCTGAGGTGACCCTGTGCAGTCGACAGGACGTTAAGATAAGTTCACTAACTCGCTTATCTGTTTGTGAAACGACTTACCTTTCAACTGACACAAGCCATGTCGCCCAAGCTCGTAAAGCACAAGCCGGTGATCATACATGCTTTACCTGTGGCAATCACTTTACTTTATCTGTTGGTTGGTTTATTTGTTCCTGTATTTTATTTGCGTTTCCACTCGTCTGTCGTCGGACAGAGGGAATGTCACCAAAACTAATGAAACGACCCATCTACCTGACATGCTGTAATCATGCTTTACCTGTGGCAATCACTTTACTTTATCTGTTGGTTGGTTTATTTGTTCCTGTATTTTATTTGCGTTTCCACTCATCTGTCGTCGGACAGAGGGAATGTCACCAAAACTAATGAAACGACCCATCTACCTGACATGCTGTAATCATGCTTTACCTGTGGCAATCACTTTACTTTATCTGTTGGTTGGTTTATTTGTTCCTGTATTTTATTTGTGTTTCCACTCGCCTGTCGTCGGATATAGGCAATGTCACCGAAACTAGTGAAACGACCCATCAACCTGACATGCTGTAATCATGCTTTACCTGTGGCAATCACTTTGCTTTATCTGTTGGTTGGTTTATTTGTTCCTGTATTTTATTTGTGTTTTGACTCGTCTTTCGTCGGATATCGGCAATGTCGCCAAAACTAGTGAAGCGACCCAACCACAGGGACCCGAGCTTATTTCAGAGCACGACAATCGACCACAAAATCAGTTCACGAAGGACGTTCTGATACAGTTAGTTTGCACATTTGAAGCCATTTTCTTTCTCTGTTTTCTTCTTCTTCTTCTTCTTCTTCTAAGTGCTTCACCGAGGAAAAGGTTGTATATAGAGAGACTCAGTGGCGGTGTAGCCTGCTCATTGTGTTCTTATTTTGTTAAATTTTGAGGCCCACACTAAGACGTTGGTGCGGTTTTAAGAGACACAAATAAAAAACTGTAGGTGAGAAAAGGACAGCGTGGGAAACGGGTTGTCTCATTGTGTCTGATTTCTGCGTTAAACTTCTGTGAGGCCCACACTGAGAAAAGGACAGCTTGGGTGGCGGGTTGTGTCTAGAGACACTAGCGACGGTCTCACTGTGTCTGATTTCTGCGTTAAACTTCTGTGAGGCCCACACTGAGAAAAGGACAGCGTGGGAAACGGGTTTTGTCTAACAGACACTGGCGACGGTCTCACTGTGTCTGATTTCTGCGTTAAACTTCTGTGAGGCCCACACTGAGAAAAGGACAGCGTGGGAAACGGGTTGTGTCTAACAGACACTGGCGACGGTCTCACTGTGTCTGATTTCTGCGTTAAACTTCTGTGAGGCCCACACTGAGAAAAGGACAGCGTGGGAAGCGGGTTGTGTCTAGAGACACTAGCGACAGGTCTCACTGTGTCTGATTTCTGCGTTAAACTTCTGTGAGGCCCACACTGAGAAAAGGACAGCTTGGGGGGCGGGTTGTGTCTAGAGACACTAGCGACAGGTCTCACTGTGTCTGATTTCTGCGTTAAACTTCTGTGAGGCCCACACTGAGAAAAGGACAGCGTGGGAAGCGGGTTGTGTCTAGAGACACTAGCGACAGGTCTCACTGTGTCTGATTTCTGCGTTAAACTTCTGTGAGGCCCACACTGAAAAAAGGACAGCGTGGGAAGCGGGTTGTGTCTAGAGACACTAGCGACAGGTCTCATTGTGTCTGATATCTGTGTTAGGGTTCTGTGCAGAGGACCAGAGCGGGGAAAAAGGACACGGTGAATTGTCGAAGGGGCATAATGGACGGGGCGTTATTAAAGGACAAGGACATGCTAGCCTGTAGGCTGCCCTTGCTCTACCCAGCCTGAGAAAGAGGCTACGGAAATGCTAGTCTTCAACGGTTCCCGCTGTTAGCTTTACTGGAATGGTTTAGTCCAGTTGCTGTGCTTTCTCAGTTCCGCCTTGAGATAACATTTTCGCACAGAGGTGACTGAGATAACTGTTTTCCCACAGAGGTGACTGAGATAACTGTTTTCCCACCGGGGTGACTGAGATAACTGTTTTCCAACTGGGGTGACTGAGATAACGTTTTCCTACCGGGGTGACTGAGATAACTATTTTCCCACTGGGGTGACTAACTGTTTTCCCACCGGGGTGACCGAGATAACTGTTTTCCCACTTGGGTGACTGAGATAACTTTTTCCTACCAAGGTGACTGAGATAACTATTTTCCCACGGGGGTAACTAACTGTTTTCCCACCGGGGTGATTGAGTCAACTGTTTTCGCACTGGGGTGATTTTTTTCTCTCGCCCACTTAGATGACTGAGATTGCTGTTTTTCACATTGAAATAAATGTCTGTCTCACCCCCGCCCCGCCCCCCACCCCCGCCCCCACCCTCCCCCCACCCCAACCCCACACACACACTTAGATGACTTTTCCCCACTAACTGTTTTCCCCCACTGTGATAACTGTTTCCACGAACATTTTTATTATTATTATTATTATTTTGTCCTGTTGCGACACGTGTTGTCATTCGAGTGACAAACCGTCTCAAATTGGATGTTTTTGCCATACGATTTGTCACTCTTGTCAACAAGATTCGTCGCGGCGGGGTGACAAATCCTGCTGAAAGGTTCATTCGGTACACGATTTGTCACTCCATTCGTCAGCACCACTATAATCTGTCTTCCCTCCCTCACCCCCTGTTTGTGTGTGTGTGTGTGTGTGTGTGTGTGTGTGTGTGTGTGTGTGTGTGTGTGTGTGTGTGTGTGTGTGTGTCCGTCCGCGCGCGCGCGCGTATATGTGTGTTCTTGTTGAATTATTTTAAACGGGCTTTGTCTACAGTCATATTATTGTGTTTGTCATGCCAAAACACTTGATTATTACAGAGATTAAATACTCATACAGTATATTTTACTGCGGATGCTCATGGTGATCCAATAGACGTGGTACAAAAGCCGTTTTGTAACGGTTCAATATTTAAACACTTGAATATGACATAATATTTTAATGACACCAGTTATACTTGTTCATGTGAATGTGCGTAATATGTATAGTCTACAGGGAGTTTAAAATAACAGTGTGTTTATTGTATGTACACCGAGTTTAAAGGAGATCGTATCAGAGGCGAGAAATTCAGTTTAACGTACAATAATGTTCATGCAGATTTTATGCATTTTAGGATTTTCAGCTGAACATACGACGATACTCGTGAATTCTGTGATAGATGAGACAAGACTAAGTTTAACAGGCAGTAATGTTCAGATGCATTTGGGGCGAGACAAAATGTATCTAAACATGCAATAACGATCTTCATGTGCATTTTTTCTCTTAGTCTTCTACCTAGATCTGCAGCTCTTTCTGATTTTTCTGCGAATAGCTCATTCTCCTTACTTTTTTTCTCAGTAATTTTCCAGTACTTTTTTGTGTGGAGATATAGGCTTTTTTGTGTAGCTCTTTTGAGCAGTAAGGAGATGGTAGCTGTATGTGGAATGTGCTGCTTGTTGCCATATGGCGCTGGTATTTGCCATTAAGCATTTATATTATAATAAATAGAGAAATTATTTTGTATTTGATTTTAGTGTGGTATCGATTAACGAGACGGAATGGTCGACGATGCCAACATGCCCTAGCCTGGTGTGCTTGTTCAGTAGGCCAATAAAATTATTGAAATGGACTAACTCTTCGGACAGTTCGTTGATGTGTGTGTGTGTGTGTGTGTGTGTGTGTGTGTGTGTGTGTGTGTGTGTGTTTTGTGTTATATTTGTAAGTGGATTTTGTAGATTTGCCTTGAGAAAGGGTGTATAAATGAGAAAAGTACTGAAATATGCAGTAGCTTATCACAGAGTCTTGCCGTCCTCGAATGACCCTGTGAGGTTGACAGGACGTTGAAATCCACTTGCTAACTAACTAGGTTCAACGTGCAGTAAATATTTGAAATGTATTTCACTTTGAGATGAGAGAAGATTCTGCTGACCACAGCATGCAATCTCTATCTCTCCTCTTTCAAGAAAAATCTGAAAACACATCTTTTTAAAGAAGGCTTCTCTCTTGGTTTGTGAAACACCTTTTCTGCACAGTTTGACTATTGAGTGGATGTGTGGATGTAGAGGAGATGGTGTTAATATGATTACTAATGTCCTGTACAGTGTAAATTTGTACATATTTCTTTTGTGTAAAGCGCTTTGAGCTAAGTCATGTTATGGACATTGCGCTATAGAAGTGCTATGTATTATTATTATTATTATGTTCGTGTGTATCTGAGGTAAGACAAAATCCTGCTGATGAAACATGCAGTTCATGTGTCATTTGAGGCGAGAAAAAATTCTGCTGATCACGACATTAACAGCAGAATTTTGTCTTACCTGAGATACACACAAACATATTACTGCATGTCGTGATTAGCAGGGGTATGTCTTACCTCAGATACACATGAACATAATACTTAATGTGATCAGCAGAATTTTGTCTCAACACTCAAAATCAACACTCAAAATCAACACTCAAAATCCTGCTGATCACGACATGCACTAATGTACGTGTGTATTTGAGGTGAGACAAAAACAAACCATTCTGCTGATCACGACATGCACTAATGTACGTGTGTATTGAGGTGAGACAAAAACAAAAAGAAAACATTCTGCTGATCACGACATGCACTAATGTACGTGTGTATTTGAGGTGAGACAAAAACAAACCATTCTGCTGATCACGACATGCACTAATGTACGGTGATTGAGTGAGACAAAAACAAAAACAAAACATTCTACTGATCAGAATGCACTAATATACGTGTGTATTTGAGGTGAGACAAAAAACAAACCATTCTGCTGATCACGACATGCACTAATGTACGTGTGTATTTGAGGTGAGACAAAAACAAACATTCTGCTGATCACGACATGCACTAATGTACGTGTGTATTTGAGGTGAGACAAAAACAAACCATTCTGCTGATCACGACATGCACTAATGTACGTGTGTATTTGAGGTGAGACAAAAAACAAAAACAAAACATTCTGCTGATCACGACATGCACTAATGTACGTGTGTATTTGAGGTGAGACAAAATTCTGCTGACCACGACATTAAGTAATATGTTCGCGTGTATTTGAGGCGAGACAAAATTCTGCTGATCACAAGACAGTGTTCACAGACCACAACTTTAGAAGAGAAAGGAGAGCCGAAGCGGATTCGAACCGAGGTCCCTCTGCTTACCAACCTAACGCCTTACCGCTGGGCCAAACCGGCTCACAGGGCCAGTGCTGTGTCCGTGCTTCCTTGTACAGGGGGCGGGTCTGCAGAACATGCGCCGGGTTTTACAGGCCTGTCTCACATGGGCAGTCGACTGTATCAGTGTAACAGACCAAGGCGATGCAGGTGGGCATGTAGTCGGAAGTAGCGGTTACGACCAGAAGCGACTGTCAATGACCTTTCACGGGATTGGTCATAGACCTGTTTTCTTTCATGGCGCTTTACGTCCACGTCCGTAGTCGGAAGTAGCGGTTACGACCAGAAGCGACTGTCAATGACCCTTTCACGGGATTGGTCATAGACCTATTTTCTTTCATGGTGCTTTACGTCCACGGAAACCATAAGGTTTATTAGGGCCGGGAGCCCAGGACGGCCACCTCGACTTTCACACAGCTCCTGAGCTCTGGTGGACATGACGAAAACACGGTGCTTAACGTCCACAGAAAGCACAAGCTTAAGGCTTAATAGAGACGGGGAGAAGAGGCGGGGGGGGGGGGGGGGGGGGGTAGAGATGGGGGGGGGGGGGGGGAGAGGGAGATTATATACCTATCGCTACACTGTCACCACCAGAATGACTCCTGCATTAAGATGGGCAGCGGTGAGAGCCATTTTAGTGTTTGATTCATTGCGAGGGACCAAGTTACGAGACAGTGTCCACGAAACAACCTTTTTGAAGAGAAAGGAGAGCCGAAGCGGAATGGAGCCGAGGCCCTTCTGCTTACCAGCCTAACGCCTTACCGCTGGGCCACACCGGCTCACAAGGTGGTGGGCCTACTTGATGATGAAGTGATGCTTAATGTCCTCAGATGTCAGTTGACATGTTGGGGACAAGTTGTGACCAATGCCGAAGCACGGTTCAACAATTCTTTACGTCCACGGAATCCAGAAGGCTCGTTAGGACGGACAGCCCAGGACGTCCACCTCTACTCTCACACAGCTCCTGAACTATGTAGTGGGCCTACACACACTGGTCATGATATATAGGTCCATGGGGCTGGTACTTAAGCAATTCAAGGGCGACTGTTGCGTCCTCGAGTTCCCACGAACTAAGGAACTTGTAGTGTTCCCCCACCACAGCGCTTTGGTGATGGTGGTGGTGGGGGGGGGGGGGGGGATATCATTAAGGCAGTTAGGGGTAATTGTTGCGCGTTTCTCCCCGTCCCTAATAAGCCTTAGGGCCTATGGTTTCTGTGGACGTTACGCACTATGTTGGGGGGGGGGGGGGGGGGGGGAGGTAGAGTATCTACCTATCGCTACACTGTCACCACCAGAATGACTTCTGCATTAAGGTGGGCAGCGACGAGAACCATTTTAATGTTTCATTAACTGTGAGGGACAAAGTCACAATCAAGACAGTGTCCACAGACCACAACTTTCGAAGAGAATGGAGAGCCGAAGCGGATTCGAACCGAGGCCCCTCTGCTTACATTGTTGCTAGTGAGCCGGTTTGGCCTAGCGGTAAGGCGCCAGGCTGGTAAGCACAAGGACCTCGGTTCGAATCCGCTTTGGCTCTCCTTTCTCTTCCGTCAAAAGTTGTGGTCTGTGGACACTGTCTTGTGACTTTGTCCCTCGCAATTAATGAAACATTAAAATGGCTCTCATCGCTGCCCATCTTAATGCAGGAGTCATTCGGGTGGTGACAGTGTAGCGATAGGTATATAATCTCCCTCCTCCCCCCGTCCCTAATAAGCCTTATGGTTTTTGTGGACGTGAAGCACCATGTTTACTTACTGACTTAAACAAATTCTCTTCAAAGTATGACACGGTCACATCGCTGCTGGTTTATCACAAAGTATCTGGAACTGAATCAGACCATCGCTTCAACTTTACTGGGGTTTTTTTATGACGCTTGGCACAGACATAAAATTCACTCTCGGCTTTCTGTCTGCTAAATCACTGTATTGATGAAAAGTCTCGGAATTTTGTCTTATTTCACAAGATGACTCAAAAGCTTTCAAGCGAGGCGTGAATACAAATGGGCGGGGCTTACCGACTATAGTGACTTGGACAGTGCTGAGCCTTTCAGTTTCACACACATCCGGCGGCGGTCGCTTCAACATTCCAAGGGCAGCCGTTACTTTTTAAGTCGCCCTGATATAACCGTACTGGTTGACTGGGCGTGAAATACCGTTACTTTCAAACAGTTGTTGAACTGCCTCTTTGAGTTGAGTTGAGTTGAGTGTTGCTTTACGTCCACAAAAACCATAGGCTTATTAAGGACGGGAGCCCAAGACGGCTACCTCGACTGAATTTCACACAGCTCCTGAGCTTTGATATATAAATTATGCCTCTTTGTGTCTTTCTGTTTACGATTTATGCCCCTTTGCCCAAATTTAAGATTGACTCGAGTGCGCATGCGCGAATTTTCACACCCCGAAGGTATGCCTCCGGGAACCGAGGCTTTAAGCACCATGTTTACTTACAAGTTACATTGTTGCGCCCCTCCGTTCCCAACAGACAGTATGTGTTCTCTGTTGACGTTAGCCAGGGACTTATGGTATGTGTAGGTCCATGCTTTAAGCCCTACAATCAACCAATCACTTTTGCGTGCTGGGGAGGGGGTGGGCGGGGGTGCGGTATTTAGGCAATTAAGGGTCATTGTTGCCCCTGAAGAGCCGGTTTGGCCTAGCGGTAAGGCTGGTAAGCAGAGGGACCTCGGTTCGAATCTGCTTCGGCTCTCCTTTCTCTTCAAAAGTTGTGGTCTGTGGACACTGTCTTGTGACTCTGTCCCTCACAGTTACGAAACACTACAATGGCTCTAATCGCTGCCCACCTTAATGCAGCCGGGAGTCATTCTGGTGGTGTCAGTGTAGCGATAACTCCTCTCCCTCCCCCCCCCCCCCCCCCCCCCCCCCCCCCCCCCGGCTTCTCCCCGTCCATAACAAGCCTTGTGGTTTCTGTGGACGAGTTAAGCACCATGTTTACTTACTGTCTGATCTTACCACGGAGCTCACTAATTATCCACTCATATAATTATTTTACAAATTCAAGGCAATCGCAAAAAGTCCAACACTGATAATAATATCACAGTTCCCAGTCATATATATGTTTGCATCTAAGAACAGGCGGACAATAAAAGAGGATTGCATCGCGGAGGGCTTACCCAAAAATACGCTCATTTACACACATTCGCAGACACCCACTTAGTAATAAGTAAAGTATTTGTAAAGCGCATTTTTTTTAAAATCAGTCGCAAAAGCGCGCGCGCGCGCGCACACTGACACACACACACCACACACACACACACACACACACACACACACACACACACACACACACACAGTCACTACAGATACATGCATTACTGGGGATGGATTGGTAGACTTAGAAGAATGAAAAACGGCAGATCAGACGGTATGAAGAAGAGGAGAGGTGGGTCTTCATCGAGTTCATGCAGTCGCTTTGACTTAAAAATAAAACAAACAAACACACACACACACACACACACACACACACACACACACACACACACACACACACACACACACACACACACACACAAACCAAAAAAACACTGCTTCCTCTCTCTCTTTCTCTCTCCCCTCGCCTTTCTGTCACTCTTCTGTGCCATCTGAGTTTTACGTCATATGATATTTATTACATCACACCTGTTACACGTCATTGTCAAGCCAACATTCTTCCAAGTACTGGACATAGCTCAATCAAAAAAAGTTAAGCGGATTAGCTCTCCATCTTATTTTTCATCTTTTTTTTTGCCGTTTAATTGTTAAAGTGTCATTTTGTATTGATAAAGGGGATTACCCCTAAAATTCGCATGGTGTGTTTTGTCCTAATAAAAAGCGTTATTTTGAACCGTTTATGTGTTTGACTCCTTTAAAATATTATATTTTTTATTGCCGGTCCCGTCCCTCCACATGGGCAGCCACACGCCGTATTCAGAGGATTTCTCTCCATAAGCCATTTCCGGAGGGTGGATGTTGTTATGCGAGGAGTTTATCGTGATAGAAGATAGTCTCCACAAATGCAGCGCATTGGGACAACATCTTAATGTTGTCTCCACATAACTATGCAGCGCATTAGGACAACATCATAATGTTGTTTCCACAAACTTTGCAGCGCATTAAAACAACATTTTAATGTTGTCTCCACATAACTCTGCAGCGCATTAGAACAACATCATAATGTTGTGGAACTATGCAGCGCATTAAGACAACATTTTAATGTTGTCTCCACATAACTATGCAGCGCATTAGGACATCTTAATGTTGTCTCCACATAACTATGCAGCGCATTAGGACAGCATCTTAATGTCCCTCCACATAGGCAGCCACACGCCGTATTAAGAGGATTTCTCTCCATAAGCCATTTCCGGAGGGTGGATGTTGTTATGCGAGGAGTTTATCGTGATAGAAGATAGTCTCCACAAATGCAGCGCATTGGGACAACATCTTAATGTTGTCTCCACATAACTATGCAGCGCATTAGGACATCATAATGTTGTTTCCACAAACTTTGCAGCGCATTAAAACAACATTTTAATGTTGTCTCCACATAACTCTGCAGAGCATTAGAACAACATCATAATGTTGTTTCCACAAACTATGCAGCGCATTAAGACAACATTTTAATGTTGTCTCCACATAACTATGCAGCGCATTGGGACATCTTAATGTTGTCTCCACATAACTATGCAGCGCATTAGGACAACATCTTAATGTTGTCTCCACATAACTATGCAGCGCATTAGGACAACATGTCTCCACATAACTATGCAGCGCATTAGGACATCTTAATGTTGTCTCCACATAACTATGCAGCGCATTAGGACATCTTAATGTTGTCTCCACATAACTCTGCAGCGCATTAGATCAACATTTTAATGTTGTCTCCACATAACTATGCAGCACATTAGGACATCTTAATGTTGTCTCCACATAACTATGCAGCGCATTAGGACAACATTTTAATGCTGTCTCCACATAACTATGCAGCGCATTAGGACATTTTAATGTTGTCTCCACATAACTCTGCAGCGCATTAGAACAACATTTTAATGTTGTCTCCACATAACTATGCAGCGCATTAGGACAACATTTTAATGTTGTCTCCACATAACTCTGCAGCGCGTTAGGACATTTTAATGTTGTCTCACATAACTATGCAGCGCATTAGGACAACATTTTAATGTTGTCTCCACATAACTCTGCAGCGCGTTAGGACAACATTTTAATGTTGTCTCCACATAACTCTGCAGCGCGTTAGGACAACATTTTAATGTTGTCTCCACATAACTATGCAGCGGATTAGGATAATATTTTAAAGTAGCCGTGGTGTTCTTGCTGGGGTCAGTTTGCTGTGACGCAGCCCAAGCCAAGGCGTGGATTAAATGGAGCGACAATGACCCTTTCATGTCATGACCCGTTGTATGAGGTATTCTCTTTGTCAAACGTCCCCCAGTGGCAACCATATATGTACGTGTGTACGTGTTGTGAGTGGTGCTGGGGTTACTGTGTGTTTAACAGATCTATAAAATAAGTGGTTTGATATCACTGGCGGGAGCTGCCACAAGTATCATTTTGTCGTGACAAACACGTTTTTGTCACGACAAACACGTTTTTTCTTGTGACAAAAGTATGCCTGCCACGACAAAACTTTTGTTGCGACAAAATTATGTTTGTCATGACAAAATATTTTTGTCGCGACAAAACCTTTGTTGCGACAAACACGTGTTTGTTGCAACAAAAGTTTTGTTGCGACAAACACGTGTTTGTCGTAACAAAATAAACATGTCACGACAGAAGTTTTGTCACGACAAGCATGCTTTTGTCGTGACAAAAGAAGTGTTTGTCGCGACAAAACTTTTGTGGCAACAAAAATGATATTTGTGGCAGCTGCAGCCAATGATAGTTTGAAACACACAAAACATGATACAGCACACTATAAACCTCTCCCTCACTCACTCACACACACACACACACACACACACACACAAATATAAAAAGCCCAGCAAACAGTTCCATTTGATCAGAAATGACAATTTATTGTACATATTAAATTTCAAAACGTTTTTTGCCTCATACTCATAGACATAATGGTGTGATCACATCTTGTTATAGTCAGTGTGATCTCTACCTTCTCAATGTACGCCTTAGGACAGTCACTCGTTGAGTCGTACATTGAAAGTCTTCACAATTTACACTTTGAAGACTTCCTCCACAGAAAAACAACAACTGATCACTTATAATTTGTAAGTAATGCTCCAACATGCCAGACGAATATTGCGAAACAAACACACCAGGTACATCCTTTCGACGGCGCACGATCTTAATTCTGCACACAACAGAAACAAGTCATTTCCTCCTCTTGTTCTGTGCTTTTTTTCTTCTTCTTTTTAAACTTCTTCAAGAGATTCAGTGACAAAGCAATATTTACCCACAGTGAGTTGCAGTATCCAAAACCAATATATAAAAATCACCTACTTAACACATGACCCTCTGCAGGAAACCAGGCTGCCTTACCTGGGTAATCTTTTAAGCTTCAAGCACCCATAAAAGCAGCTCTACCTGTGCATTGTGAAGTTCCAGTATTTACCTACGTAACTAATGTGGTTACCTACTGGACTGTAAAAATGCAAATGTACTGAGAGTAAGACGTGGTTCATTCGCCCATAAATACACAGAGCTGCTGCTCAATGAAGATGTTAGCACACCTGACATGAGATTGGTGGTGAACAAGTCTTTGTGGATTGTCAGGTCATTTTGGAAGACTTTGCTCTGCTACAGTATGAATGAATGAAAATGTACATATGGCGCATAAAAACTTCAGCACAAAACCCGGCAATTTCGCAGCGCCAGTACCGATTCTGTGACACTGATCCAAACACAAAAAGGTTCAAACAAACGATTATTTATTTTAACACGGACACGCAAACAAAATGTGTTACATCAGGTACAAATGAATCGAGTTTCCGATAAATTGCGAAGCAGCCAACCTTACTGTTTACGTGTCTTGGTGAACCTGGCTTAATACTGACATCCTTTACAAACTCACACAACCTGTGAATACTCATTATGGCTTTCAGCAAGTTGGGATAAATACAGACATGAGAGAGATTTGGCTTATTGTCCCTTCATTGATCCAATCCGTCAAATTTAAAATGTCGACAACAGCTGCGAATGAAGCCATTGGTGATCCATGAGACAGTGACACACGTAATGACGTATAGAATTCATATTTTATCCAGACTCAACCACAATCTTGTCATGGCCGTACATACATAATATTTACAATGACAAAGTTGCTGTAAAATCTGCACAGATCTGAACTGTATTTTAAGGGCATGCATTCCTTCAGTATTTGGCCCGACTTTAACGTGACACACGGGAGTGTACCCATTTATACATGGGTGAGTGTACACACTTCCCTGTTGGAATCAGCTTGCACCGTCAGCATGACAAATGAATTACTAATAGCTGTACTGTATTCCAGCTGACATGACAGGGAAACAAACAAACAAACAAAAACAACAGAACGTTTTGTAGTTGTTAATAACCAGGAAATGTATGATGTATGCATCCGGAAGAAATTGCTAACCGCAGCTTCAATGCAACTTTAAAATGAGTTTACTGATTTAAAGGTAGATTCATTATTAAGGCAAGGAAATCAAAATGCTTTCATATTTGTACTCGAGAACAGACTGGAAACTACTTCAGACAAGTTCAACTCAAGGGGAATAAATCCCAGCTATTTTCTTCGAACTACCACATGGCCCTGAAAACGGGTCAAAAAGAATGGCAGTCCAGTACTGTGAAAGCAGACCAAGATCCCTGAAGCCGGTATGAAAAAACAAACACACAAAAACAAGAGACCAAGGTTGCCAAAACTACTAAAAGTATAATTATGTCATGAGACAAGATCAGTGAATCTACCATGAAGGAAGGTCAAGATCACTGAAATTATGGTCCAGTGCATTATTATAAACTAATGGGTAATGTACTCGGGAAGGAGGACAGGACCCATACTGGTATGAAACCAGGCCAAGGTATGTAACTACAAAACCGCTACGGAAAAAAGAAGTCAAGATAGCAGTCTAAATCTCTTCAACAGGCAGTGGTCACTATAGTATAACTATAACCTGTACAAATTTTTTTTTCATCACAAATAGTTTTGACAGATCCATTTGAAACTATGTGTTTCATCACATGTGGTTTGACAGATCCATCTGAAACTATGTGTTTCATCACATGTAGTTCGACAATGACAGATCCATCTGAAACTATGGTTTTCATCACACATAGTTTGACAGATCAATCTGAAACTATGCTTTTCATCACACACAGATCAATCTGAAACTATGCTTTTTATCACACATAGTTTAACAGATCCATCTGAAACTGTGTTTTCATCACATGGGTCCATCTGAAATTGTGCTTTTTGTCACATACAGCTTGATGGGTCCATCTGATATCTTCAAATTGTTAAGCCAACTTAATTTGTTGCCAGGGCTGAATATTATTATGAATAATACTAAAACAGCAAAAGCATGTTTTAAATATACATCTGCAAAGAGGTTTCCTGGATAGTGTTCGTGAACAGTCTTTGCAAGTACAAAACTATACAAAGCCATTTTCCTTCAAAGCATCACATGGTCTTAGTAACAGGGGTAGGTCACCCAGACCACCCTCAAAACAGGCCAAGATCCCTGACACTACTATAAAATTAAATCAAAACACCATGGTTGCAACAAAACCCACAAACAAAACCCCAAAACCTTGTCTCTGAAAGCTTCTGTAAAGTTGTTATTGCAAAACCAATTCACAAAGATAGGGGTATCACATGACCTTCCTTCCAGGGGATGACCAGAGGTTGTTCAAGAGGTTCCAGCGCACGGAACAAAGAAAAAGGAATGGAGGTGGCCCCCATTGCCTTTTATTTTTGTAGTGTGAAACAGGTTGGGCCACTCATGCAGTTCAGCATGAAACAGCTACCTAATTGAAAAACAAAGCTATTCAACAGTTCAAAGTTCACTGACGATGAACAAAAGAGTTTGAAACTGGCTTCAGTGGCCGACTGTCGTACTGCAGGTTGGTGGGGTCCCACAGTCATGTTTTGCCTCCCACAGATAAGTAGTTATTTTCAGCCCCTAGGAGGAGATTTGGTCCCTCTGCCATACATGACCACACACCAGTTTGTACTGCCAAAGCTAGTGGTAAGCAACTTTAGCCTAGCTTGAAATTTGAAACCTGGCAAGTCAGAAGCATTCTTGAATGTTCATAAAGATTTATTTAGAGCTGAAACTGTGAGATCTAAACAGTGAAGTAAATGATGCTTGGAATGTGCATACCTGTTCACAACAGCTCATCACTGACTGATTTTTACTATTTAAATAAATAACAACACCCACTTAATCAGGTCATATTAAAACCGAGAGGACCTAAGGGTGCTGTGCATGTGATCTTGTGTACATAACAGTGTACAATATTAATAAAAACATCCAAATTTCTTCTCAACCAGGGGAAGCACAGTTCAATTTCACCTGTTGCACTCCTGTGGCCCTGAAATTGCCTGGTCACTGAAACAAGCATGGTGAAGTAAACTTGATGCAAGGTAATGTCGTACATTACAAAGGTGGAAAGATCTTGGGGAAAATGACATCAGTGAAAACACTAAAGACAACAAACCTGCAACTGTTAGGTTCAGGGACGGATGAAAACTGCTCATGAACATCAATTCACTTTTTTTTCTTCTTTTTTTAATGCATGCTGAACTAATGTACGAGCTCAAATTCAAACAAAAAAGAAATATGCTCAGAGTCGGAGAACCAGTGTTCAAAACAGAATATATCACATGTCGAAGCAATAAAAAAGAAGAAGAAGAAAAAAAAGAAAAAGATATTGCTAAATTACTATAAAATAATTTTCTCAACTGATGTGAACTTTAAAATATCTCAAGGTCAGCAAACTGGTACCATGAACAAGTAACAAGCAAAGCACGCTTGACAGCAACTATCATCAGGCCGAGTTTTCCAAGATCACACCTGAATAATGCCCATCAAAACACCCAACAAAACCCTTTTTGATTTCCTGCCATTAGCAACAAAAAGGTTTTTGTTGGGTGTTTTCATGGGCATTGTTCAGGTGAAATCAATTAACTGTCACCCTCAAATATAAATGTCAAATTTACACCGAGCACCTGTCTGCCAATCACCCCACTAGGACATACTGTGATCAAATCCCTCCATCACTCACTTGTGTGCACAGTGCTGATGTATCAGACAGACTACTTTATCAGATTTTTTAAACCCAGCTAATGATGACACAATTTACGATCCATCTTTCCCCTGGCCTCATGTATAACCAGAAATATAATGCACTTCATTATCAGTTTATAACTCAGCTCATTATTATCTTTTCTCCTTCATAACCAGGTTAACAGTGACAGTTCACTGTTGATCTTTTTTTCCGTTACATAACCAAGCAATGGGAAAGTTCATTATTGATCATTCCTCTTTAGATCTTTTTCCGTTACATAACTGGGCAATGGGACAGTTCAGTATTGTTCATTCCTCTTTATGCATCCAGCCCCCTATCGTAACCAGCCTAAAACAGTAAAAGTGACAGTTTTTCACTGATCTTTACCCCATTACACAGCCAGGCAATGGTACACTTTGTTTTTCACATTTCCCCCCTTACGCAACTAGGCTAATAATTGTAATATGCTAACTCTTCACTTATTTTTCCCCCCTTGATGTAACCAGGCTCAATGTCATTGTTCATTTTTAATCTTAGGTTTTAAATGCAACAGCTCATTACCGATCTTTCCCCCTCAGGCAACCATGCTAAATGTGACGGTTCATCTCCTACCCTTGGCTAAATGGAACAGTTCATTGTTGATCTTTTTCCCTATGCATCCTGGCTAAATGTGCCAGTTTGTAACTGACTTTTTCCGTTACCAGACTAAATGTGACACTTTGCTGCTGATGATTCATCTCCTTTGCTAATTTTTGCAAAGCAGTGGGGGCAACAGGGTACAGAGAGAGAGAGAGAGAGAGAGAGAGAGAGAGAGAGAGAGAGAGAGAGAGAGAGAGAGAGAGAGAGAATTCAAACTTGAAAACTTTATTTGACAAGGATTGTAGTTTAGGTTCAGTCAAAAACCTGACAACTAGTCCTTGCTAAACTACTGATGAGGAGAGAGAGAGAGAGAGAGAGAGAGAGAGAGAGAGATGGTAAATGGATTTTAACATTCTGTCAACAGTTCATGGTCACCTCAGGACAAAGGGGGAGAGAGAGTACATACTGACAGCAGCAGGCAAAAATTATACGTTGTCGGCCACTGACACTTACAAAACTTGTATCAGATCAACGGCGACTTTTTTCATATGCCCTTTCCTGTGTGTGGTGCCCTTTCCCACGTTTTAGTTTCAATCGCATCCCCAAAGTGCCATTTGGTTGTCACAGATTGGACACCAGAGGGTCTCAGTTCTGTGTACAGGTCACAGATGAAATTTATACATATATATATATATGACTTAGTGCCAAAAGGTGTGCAAATGGGGGGTCGGATTTTTGACTGTCAATAAAATCTGTTTCAAACACTTTGTCTTGTTGCTTTGTGTGTGCATTCATAATTGGTCAGTATCACAGTGGAAACAACATGAGCTCCAAATCTGGAGCAGCTGGAGAAATATTTTTTGAAAGTGAAACTCGACCCCTGAAAACGGACACGCTCACGGTGAATGCTTTCAATGCTTTCATTCACATAGATGATGAATCAAAACATTACCTCAGTCACTGATTTGCACAGAGGAGATATTGCTTTACACAGTGCATATAAATTGATTATCACTAAGTTTTGTTTTTGGAGTTCGAGGCTCTGAAATATCCCTCGGTTGAACGTTATGTGTGTTGAAATGTTTCATGACCAGCATCCGCAGACAATCTAGTGAAAACTTTCTCTTTCGTCAAAACTTTACTCCAGCCACTGTGGTACGTCACTGCACAGGCGCCAATGTTTTATTTTACTGCCAAATGTCTGGGTAGTTTTTAAATTATATTTTGCTATTCTTCATAAAGTTGTTGCAATAAATAACGTTCAACAAAGTATTAGATTAAACAAGCAAAAGGAACAAAATAAAGTCTTCGCGCTTTTGCACTACATCCGGTTAGCCATGTTACACATCCAGGTCATTTGCTTTTAGCACATGGCCGCATGGAAGAGATGTTCTGATATGCGAAAGGTGTGTGGTGATATTTTTGAAGACTGTAAAAGGCGTAACGTTTAACTTAATTTAAACGTTCACTGGAGATTTCGTCAAATCTTCTGGTTATACGATGATATTTATATTGGTATAAGCTGAATCTTTTAAAAGTATTGGAATGTCAGCATACAGAATGAGTTTTTGTTGCTGTCGATTTTAAGTTTGTTCAGATGCTTTTGTAAATTTGTTTTCACAGAGTGTCTTACATGGGTGTGTGATGAAATCGTAATATGTGACAGCAGATTGGTTATAAACAGTATATTCTGATCGTACTCTTTACATTTTTTGCTTGCACTTAATGCAGTTTGTTTTGTTTACAAACTATGTCTTCAAATAAATCATCATATATTGTAGGCAGTTCGAATTTACACAGGTTAAAGTCGTCAAGTTTGGTGTTGAACATTATGATTACAACACGAGCTGTGGAAATAATAACGTTTGACATAATTATAGTGACCATGCCTGTCTGCCTTCCAGAGTTCTAAAAATGTAAGGTGCTGATCTTAATAGCATTATTCTTTGGTGTGATTTTTTTTAGTAATATTTATTACGATTTTTGTTTTATTATTATTATTAATTCTTTACTTTTAAGTTAACTGTTCAACTATTTTTGTCCTAGGCACCCGAATCAACATGACCAAGAAATGCATGGATTACAGGTTGTGTGTGTGTTTTCCTGTGACACCCAAAAGTTGCACTCACTCTTACTTGCTCCATTTTCCCTTACAAAACACTTACTTGTTTGTTAAATAATAAGTATTACTTATTTTGTTATGAAAAACAAAGTACCATGTTGTCTCATTAACGTCATGTTATCCACGACAACAAAATTAATGCACCAAAAACTGTTCACATGGAAATAGTTATGTGTCTTTATACTTTACAGTAATAAAAAGTTCCTATCATTTTCATCAAGAAACAAACAGCATGTACATCTTGTTGAAATAGTAATGTACCACACATTTCTTACATCATTTGCTGTTTATGTCAAGAAAGCTTAAATCTGAGAACAAAAAATCATCAAATTTTCCTTGTCACATATTGTTCTATTAAAGAATAACTGTTTATGTTTCAAAATGTGTTGTTTTTTAATCATTTAAAAATGTTCAGGATTGGCTGTATGTTGAAAATTATCTATTGCAACAAACTATGTGTAGCATGCTACTATGTGTGACACGGAACAACAGTTCACTTGGTCATACTCATGTGGATCACATCTTGTAAGATCTGTTGGGTTTTTGCAGTTAACTGCATGATTAGCAGCACAGTGATGTGGGCTTGTTGTAATGTATAAAGTTCAACATCTTCTCACAAATCACACTGAAAGTCAATTTTTTCAGGAACGAAGAGCAGCACTGCCTTCTCCCTTCACTGGTGGATGACTTCACATGTGTTCATTCAAAAAATGCATTACTCATTCACATCCTGTCAACTTTATTTTCTAGTACCTCTGTCCTCTTTTCTTGCACACCTTTTGGCACTATATACGTTTTTCTTTTTTGTCATGTTGTTTTTAATGAAAGATCTGACCTTTCTGTGGGAAGCAGTGGAACTGAGAAGGCTGGTTCCTTTAAAAGAGCAACAGTACAAGGACTAGCCACAGCAGGAGTACTGGAATCTTTTAGTTTGAAGCAGCCTGGAACATTGAAGAAGGTTCAGCGCTTCAGCTCAAAAAGAATTTACACTACAGTGTTATCAAGTAGATTTGATCATCATGACGTTCTCCCTTCCCAATGGAACACAATGAAATGGTGGCAAGATGATTCTGAAGCAGGGGCCTCACAGACGCAAAGATTGCAAAATTGTTCATTGATTCAGAGACTATCAAACTACAAGCACAAATCATCCAGGCAAGCATCCACAGCTCAACACACTCGCAAAGCTTTGATCTGAATTCGCATATATATATATATCCATTCTGAACAGCATTTCAGGCACAGAGAAGCAAAACTTGCCATCATTCTCTCGCAACCAGACATGCTTTGGCAGGTCAGCAAACTAATTCACACGGGAATAACACTACAGGTACATCAATAAAGTCATCCTCCCAGAAACAGTTCCAGAAAACGCACTCGGACAGCAAAAACTTGTGACCTTCTGCCACCGTAAACTCCAGGAGCATCGAGTATGAAAACTTCTGCTGATCACAGAAAAAGGAAGCAGTCTGATGATTTCGCTGAGGGAAACTCGTTGCTTCAAAGCAGCGCAGCACTCCAACAAAAAGACACCACTAGCAAAATGGAGAGGCTGTGGGATCAATTGTTTTAAAAACGTCTTTCAATTGTTGCTCTGGCTCCTCAGGTAATATTTTCGGTGGTGCCATGTTCTCAGGAAGAGGTGGGGGCTGCTGGGACAGCAGAGGGGGAAGTTCCATACGTGGTAATTCAAATGGCGTCTCCACTTTACTAACCACGGCCTTCCTTTTCCGTGGATCTTGCCTGCCTTGCGGTGGGCGATTGTAACTGTTGTAGCCAGAGGTGGAGGTATTGTCATCGTCACCACCCCCCAAGGGCGAAGTGTACTCCATCGTACTCTTCCTCTGACCCATAAACTTGCGAGTCCTCTCCGCGATACTTTCTGCCGGGGCAGGCGCAGGCACGTCGCCTTTACTTTCTGCAACCCGTTTCCGCTTAAAGCGGGGATCGTTTCGATGGTCAAACCGTTTCTTGGCGGCAGCACTGCCGTCCTCACTGGCTGACCCGTCATCACTAGCACCAGCATCTGGTTCAGATCTAGCGGGAGGTTCCCGAAGAGCAGGCGGGAGGGGGAAAGAAGCAGGGCTAGCCAGCGTGTCACTGTCTCTACCCACACCATCGGAGTGGCCGTGAGGCAGGTTACCGTCACTGGGGTCGGGTCTCGAGGGGAAGGGGTCCTCCAGCAGAGGCTGGCGGGGCGGGGAGACACTGGTGTCGCTGCAGTGGGGCGATGACACCGGTGATAACCCCTGAGCACCTTCTTGACCCAATCGCACCATTCGAGGATCCACCACTGCAGGTCTGCCTTCTCTGGGATCTCCACGACCCACCTGACCCCGCTGACGAGGATCTGACGACCCTCGCAGCATGGATGGCGGCTGGCGAGGGTCTGAATTAGCTGCTGGCCCCTGTTGGTTCCCCATGGGGCCCTGTCGAGGGTCTTGCGGATTTCCCATGGGTCCTTGTCGTGAGTCATGTTGATTGCCAATGGGGCCTTGTCGAGGGTCCACGTTCCCCTGTTGCATGCCCACGATTCCTTGCGGCATGCCCATGTTCCCTTGCTGTATGCCCATGTTTCCCTGCTGCATGCCTTGCTGCATGCCCATGTTCCCCTGCTGCATGCCCATGTTTCCTTGGGGCATGCCCATATTTCCTTGGGGCATGCCCATTGGGCCTCCTTGCATGTTCATGGGGCCCCGCCTGGGGTCCTGCATTCCCATGGGACCTTGCTGCATGTTCATCGGACCGCCTTGCATGTTCATGGGGCCGCCTTGCATGTTCATGGGGCCACCTTGCATGTTCATAGGGCCTCCAGGCATCTTCATAGGGCCCTGGTTCATACCCATGGGGCCACCTTGCATGTTCATGGGGACCTGCGGCATGTTCATGGGGCCCTGCGGCATGTTCATGGGCCCTTGGGGCATGTTCATGGGCCCCTGCTGCATTCCCATGGGCCCTTGCGGCATGTTCATGGGCATGCGCATGGGCGCGTTCCACATGTCCCCCTGACCCGGCATCATGCCACGAGGGCCCTGCATCATGTTGCCCTGGAAACCCGGGCCCATGTTGTTGGAGCCCGGCATCATGTTCATGCCGCAGCCACCACCAACCCCACCACCACCGCCGCCACCGCCAGGGCCCATCATTCCTCCCGGTCCTCCTCCCATGTTGTTGCCGATCCATGGCTCCTGCCCAGGGACGTTCTGCATCCTGGGGTCTGGACGAGGCATGCCCTGACCCTGGGGTCCCATGTTCTGGGACCGAGGATCCTGCAGTCCCATGTTCTGCGAGCGTGGGTCTTGCGGCCCTGCGCCGCTCTGCGACCGCAGGTCCTGGGGCACTGCGCCACTCTGCGACCGCGGGTCCTGGGACCCTGCGTTCTGTGATCGAGGATCCTGAAGCCCCACGCGCGGGTCCTTGCCGCCACCGGACCGCCGCATCCTGGGGTCGTGTGGCCGCGGAGAAGCCCCGCTCCCCTCCTCCACGCTGACTTTGCGGGAGAGGCGGGGGTCGTTGGTCTTGGCTGGCAGAGGGGCCACCTTGGTCTCGGGCCCCCTCTTTTCCACCAAGGTGATGTGCGCCTGGATGCGGGGGTCTTTCTTCCGTTCCGGGTCCTCTGGATCCACTGCAGGGGGCAAAGACCAGTAGGGTTTGACAGCCCGGACCGACAGCGGTGTCATGCGGTAGACCAGCGTTTTCTTTGGCATGCCATCCGTGACTGGAGGGTCGACAAAAAGTGTAGGCAGCGTAGGCAGAGGCATGCTGGACTGCGGCAGAGTGGACGAAGGCGCCTTGGAGTTGACCGAAGCTGGAGTTGTAGATCCACTCCGGGATGAACGGGGATCAGCAAGTCTTTGGCGGGGATCCTTAGCACTTGATGCTCTGGAAAAGGCAAATGGAAGAGCTTACATTTGCGCCCATTTGGTTCCTACCCTCCCCCCCATTTAAAAAAAAAATTATGCCATCATAACAATGGGGAAAAAAATGCCCCCATGATCAGCAAAGCTGAAAAGTATGCTGCATCACCAAAAAAAGTATCAAAATGCAGATTTCACAATGGACCACTTCACAACACCTGCCCTTGTAGAGGCATGACACAGCTAAAATGTCTGAATGACAAACTTACACGCATGCACAGCTTGGAAACACACTAAATGGTTCCAGACTTGGTTTTTATGCTACCAAGCACCTAGAGAAACAACACCAACCACTGTAAATGCCAGTTACAAATTAACATTACAAAAACAGGGCCCAAAAAAGGTGACCCTTCCCCTGTGGGTCTTTGGTGGCAGACCTATTTACCCCCTTATTTAATAATAATAATGTACAGTTATCATGCGCTCATCAACGCCATGAGCACTCACATGATACATATTAACCTAAATACGATATTCTATACACATGTAGAGCATAATCCTACCAAAACAATTTACATAAAGTATTAAAAACAATAAAAAAAACGCACTACAAACACATACACTGACTGTAGCAGAAACTGGGTACTGATATTAGTTAGGATGGAAATACTGTGAGGAGAGAAGGTTTTCAGTTTGGCTTTACAAGATTTAGCTATCAGTAGTCTGAGAGAGTTGTCAGTAGTTTCAGGAATCTGTCAGCAGCAACTTCTAAAAACATGCAGTGGCCCATAAACCATTTTTTTTTTTAACTTTCAATGTGAAGAATGAAATGAAGTTCGTACCTTCTCATTGCTTTCACCACAAATAAATGACATAAAATGTTCTGAATTTGCTCTCACAGTCACTGGTGCAGTTTTAACATAAAATGTTCTGAATTTGCTTTCTCAGTCACTGGTGCAGTTTTAAAACAAAATGTTTTGAATTTGCTTTCACAAAGTTTAACAAAAAGTCTGGTTCAGACCCGTTTTAACAAAAATGTTCTGAATGCTTCAATATGGTGGAAAAGGAAGCCACAGTTACTGGTGCAGTTTTAACATAAAATGTTCTGAATTTGCTCTCACAGTCATTGGTGCAGTTTTAAAACAAAATGTTCTGAATTTGCTCTCATAGTCACTGGTGCAGTTTTAACATAAAATGTTCTGAATTTGCTTTCATGGTCACTGGTGCAGTTTTAAAACAAAATGTTCTGAATTTGCTCTCACAGTCACTGGTGCAGTTTTAACATAAAATGTTCTGAATTTGCTCTCACAGTCACTGGTGCAGTTTTAAAACAAAATGTTCTGAATTTGCTCTCACGGTCACTGGTGCAGTTTTAACATAAAATGTTCTGAATGTGCTTTCATGGTCACTGGTGCAGTTTTAACATTCTCTCAATGCTGATACAATTTAAAAAAAACAAACAAACCCAGTTGACTACAAAAAAAGAAGAAGCAAAAAGAAAAAAAAGGATCAGCCTACTCTACCAAAACACAGGACAGTGAGAGTAAAATCACTGCTTCAGGGAAGTGTAGTAGGCACTGTTCAGTTTTTCCAGGGAAGCATCAGGGTGTGCGTGCATGCATTGGGCCTTTCTTTCTTTTTGTGACGAGAGGGAAAACGTAGTTTAGAACCTCCTGACCGCAACGCCGTAGTGCGGGATTAATTCTGTAGAAACTGTGGTGAAACCGTAGGGGCAAACAGGTCTGAAAACACCACCACACAAAATCTAACAGTAATGAAACCCCACAAAAAAAAGTCTTACCCTAAAGTGGTGGAGGAGGGAGCAGCAACATCCGAACTCTGCGGGCCAGATGCAGCAGGCTGCGAGGTCTGAGCCTGGCTGCGTATGGACTGAATCATCTGCATGACATCGATCACCGAGGCCGTTGATGAAGACAAGGAGGTGGTTGGCTGAGAAGAAGTGGAGGTGATGGCTGGGGTGGTGGTGTCACCGCTC
Source organism: Alviniconcha marisindica (assembly GCA_018857735.1). Taxonomy (NCBI): domain Eukaryota; kingdom Metazoa; phylum Mollusca; class Gastropoda; family Provannidae; genus Alviniconcha; species Alviniconcha marisindica. Next base: position 525,685 of record JABMCL010002025.1, on the reverse strand, counting down.
ACTCCACTTGCACTTGATACAGACTGTAAGTAAGTAACTTGATGTTTTACGCCTAGTCGCCCAGTACGGTTGCATCAGGGTGAAACACATTTTGTCAACATACAGTAAATGCTAAAAATATGTACAAGCTAAAACTGGTATACAGTCAGATTTTTAAACACAGAATTAAAAACTGGTAAAACACAAACAGAACTAAGAATGATCTGGAAGTTCATATTCTGCTGAAAATATCGATTAAAGAGACTGAGAAAAGGAGATGCTTTGACTGTGACAGTCAGTCAGTTTCAACTGATACAGGCTCACCACTATTCCCATGTGCAGCAGCTCTTGTGGTTTCATGCTCACTGGCTTACTTGATACTCTCTTCCCCAGAACGATCAGGATCTTTTACGCGCTACTGCAGTAACACAGGGGTGAACGGATACCGAAATATGAGTCAGCACAGAAAGTTGACCCTGGAGAAGAAAATTCTCCCGCCACTCTTTGAACCCTGTGACTTTTTGATCACAAGCCCAGCGCTCTAATCACTGAGCTACCCCCGCTCCCGTGTGCTGAGAGAAGATCCGGAAACCGGAGCTGGAAACCAGAGCCGGAAACCAGGCTTTTCCCCACCCTAGCTCTTCATTAAAATCACACATTTTGAATGCACCTGAAATCTGGTCACAGTCTAATTCTTGTTTGTTCAGTCGATGGTTCCCCCAGAAACGGCCAAGAGCTTGCTTGCAATCGTTTCCTGTATGCACATAAATACATGCATTCCTAGCGTCTCCAGCCATTCGGCTGAACTGCACAGAAACTTTACTGGTGTACCACGCTCTATAATTAACAAGATTCACAAAGGGGGCAAAATCTGTGTCAGAGGTCTGATAAAATCTTTATAAAAAATGAATTTAAAAAAAAAAATGCCTTGAGAACTTACTGTCTTGGTAATGTTTTTCAAGATGTCAGTCAGTTTTTTCTTAGAGACGCCAGTTTCATCTTCATCACTTGAATACCAGTTGTCATCCTCTTCCACTGAAATCAACAAACCATTTTGTCACTGAAAGGACCAAACAGGTTAATCAACCATATCTGTTACCCACCACCGCTGAAATCATCACATCATTTCATCACTGCAAGAACCAAACAGGTTAATCGACCATATCTGTTACCCACCACCACTGAAATCATCACATCATTGTAAGGATCAAACAGACCCACCTACATGTGTCACCTCTCACCACTAAAATTATCATATCACCCCATCAACATAAAGATCAAACAAAACCGGCAACAGTTTTTATACCTACAACTGATACCACACTAATCTATCATCAAACAAGTTACCTACCCTTGTGACCAAGGTCAGTCAAGTTTGCGCTACAGATGGCCAAATGCTTACAGTTAGTTAGACAACACAACAAACACCTAGAACTGTATGTTTTCTTTTCATGTGAATTTAAAATTAAAATAAAGTAGTCTCATCATAATTTGCACAAAATATTCATAAACAAACGTACACTGACTAACACAACCAAACACTTCAAAAATACGCACATACACAACTTCAGACTTTAAACAAAACAAAGAAACAAACACTGAAACAGAAAAAAGCACGTAAATGTTCCCTGCCTCAATTTCAAAAGTTGCTTCCTTTTACTGCCCAGGTAGAGAAAAAAGCATGTAAACGTTCCCTGCCTCGATTTCAAAACTTGCTTACTTTTACTTTCCGGCTGGCTGGCATCGTCTTCAGCGCTGGCGGATCCTTTGTTCTCAGCCTCCTCCTCTGCCTGCAGCCGTGCATTGTGCTGCTGATGAAGTATGCGCATGAACAACTGCCGCTGCTTCGGAGGAAGGTGCATGGCTTTGTCCATGTCCTCACTTTTGTCTGGAGGACTCTTTGCTGCGCCGTCTTCTTCCCCCTCTGTCTTAACGGCGCCAGCTGAAAAAACAGGCATGTTAATAGTATCTTGAATACAACTTGTTACAAGCATCTTTTGACAGGCGTTATTATGTGGTGAAGTTGCTGACACGTGTTAAACACCAGCTGTTTGGCTGTTGATGCCCAATCCAACTACTCCACATAGTTGAACACACAGAGAAATGCACCCACAGCCATGCTGTACAGTGACAAGATATGCTGATATGTGGTCACACACACACACACACTCTGACACACACACACTCTGACCGGTTCAGCTCTCACCACCACGGACATGCAACGAGTGACATGGCCACATCACAACACATGCACAGAGCCTACACTGCGTCAGCCACAGTTACACCACCAAAAACAAGCAGAGAGCGACCTGCTGACTGACACCAACAAATCACACACACAGCAACTGGCACAGACACTCCACCACAACACAAAGTGATTAACACATACACACACAGTAACTGGCACAGGCACAACACAAAGTGATCAACACATGCACACACAGTAACTGGCACAGGCACACCACAACACAAAGTGATTAACACACACAGCAACTGGCACAGACACTCCACCACAACACACAGTGATTAACACATACACACACAGTAACTGGCACAGGCACAACACAAAGTGATCAACACATGCACACACAGTAACTGGCACAGGCACACCACAACACAAAGTGATTAACACATGCACACACAGTAACTGGCACAGGCACTCCACCACACCACAAAGTGATCAACACATGCACACACAGTAACCGGCACAGGCACACCACAGCACAAAGTGATTAACACATGCACACACAGTAACTGGCACAGGCACACCACAAAGTGATTAACACACACACACAGAATAACTGGCAACAACACACAGTGGTCAATACATCACACAGCCCCCCACCCCCACCTGTGAAATCAGTGCAACACACACCAAGGCAGCAGAAGACCTACCTGGAAAGGACTGCGACAAGGGAGGCGGTGACTGCGACCCTTCCCCAGCGTCCTGCACGTGCAGGGCTCCCTCCTCCTCCTCCGAACTCTCCCCGCCAGGCAGCCTTCCCGCCTTGCCCCCCTCTGCCTCTTCCCCGTACTGCGGAGACATCCCCTTGTCCCTGCCGTTGGACGGCCCGGCTCCCGCCGCCTGCTCGCCGCCCCGGTCTTGGCCAGCCTGAGATGGGGAAACCGCCGCGCCTTCCGCTCCGGCGCTGGCGGCATCCTGGCTGGCCACGGGGTCCTGAGCGTTGCCGGCAAGCCCGCCTTGCTGGGCCAAAGCCTGCTCCTGGTTTCGGGGGTCAGGCCCGCTGGGCCCCGGGGCCCCTATTCTCATGTCCGTGTCCCCTGCCACTCGCATGTCCGTGTCTTGGGGCACGATGGGTCCCTGGCTGGGCATGGGCCCCTGGTTGGGCAGAGGTCCTTGCGGGCCGTTCTGGTTGAAGGAGCTGGCAGTTCCGGAAGCGCCTCGCAGGAGGGCGCTGATCATGTTGAGCACAGGAGGCATGGAGGAAGTAGTCTGGGCACCCATGCCGAACCGAGCCGCAGGTATGCCAGGCATATTGGGGTTCATCATCCGGTTCATGCCCGGAACCATGTTGGGGTTCATGCCCCGCATGCCGGGGTTCAAGCCTGGCTGGTTCTGGTTCATGTTCATCCCCTGCATTGGATTCATGCCTGGCTGGTTCTGGTTCATCCCCTGCTGCTGCATGCCTGGGTTCATGCCTTGCTGCATCATGCCCGGATTCATGCCTTGCTGCATCCCGGGGTTCTGCATCCGCTGAGGCATGCCCTGGTTCATGTTCATTCCCTGCGGCATCCCCTGGTTCACCCCTGGCTGCAAGTTGTGGTTCATCCCCTGTGGCACATTTTGATTCATTCCCTGTGGCATGCTCTGGCTCACGTTCATCCCTTGCGGCATGCTCTGGCTCATGTTCATCCCTTGTGGCATGCCCTGGCTCACGTTCATCCCTTGCGGCATGCCCTGGCTCATGTTCGGATTCCCTCCTGCATTGGGATTCTGGTCCATGCCTGGGTTCATGCCTGGGTTCCCTCCCGGGTTCATCCCTGGGTTCCCTCCTGGGTTCGCCCCTGGGTTCATTGCCTGGTTCATGCCGTGATTCATGCCCTGGTTCATGCCCATCCCTTGCTGCATCCGGGGACCCATCCCTTGCTGCATGCCTGGGTTCATCCCTGGCTGCATGTTGGGGTTCATCCCTGGCTGCATGTTGGGGTTCCCGCCCTGCTGCATCCCAAACATGGGGCGCTGCGGGCCCATCATGGGCCGGTTCATGGGCCCCTGGGGTCCAGCCCCCATCATTGTGGGGCCTTGCTGCATCATGCCCCCAGGGTTTGGACCTCGCACGTTGCTCTGCGCGGGGCTGCCCAGTAGGCTGGGGCCTGGCGACGACGACATCGGGCCTTGACCTTGGGTGGGGCGTGGTGGCGATCCCTCCGGCGGTGGGGACGAGCTGTCGCCCCGTTCACTGTAGAAGCCTGTCGGTCTGGAACATAACATGGCACTGTAAAAAAAAAACGATGAAAGACTACTCCTCCTTTAGCCTTTTAACTCTTTATCTTATACACGGTCTCCATCTGTCTATGTCAATGCCATGAATGGTTTGGTGCTAAACCTGCTGAAGCTACAGAGATGAAAGCCAATGTGAAGATTCCTTGGGACGTCAGGGCCCCGTGTGCCTTTGGTGTGGGTAGCACCTCTTTTGCTAATTAACACAATAACACAAAAACTTACTGAAACAAACTAGTCGCAGCCTGTGAAATAAGGGGAAGGTGACACGAACTTAACTGTGGTCCCGTTTCTCAGGCAGTTACATGGTCAAACGGTCAGCATTCTGGACTCTCATGCCAGCGATCGTGAGTTCAAACCTTGACCCCCCAAAACCCACCCTTGACCCCCCAAAATGCACCCTGCTGTTTTGATTTTTTCGTCTCTCTCTGTCAAAACCCACACCATCAAAAATAGCTTTGAACAGCTCTTCCTTCCCCGACTACCAGCTGAGCTACCCTGCCACTTTGCCCCCCACGGTAATGCCATGAAGTGTTGGCTGCGTGCTAAACCAAAAAATGTGACCCATTCATCACAGCTGGTTAAAAAGTGTTTACTGTGCTCCACACCAAAGGGCTATTTACACACGTGTCTAGTTATGGCTGTTAGCGTGATGCCTGACGTGCATGTTTGGCAAGTCTGAATTTCATTCTGAATCAAATGTTTCGCACATTAAAAAACAAAAAAAAACAAAAAAACAACAACAACTGGTTTTGGAGAAAAATCTAAATCAAAATGGCAGCTCACTTTGGTGGTTTCTGGCCCGGTGGGAAGACCTCGATGTCGAAAAGTGAAGGAATTTTCTTGATCTCTTTGGCTCTCTCAACGGCTTCTTTTATATGACGTGGAGGTGAACCTGTTTAAGAAAAATCACAGTAAAACTTTAATACCGATAAACTGCTATTGCCAACACACTACTGAATGCATTTGTCAATGTACATATACCAGCTGACCCACAAAGTGTATCACTGGTGGGAGCTGCCACAAGTACTATTTTTGTCATGACAAACATGTGTTGGTCACGACAAGCATGTGTTTGTCACGACAAAATACATCTTTTGCCATGACAAAAATATGCTTGTCACAACAAATATTTGTTGTGACAAACATGTGTTTGTGGCAACAAAAGTTTTGTCCCGACAAAAATATTTTGTCACGACAAACGTAATTTTTTTTGCAACAAAACTTTTGTCACGACAAGCATACTTTTGTTGCGACGAAAGACGGGTTTTGTTGTGACAACTTTTGTCGTGACAAAAATGATACTTGTGGCAGCTCCCGCCAAGGATAAAAGTGTTTAGCTAGGGGAAGAAAAAGAGAGACAACAACAACAAAACAGACACAGAAAAGGGGGGTGACATGGAGAGGGAGTGTGGGAAGAGAATTTACAATCCCTGCCAAACAGGCTAGGTTCTACATGTTCATCATCCATTAACCAGTCCACTTGTTGAGGCAGACATCAAACAACATTCTGAAGAAAAAGACATAATTCTGAATGATCAATCTGCAAGACAGAGAGAGATGGGATGGGGGGAAGGTGGGGGTGGGGGGTAAGGGGGGGGGAAGAGAAGAGGGAGACAGAGAGAGGCAGTAGTAGTAATTGGATTTTAACGTCCTGTTAACCACACAGGGTCACCTCAGGACAGTCAAACTTGGGTCATAAGCAAATACACATTTCTAAACTCTTCTCCCACATATATCAACCCTCTGTCAAATCAATCCACAAAACCAATCACTTCGCAAACATAAAACATACATACACAAACATCACACAAATTTTCAAAGAGTTAGTCCCTTCAGCATTACCCCTGTTAAAAGAGCACATAAGAGACGGACAGACAGACATAAAACAGAGAAAACTGGAGGGGGTGTGGGGAGAGAAAGGAAGGAAGGAAACTGGTTTTTAATGCCCAGTCAGCCATGATGGTTATATCATGGCGATGTTTATGAAGCGAGTGAGTTTACAATTCCTACCAAGCAGACTGGGTTTCTTGGGTCTGTCTGGTGTATCCACACCCTCCTCCCTCAGGCCAGGATTCATCATCTGTAAAAATACAAATTCAAAGTAATCATATTAAAATATAATCAGCATGTACACCAGTAATGTAGCATGTACAGGTGCACACCAACACGGTTTTATTCCATTTATTATTTATATTCATTCAAGTCATATCTCAACTGTTTCATAACACTATTTAAAACTGTTACGGTGAATAGGTCCATCTCATTTCATCTGCAATCTGACACTTGGCAACCAAGTCAGAGTATCTTAATGTGACAGACATAATACAATGCACATTTTAAACAGTTTGCTGCAATATACATTTAGGTCACAGCAGAATGCTTTATGCAGGACTGCATGCTCACTCACTGCTTTCATGTTTTTTCAGTTTCTTCACGAGTGCACATGCATGTGTAAAATGACAACGCTCGCCAGCTGCCTACGGGTATCAACTGTATTGTCGACAAAACCAGGAATAAAACAGTGATCACGGGCAAAAGACATAAAAGCTGGCTGAACGACGCTTCACACCTGCTTGGTTCTCTATCACATCTCTGCAACCGTTACACTCCTCGGCACGGACTCAGGGTAGCAATGCAAGGTCACATTTTAGGGACTCCAAAAAGAAACGAAAACTGAAAACCAGCCAGAGGATTTAATGAATGTGAATTTTTTGGTCGTTTTAAATCTATATCCAGGAATCAATTACTGTACCTCTTCAACAATTCTCTTGGTCTCCTCTGTCAGTGGCTCATGAGAAAATCGGCACTTCTCTCCAGAGAAGCAAGTCTGCCCAGTGTGGAAGTACTTGCAAGGAAAATCTTGTACGAAAGTTAAAGAAAATTTTCATGCATTTTTCTCCTGTGGAAATTTTACATTCAGGCCAACAACAACAAAGAGTTAACACTCATGCTGACAGTCTTTACCATGGCAACTGGAATGGTCCAGCCTTGTTCATGGAATCACAGACTTGGTCAAACTGGCGGTGCCCGAGTTTTTGCAACTTTCAAATGTCAATTAAAAGAAGAAAGTACAACATAAATTGACTGAAAATGACTGTGAGTGTCACTTTTTAGTTACATTCCTACCAATAAGGCTCACAGTGCTTCTTTACTCAGTATCCCCTTTAAAAATCGTAAGCCTCTGACAAAAAGGATATCATGCATATAGATGCAGTTATCTCCCTTGTTGCAGCCAGTCTGCATCAGGTGGTATTTGCAGACCTCCAATCGCTTGTTCCTCAGAGCGTCATGGTTGAATGGACAATTGGCCCCCTGAAAATGCAAACACACATAGTATGCTCTCCAGACGGTTTCTTCCATGTCACAAGCATCCGACTCTGGTCAAGCCACATGGCCAGACTGCTGAAAAGTAGCAATGAGAATAACTAAAATTAAATGCAAAACACCATCTACTAAGTGGGGATTATGGGCAACACCTACAGACATCGAGTTCTGCTACTAAAAAAAAAAAAGTTTTAGAATACTGCAACTATCCTCCTTGAATAAACATTAAAACTTAACTCAATGTGGCCCTATGTGTAAAGTTAAACATTTGTTAAACAATCATCAATTTTACAGAAGAAGAAAAAACTTTAAAAAAATTATACATCATAATTTTACTTCTTGTGGCTGGACAGATGCAGGGAGACAGATCAATACAAAATCAATACAAAATCCCATAATTTTTCATATCTTGGCATAAGCAATGTCTGAGAAAATGCCACCATGTGAGTGTGCACGTGTTTAAAATGTAAAATAGTTGTCTCTTGTACCTTGGCACACTTTCCATCCTTGTAGAACTTGCACACTGGACGATCTGCCATTGGAATCTCAACAAGTTTCTTCTTGGGCGGGTCAAAGTGCCGACCGTCTCTGCGCTTTGCACGTATCCGCTTTCGTTCTCGTGGCATCTTCATGCCCTTCACTTTCAATCGCTGGAAAAGAGATCGGACAAGGGTTGGTCAGTTAGTTCTTGGATTTTAACGACACCGCAGGACAAATCACATTCAAAAATCTTGTAGACCAGTTCCAAACACAAGTCACTAAATCACAAGTTTGTGTAGTTCACTGTTACAACATTAAAAACCAATCATCTACCCATCCACCAATGCACAACACATGCTTTGGCACTTATTTATATTCCGTAGGCACTCACCACAGTAACCTGCTTAAATGGCTTGTGGCTATGAGCAGGGTGACCTGTTTTGTTCAGTAGGCCCATGTGGGAAAATGCGAGTCAAAACTAAGACAGTTTAAAAGTTGGGAGAGGGCTTGAGAAAAATGACTGTGACTGGACCGGGAAGGTCAAAATTAGGACAAGGAAAAAATTCCTGGCATGCTCAGCTATTTTCTGACCTACACCAGGCTTTAAAAGGAGAACATCTGGCTAAATTCTGAACGATGCATGCAGTGATGGGATTTTACTGCAGCCAGCTACTGAGGAATTTTGCCAGTTAGCTGCCAGTTCCCACACCCCTACAATACCCATGCATATTTCAACGTCCACCTACTTCTTTCTCATTTGCTTCAACACTGGCATCCAGAAACTCGTCTGACACAAGGCTGGTCAAACTGGGTTGACTTGCCGGGCTGAAAAAACACGCAACAAACATCATTAATACAATCAAGTAAACAAATAGCAGGACTGAGATTGAAGGGGTTTCCTTTCCTGTCCATACATACGTGTGTTGATCCATTTCTTTGTTACACTGTTTGACCCTACAATTATAATTATCTTCTTTTGCAGAAAATAAATCAGTCACCAAATACGTGTTTACATCTTTACCAAATCATGCGGCTGAGAATTGGGGGAGCTGATTACCATCTGCTGTGCAGTTCATCTTAAGAAATGATGCCCTGTACGCTGATCCAATCAGTTCAAAAGTTTTGTGAATGGCAAATTCTCTGAATGTTTGCACTTTCCTGTATTATGGCATGATGGCACTTTCTCTGCATGTGACACTCGTCTCCATGTTTTGCTTGTAGGCTACAACACCATCCACCTTATCTGTGGATTTCTTCATTTTTGAGCCCCATTTGGATGCACTGTATCCAACAGTGCCTGGTAGTGCAGAAATTATGCTAATTGCTCACACCAGACCATTAGCCCCATTTGAAGAGACAGAAAGTTTAACGTACTCCTCATCTGAATCTTCTGAAGGACTGTCGTAGAGTCCAGGGGGGCTGTCGCCACCATTGTAGTAGTAAAGGTCGCGGGCCTCTCTGCGTTTACTGGGACTGTGGTAGAAGTCGTCATTGTCAGGACCTCCTTGGTATGGGGCCCACCTCCCACCTCCATCCTCATCTACACGGTCGTGGTCAAAGTAGTCTGGACGACGAAGCTTCTTTCGCTATCAAAGCAGAAAAAAGGAAATCACTGAATAAAGTATTACAGTAAATGTACAATTGTTGATCAAACTGCCAGTTCTTGCTTTTTTAGTTACTCCTGATTATTTTAACACATGTGCATGAATACCTGCACTCACACACACAAAACTGTTAGTTAGTTAGTTGGTGCTTTGAACCCAGTCAACCACAGTGTTATATCAGGGCTAACAACAAATTTAGGTTTATCTCCTAGTTATTTATAAACAAAAGTGTAAAATGCACTCATGAGAGTGAAGTAAGAGAGAATTTACACCAGACCCAAAGAAAATGCAAGGGGGCTAATGCACCAACACAAAATGCCCCATGGACACTCATAAAGCTCACCTTTTCCATCTCTCGGGTGCGTTTGTCCTTTCGCTTCCTCTTGTTGTCTCTCCTTGGCCTCGGAGGTTTGGGTGCTTTCTCTCCTTCTTCATTGTCGGCTGCTGGCTGGTCTATCTGCTCTCCCATTGGCTCATCTCCGTCAGAGTTCCCCCCTGATGGACCTGGCATCAATGAACAAGTGACATGACAATCATCCGAGACAAAATCAAGCATCAGCGCAACCCCTCTCTTTGACGCCCTACACGTTTATGGAAACAGTTCATCGGTGGTCTTAGATGCCCTCCACGTTTATGGAAACAGTTCATCGGTGGTCTTAGATGCCCTACAGGTTTATGGAAACAGTGGCATATGATCAGGATTTTTCTGAAAGGTGTTAACAATAATGCCAAGTGCAAAAGAACCCACAGGAGACCAACTCCTATTCTGTTGTTCCATTAACTGAAAATTTTCCGGGAAAGACCGGGAAACAAAAGGACTTGAAAGGATGCTTTAAGGTATACATCCTTGTGGCGGACAAAAACTTGTGGCAACACAAAAAGAAAAGAAAAAATGGCTCATTTCACACTTCAGAGATACGTAATCCTGACCTCTGACCTGCAGATCATGACAGGTTGCCTGCAGGTCACTTCAACACTACAGCCGCCAGTTTGCAATGAATTACCTACAACTGGTCTTCAATCAATTAACTACGTTTCAAGAAAAAAGCATCACTGCCAAACTGTCTGCAGTGTAGACACAGTGACAAATTTTGAACTGAAAATGAGACATCGTTTACCATCAAATTCCTTTCATGAGCTCAACTTGCGCAAGTTTTCAATAAAATTACCGATTCCTGCCTGACTAATGGTATGCCAGAGCTTACCATCATCGTCATCCTCCATGGACCTGATGACCTCCCCTGACGGCTCCACCATGGCCCCGTCATCGCTTGCTATCTCGCCATCTTCAAGAATCTCGCCATCTTCAGCATCTCTCTCTGCTGATGCCATGGCATTTCTGTACCCCCTTTCCCCTCGTGGTGAGAAAAGGTAATCTTCTTCATATGCAACCTCCTGGCGTGACGATCGCTTGGAGTGCCTACCACTGTGGCGCTTTTTATGACTTCTGCTGCGCTTGGATGAGTGACTGCGCCGTGACCGACTTCGTTTCTGATGTTGCTCACTGGGCGACCCTTTATCAAAGCTGCTGTTTGGGTCCGTCCCATCATGCTCAGGTGACACGACTTCTTGAGAAGCTGGTGCACTTTCATCAGCGATTTCATCTTGTGCCAGCGGTTGTGTGTCGTTTTCTGCAAACTCCACTTCTGTCCCCGGTGGTTCTGTTGCTTCCTCCATGTCCATAGTTGTCATTGGTCACTGCTATCTCACCCCTGCACAGACCAATCAGGACACCGTGTTCATTGCTATCTCACCCCTGCACAGACCAGCCAGGACGCTATGTTCATTGCTATCTCACCCCTGTACAGGCCAACCAGGACGCTATGTTCATTGCTCTAACCCCTGTACAGACCAACAAGGACACTATGTTCATTGCTCTCACCCCTGTACAGACCAACAAGGACACTGTGTTCATTGCCATCTCACCCCTGTACAGTCTAATCAGGACGCTATGTTCATTGCTATCTCACCCCTGTACAGACAGACCAACCAGGACACTGTTCATTGCTATCTCACCCCTGTACAGACTAACCAGGACACTATGTTTATTGCTATCTCACCCCTGTACAGACAGACCAACCAGGACACTATGTTTATTGCTATCTCACCCCTGTACAGACAGACCAACCAGGACACTATGTTCATTGCTATCTCACCCCTGTACAGACAGACCAACCAGGACACTATGTTCATTGCTATCTCACCCCTGCACAGACCAACCAGGACACTAACTGCTATCTCACCCCTGCACAGACCTATTAAGACACCAGTTAATTGCGATCTCACCCCTGCACAGACCAATAAAGATGCTAGTTCACTGATGTCCACCCCTGTACATATAGACCTATCAAGACAATAGTTCACTGTTACACTTGCACAGACTAATCACTGAAATCAAGACACCAGTGCATCTCACTCTGTATAGACACCAGGATGCTAAAATCTGAAACAAGAATGCTAGCCTTCTTCCAAGCACTGGACATCCCCCCCCCCCCCCCCCCCCCCCCCATGATAAGTGGATTAGCTCTCCAACTCATTTTGCATTGTTTTTCACTGTTTCATTGTTGTTTAAGTGTCATTTTGTAGCTTGATAAAGGGGATTACCCCGTAAATTCCCATGTTTTGTCCTAATAAACAGTGTTATTTTGAACCTTATAATTTTATGTCTTTCAATCAGGATGCTATTCTACCTGTTGTTCATTGCCATCTCATCCCTGTACAGACCACTAGTTCATTGCCATTTCATCTGTGTGCAGGCCAGTCGGGACATCAGTTGAGTTCACTGCTATCTTACCAACGTATGGTCCACTGCTACCTCACCCCTGTACAGGCCTATCAACATAGCGACCAATCAGGGCTTTCGTTGCTATTGTACCCGCCTACAGACCAATCAGGTAACAAGTTCACTGCTACCTGACCCATGTACAGACTCACCATGGCAGTGTATGAATAAATATATCACCCCTGTACAGGCCTATCAACGTAGCAACCAATCACCTATTAATGTACCAACCAATCAGGGCATCCGTTGCTATTTTACCCACCTATGGACCAATCAGGTAACAAGTTCACTATTACCTGACCCCTGTATAGACTCATCATTACAGTGTATGAATAAATATATCACCCCTGTACACGCCTATTAATGTAGCAACCGATCAGGGCATTCGATGCTATTTTACCCCCCTACGGACCAATCAGGTAACAAGTTCATCGCTACCTGACCCCTGCACAGACTCACCACGTACCACGACAGTGTATGAATAAATATATCACCCCTGTACAGGCCTATCAATGTAGCAACCAATCAGGGCATTCGTTGCTATTTTACCCACCTACGGACCAATCAGGTAACAAGTTCACTGCTACCTGACCCCAGAACCAACTCACCATGGCAGTTCATAAACATCACCCCTGCACAGACCAGTGTTAAGCAGGACCCATAGGCATAGACCAATCAAGATGCTAGTTCACTGCTATTTCCCCTTTGCTACCTAGCCCCTGTAGACCAATCAACACCCATGTTGATGTTTAGTTTGGAATAAAACAGCACAGTTGTGGGAAGGTCAAAACTAAAGGAATAAAACATTACTTCCGTGCCATTTCAACCCTGCACAGACCTGTACCCAGAGCTGCTTGGAATACAATTTTGCAGGTTGTCCCCTATTTCCAAATTTATTTTTCAGTGAACTGGTTGTGCCAAATGATGCCCCCCCCCCCCCCCCCCCCCCCTCATGTTCCAGTAACATTTTTATTTACTAATAAATCTGACTCGGTTTTGTGACCAGCACGATGCAGTTTCATACTTGGGAAGGAGACAACATGCTATGCACCACAGTACACTATGCTATGCACCAGCAAACAGCTGGAAGTGAAAAGTACCCTTTCTATCAATACCCCCCCCCCCACACACACACACACACACTTTCCCCACAAAGTATACTACAACTTTAAAAGATGTAGTCATCACTAGCTTAGCAGTGTCTGAAGAGAGTGCATGGTGGAGGTGGGGGGTGGGGGGGGGGGGGGGGGGGGGGGGGCAACAGGAATGGGAGGGGAGTTGGTGCTGAAGTTGGAATAGTGGTAAGGATGTATGCAATTGCAAATTATATAAAAGTGCAAGATTCCACAACACAATTTGTACAGGTATTTACAGGCAGGAGAGAGAGAGAGAGAGAGAGAGAGAGAGAGAGAGAGAGAGAGAGAGAGAGAGAGAGAGAGAGAGAGAGAGAGAGGTTAAAACTATCAGCAGCACACACATACATACATACACACATAAAGCAAACAAGACACACAGTGTCACACACAACACATACATACACTCTTTTAAAACAAGACAAACACAACCAGAAGATAAAATATCAGAGAGAAAAAATATCAGAAATCAGCCAAGACTGTAAGACACAGAGCAAAGCAAATGGCAGCGAGTGTAATGGTTCCCAAATAAAGCGGCAGTAACTAATAATCTATAGCAGCAGTATAGCTACGGTATTGATCCTTTAGGGCTGCCCCAGCTGTTGCCATAGCCTAACTCAGCACAGCTGCCTTCTCACTCTTTCAACACTCACTTTAAAAAGGACCTCCAGGTGAAACTCCCCTGGGTAACGAGTTCTGGTTTCGTTGCCAGTTAAATTCATACAACTTCATTGCTTGCTAGTACCATGAAGTAATGATGGAGGCATCACATGAGGCGAAAATGATTACAGAAAGGTCACAATTCTCGTAAGGTGGAAATGATTACAGAAAGGTCACAATTCTCAATCAGCAGTCACCAACTGCCGTTTCATGAGCCATCAGCTGCAAAGTCCTCTTCCCTCACGTTTATCCATTCTTTTCTTCTTTTTTAGCCAGTCACTCTTTCTCAGCAGTGCAGTTTGTCATCAAGAATTCTTTCCTGACAAGTCATTTTTCACCTTAACATCTGCCTGCTTTATTATATATAATATAAAAGTAGTAATAATTAAAACAAATCCAGTTTACCCTTTTACATACAAGCTAATTGCTCATTTTTGACAATTATCTGTATTTATTCATAATTCCCCCCCCCCCCCCCCCAAAAAAAAGAGAAAAAAAAGATGTATGCGTGTGAACACTGGCATAATTTTTTCTTCTTCTGTTTTTTGTTTTTGAAACAACTCACCTTGGCAAGTTACAGATTCTACAAAAAAATTCAGGAAAGTTTCTCAAGTTACAACATTACACCGTCCATCAGTGGAGTACTGCAGGTGAACAAATTAATCATGTTCCCTCTGAATGTCTGATGGGATTCCAGAGCTCATTATATTCATGACAGTTTGCTCTTCTGTTGTTTTAAGCCTGGGGCAGGTCAGAGCATAGCTTAGCATGCTTTGCCTACTGCCACAGTGCTACCGCTAGGAACATTTCAAGACTTGCCTTCCCAGATCACTAATTTTTGTCTTCAGGTTCTCTAAAAATATAAACTGACACGAGTATAACTGGTAAATCCAACTTTTTCTTATTATATATATCCTGAGGAATTTTGTTTCACAGCATTAAATACCTTGCAACTAACCAAATGTGCGAAACTCAAAGCATCTTTTGTTTAAACAGTAACATTTTCCGTTGCAGATGATCCTTTGTTACATTTACAATGTTAGTTTATATGAAAAGAAAAGAAAAAAATGAAGGTAAGAAGAGGACAGAGTATCGATCAAAGGAATTAGCCTCCTCAAAATAGGACACAGTGTTAGTGCTATTACTCAAAGAAACCAACCTTCTCAAACATTTACGTCTAACCAGCAGGCGGAAGACAGCAAACTGAAAACGGTGAATCGGTTTTTTTTTAATTTCCCGTCCATTTTGTATTGATTCAGAGCATAGGTTCTGTGAGTAATGGTACACATCACCAAATGTCTACCCAACTTCTTCTTT
Source organism: Alviniconcha marisindica (assembly GCA_018857735.1). Classification (NCBI taxonomy): domain Eukaryota; kingdom Metazoa; phylum Mollusca; class Gastropoda; family Provannidae; genus Alviniconcha; species Alviniconcha marisindica. The sequence goes on along the minus strand of JABMCL010002025.1, from coordinate 509,941 downwards.
TTTTTGGGGGGGGAGGGGCAATTTTCAATAAGCATCCAGTATCACTGAACAAATTAACAGAAAGCTTCACTTTTCCATAATCAATTGTTTTAACTCTCTGCCTAAAATGTTCCTTAATACACCTTTTATTTTTAAGCAAATAATCTGTTGAAAAATCAATACCTCAAAATACCCCCCCCTGAGTTTTTTGTTTGTCTTGTTTTCTCTCCATTTTTCTCACTTCTTTCCTTCCTGTCTCAGCCATCCACTTAATTCTCACCGGTGGTGCAGGTGGGGGATAGGTGGGTTTAATTGAAAGCTTATCGATTAGACTGTGTAGTTTTACAAACAGTACCTCAATGCTTTCTTTTCGTGTGGACGGGGGAACTTCCAAGTTTCCTGTGCAGGAAAAACTGCCTTAATCACAGCTCAAACCAAACATACTACTACAACAGTACTAGTACCCCCCACCCCCAACTAATACTAAAAGTACTATCATTTAACATACTCTTTTCTGAGCATGGCTGGTGATAAATAACACTATCATTTAACATACTCTTTTCTGTGCATGGCTGGTAATAAACAAATAACAGTTTAAGAATATAAAAATTCATGGGAAGTATTTTATACCCATATATGCGAATTTAAATACAGCATTCAAATAAAATGGCCTACTCAACTAAATACACAGTTTTGTTTAATTTGTTAACGTCAGGCTGGATATGATCAGGAAACTTTACTGTGTCTGCTTTCATTTTTAGAATTTTACCTCCGATCTCCACTCTTCAACTGTTGTGTGTTCTCACTGTCACTCTGCCTGTGGGCATCTAATGCCAAACAATACAAATATTGAAGAGTTTACAGAAGAATTTACAAGTGCCAGGGGTGCGACTAAGCACACTGAGTAAGATCTTACCAACTGTCTGGTCATGCCATGGTCACCTGCTTTCTCCACTCACACTCACGGCCACTAATAATGATGATATAAATAGTGACAAATTTATAAATTAACAAATGACAGATTTCTTATTCTTAGTTTCAAAAATAGCTGGTAGCCGTGTCTTTTCACAAGTCTTCAGAGGAAGGGGAGGGGGGGGGGGGGGGGGGGGATTGGGTTGGGGGGTGCGGGGGGTCCTGAAATAGGATATTAGGAATCATCAGAAAATCAAGTGCTGCACATCTGCAATTTTTACTGGCCTACTGACTTGTTGCAAGTAGCCACACACTCCTCTCAATCCGATCATTTTGCTGTCTGACAAGTGATATTAAGCTACAGTGGGGAGCGGGGATAGTTCAGTGGTTAGAGCACTGGACTCATGATCAAAAGGTCCCTGGTTCACATCCACGCAGGAGTGGCAGAAGAATTTTATTCTCCAGGGTCAACTTTCTGTGCTGACTTTTATGTTGCCATCTGTTCCACCCCCATTACCACAAAAGCACGTAAAAGATCCTGGTCATTCTGCTAAAAGTGCAGGTGGCAGGTTTTAATTAAGTGACACTGTCAACTGATGAACTGTTGTATGGTGTACACAGAATATGCACGAACGGCAGCAGTTTCACAGGGCCCCAGCCATGCATCAACCAAAGAGTTCTATAAGCACACCACTGGAGGATATTTTTTTTTTAACGCTCTATAACAGTATACAATCACTCATTCAGAATCACATGCAACATCAGTGCAGTGAGTCTGCTCAAAAGCGCTATATAAAAGCGATCAACAATAAGTCTTTGTATGCCACATTAAAAAATAAAAATAAAATCATGCTCAGACACTACTTTTCCTTTTTATTACTTTGTAGTCATACACGCACTCTGAAATCATGTGCAAACATACACATGAGAAAAAATGTTTTTTTTTTTTTTTTGTCTTCCAACATTTGTATTATGTAATCAACCTCTATGAACTGAAAAGACATACCAACATGGCCAGCAATGTTTTTTTTGTTTTTTTTTGCGTTTGTTTTGTTTTTCTTAAAGTTTCACTTTTGATCACTCTTTACCATTTTTCTGTTTTCACTAATTCTGATCCTGGTTATTTTATCCCCCCCCCCCCTCTTTTCTTTAAATACAGCTGGGGGGGGGGGGGGGGAGGGGGGGTGTTGTTGTCATCCAGATGTGATCAAAATACAATTTCTATTATTCTGTTCCAGTTTCTGGTGCACACACGTTTAAAATGTACTTCAGATCTATTGACCTTCCGCGATAACGCACGCGCAACTTTCCGACGTTACGTCATGAAAGGAAAAGGTTTTAAGTCGGGTCTTACTAATTTCCATAGTCAAATGTACTTCTGTAGTTAAAAAATATACTCTAGCCGTGAACGTAACAATTTCTATAACACATCTTAAGTTTTTCGGCAGCAGTACGAGCCTTCAGCTCGTGAACTATATGTGTATAAATGTACACACACAAAAAACGTGTCATACGTCATCCCCCAACACATGACCTAACCTTTGATATGGTCTACCTCCCTTCATGAAACTTTGTTTTGTTGTTGTTGGTGTTTTAAATATTTTTTTCTAACTTGAGGGCAAAGTGGGGTCAAAACAACAATTGTCTGTCCCGAAACTTTGCACAGTTTTCCAGATCAGGCCACGTTTTCTAACACATGTATCATTGCGCGTGTCCACCTTAGACTTCCCGTTGAGCAAAAAAATATGCTATCAAAATGCTCTGCTCTGAACTCACTCCATCATCCATTCTCGTACGGGGTAAAAATGGAGGGCTGAAATGTCACACATTGTCAGAGAAAGGAATTATGAAGTAAAATCAGAAATATGAGTGGAAATGGAGAACATGGGGATCAGGAAATGTAGGTCAAGCAATCGTCTGCTCGATAATCGTCCTGCAGGTGAGTAAAAAGCGTCACTCCACTGGCCAAATGGCCCATTTCCGGGCAACAATTAGTACTTCTAAGCGTAACTTTGAAGATGGTTGCCGCTTAACCCTATCCCCCGTAAGTGATCGAAGTGTGAAGGATGGGTGGGCAAGACAGAAAGCACAAAGACTACACACAGACCTACACACACGGTTGCCTGGAGGGTTACTGATTAGCATAATTTATGCACAATTGTCGTTACCTTTCATCGAGTTTTTACTCGTCCTTCCGAGTTTCTAAAAGGATAAGGCTATATATTTTACGAGCCTCGGCGTACTGGCGATGCAAAGATGTGCATGTGTCCGTCAAAAAACATCGCTTTCCCTTTTCCAAGCCTTTGCCTTTCAAGCCTTTGCCCGCATGGGCGTATGAGGGGTCGGGCTCGAACAAGGGATTTTGGCTGACGATTTAGGGATGAAAACCGAGAACTGAAAGAGGTATTGTACTCTAAACAGCTCGGTTAATGAAGAAATTAGATAGAGTCATAATTTAAACTCCTCTAAAAATCCGACTAATGTTGCTTTTCCTCGCTGTTTGAACCACACACATCATCATTCATTGTAAGCAAAATGGCGACATCAGATCACGTGGTTACCCGAACGCACATACCAGAAGCTACTATTTCAAGGGGTGTAGGTTCTTGTTACACTCTACATGGACAAACATGTTGCACATTTTATGTTGATTTTTATCACAGTTGCTATATGTACATATGTAAGTGGTGAAATGTACTAATATTTTTTGGGTAATCTAATTTTAACTCGGAGAATGACTTTTCCGCTTATATAGTCACGAATAGCACACCCCTCTGGTTGGACTATTCCAAAATCTAACTCCCTCCGTACTTTTCCTGCTGTTCAGCAGGTCGTTTCGACAAGCATTCTGCGGGCGTAGTGAAAGCTGGAGTTCTAGCAAAATAATCCTTAATAAAGGAGGCGGTCGGAAATTCCTGAGACATTTTAAACGTCATTTTGAGTCACAAATAAAATAAGAATCATCCAAACAGACATAAGAAAATAAAGCCAAAATTTGCAACAACAGCGAGTTTGAGCACATTTTGTGTTTTTCAGCTGACGTTTGCTGCGCCATTGATGTTTCGCCTAAATCTAGTTTCCCAGTCAGTAATAACGTGCACGCTTCCTCAGTGCTGATGATTGGGGGGGGGGGGGGGGGGGGGGGGTAGTCGATGTGCCGGTATAATTATATCGGACCTTTTGTCATCATTATTGGTTTGTAGCGCACTGACTTCATCAGTGCTGATGCAGTCTATCGTACTGTGTACTGACAAATCTCCTTTTACATCAGTGTAATCAAACTCACTTGTGTTGCAAATATTGGCTTCATTCGCTCGATGTGAACCTGTTCGATCAGTGATCGTATGTCTAGCCTGGGATATTCGTGATCCAAAATAGCAATTTCCCACCTCCTCAGTCCTTGGACTGATGATGGACCTACAGATATGCTTGGAGGTCGATATTACCCTTGCAGTTCATACTGGTAGAAAAAAAGGTAACGTCCAGTCTAGCTTTGGGTTCATACTGTCGTTTAAAGGAACTAGCCTCTTCGATTCCAGCGAAACACAAAGCAAAACAAAAACTGCAGTTTTGTTATTTTATTTATTATTTCTCGCAGCGCTTTTTTTTCCTTCTTTTTCTTCACGTGCCGGAGTTTTTACACGCACACACACGCACACGCGCGCGCGCACATACATACACGCACGCACACGCGTGCGCGCGCGCCGCTCGTGCACACACACACACACACACACACACACACACACACACACACACACACACACACACACACACACACACACACACACACACACACACACACACACACACACACACACACTCACACACACACACACAACAACAACAACGCAATTATAATGAGCTAAAAATAGCTTGGGTTTAACGCTAATAAGTGTCACACCTTCTCTAGAACGTTACAACATACTTCCCAAAAGTTCAATCCACGTAACATGTATCCATGACGTCAAAGACATTTTGGTGACGTCCAACTGAAACGGCGGGGAAAGAGCCATTGAAAAAAGAGCCAGTGATACTGACAGCTTATAAAAATGTAAAAATGAATACTAAATTGAATGTATTTTGAATCGCATTTTTTTTTCTTTTCTTCTTCTTCTTCCTTTTAAGAAGATCACGTTCTTTAAATACCTCAATCGGTGATTCAAATCGCAACACATAAGCAACACGTGCAAAGCCGTATCAGTACGTACAAGTCAGTTCCATACACCTTCTCACCACTCAAACAGCCCAAACAATTGCTTGCTCTCTTGTTCTCTCTCAGGGAGACTACTGTAAGTCTCCACTTTCAGACAAGATCCAAACACAAAAAGGTTCAAACGAACGTTATTCTGTTTCAGATTTTCTTCTTCTCCACTTTGAGGTTGCCTTCAGCGTACTTCAAAGCCGCAGCAAGGCTTGTGTGCAGAACTAAGAAACTAGTCTGACCACATCCGTCCTGTTCTTCAAACTCTACATTGGCTACCAGTTACACATCGCATTCACTACTAAAATGTCAACTCGGTATCTGCTTAAATTCCCTCTCTGGCACATCCCCTCCGTTTCTGTCCGATCTCCTTCAACCTTACACTCCAAGAAGACAGTTACGATCCGCATCCGACATCCGAACCGTTGTTAGCCTTCGCGTAAATACAAAAACATTTGGTGAAATATAGTTTTCTTACGCTGGTCCAACTGTTTGGAGCCGGTACGCCTCAGACACTCCGCCACTCCGATTCCTCTTCTTTCAACCAAAGATTATAAACTATTTATAATTTTTGTTTCAACTGAGACACACCTGTTCAATAACTATTCAGTCTGAACTGTCGTTTTCACGGCTGTGCCTATAGCCCCGTCCGACGTGCGTGTGTGTGTGTGTGTGTGTGTGTGTGTGTGCGTGCGTGCGTGCGTGCGTGCGTGCGTGCGTGCGTGCGTGCGTGCGTGCGTGCGTGCGTGTGTGTGTGGAGAGAGAGAGAGAGAGAGAGAGAGAGAGAGAGAGGGGAGAGAGAGAGAGAGAGAGAGAGAGAGAGGAGAGAGATGGTGATATTGGTTTGTGCGTGCGTGCGTGCGTGCGTGCGTGTGTGTGTGTGTATGTGCGTGCGTGTATGTGCGTGCGTGCGTGCTTGCGTGCGTGCGCGCGCGCGCCTGTGTGTGCGTGAGAGGGATAAAACATTTTGTGAAAACAGTCCCCAACCGAGTTGGTCCCGTTAAACTTACTATGACGCAGATAGCAAACTGGTTCCAACCAGTTTCCTGGAGACTGGCCGGCTTCGAGTAGACGGGCGCGGCGCAGTGCATGCTGTGCTTGAGGATGTGTACTATAAATAGCTCAGACGCGAACGAATTTATATGAATAGGTTAGTTACGTAAGCGGGTTTGGCCTGGTGGTAAGGCTATGCTGGTAAGCGATCCAGCGCAGACCCTACTTGATGATGATGATGATGATGATTGATGAAGTGATGCTTTATGTCCTCAGATGTCAGTTGACATATTAGGGACAAGTTGTGACCAACGCCGAAGCACGGTGCAATAACTTCTTTACGTCCACGGAAACCAGAAAGCTCGTTAGGACGGACAGTCCAGGACGTCCACCTCGACTCTCACACAGCTCCTGAACCATGTGGCCCTACTGATGAAGTGATGCTTAATGTCCTCAGATGTCAGTTGACATATTAGGGACAAGTTGTGACCAATGCCGAAGCACGGTTCAGTAATTCTTTACGTCCACGGAAACCAGAAGGCTCGTTAGGACGGACAGCTCAGGACGGCCACCTCGACTCTCACACAGCTCCTGAACTATGGCCCTACTTGTTGTTGATCGCTTTTTATCAGTATAGCGCTGTTCTCCGGTCTCGAGCATACTCAGTGCGCTCATTTTGTTGAATGTCCTCAGATGCTAAAAGCATATTAGGGACAATAGGGGTTCTGCATGAGTGAATAGCTTTTTATAGCGCGTTTTTTGACTATCCACTGAAGTGGTGTACTTACAGCGCTGGCATGGCTGGTGCCACATGAAACTGCTGCCATCTCGACGCGTTCTGTGTACACCATACAACCATGCACCATGTCAGTCACTTAATGCAAAGCCACATACGTAAGGTGCATGCGTATTTAGCTGTAACCTGCCACCCGCACTTTTGGCAGAATGACCGGGGTCTTTTACGTGCTACTGCGGTAACACGGGGGTGGACCGGATACCGAAATACGAGTCGGCACAGAAAGTTGACCCTGGAGAAGAAAATTCTCCCGCCGGCCGCTCCTGCAGGGGATGATTCGAACCCACGATCTTTTGTTTACGAGTCCGGCGCTCTAACCACTGAGCTATCCCCGCTCCCCGGCTCTCCTAAAGTTTTGTTGAAACTAAGTTGTGGGTTTGTGGACTCTGTCTTGTCAATTCACTTCTTCAAGCCTTGCTGTCTTGTCAGTAGTTCGCTTGTTCCTTGACTGACAATAAATGAAACTTTATATGGTTCCTCATCATTTGGTCCAGCTGCCCATCAAGCAGAATCATATTCCTGTTGGTGTGACAATCAGTGTAGCAGTCGAACTGTCCGAAGTATGTTCGGCGAACGGGCTTTAGGCATGATACGGTTTCCCCTAAGTGAACACCTTCATTTTACATAATTATGCCGGCAGACGAAGAGAGTTATTATTATTATTGAGGCGACTTACTCAGTGTAGTGGTCACCTCGCATATGCCTCTTGCCAAGATGGAATGAAAACTGACACCCCCCCAAAAAAACAACAACAACAAAAACAAAAACATACACGCACGCACACACACTGACACACACACACAACACGCACGCACGCACACACACACACACACACACAACACACACACACACACACACACACACACACACACAACACGCACGCAGCACACACAACATGCACGCACGCACTGACAGTGACACACACACAACATGCACGCACAGGACGCATGCACGCACACACACACACGCACACACAAACAAACAAACAAACAAACAAACAACCAACAACAACAACAACCCAAAACAACAACAACAACATACACGCACGCACACACACTTACACACACAACACAACACGCACGCACGCACACACACACACACACAAACACGCACGCATGCACACACAACACGCACGCACGCACTGACAGTGACACACACACAACATGCACGCACGCATGCACACACACACACGCACACGCACACACAACACAAACAAACAAACAACACCCCCCCCAAAAAAAAAAAAAAAAAAACATGCACGCACACACACTGACACACACACAACACAACACGCACGCACGCCACACACACACACAACACGCACGCATGCACACTGACACAACACGCACGCACGCACTGACAGTGACACACACACAACATGCACGCACGCATGCACACACACACGCACGCACACGCACACAACACAAACAAACAAACAAACAACAACAACAACAACCCAAAACAACAACAACAACATGCACGCACACACACTGACACACACACACAACACGCACGCACGCACACACACACACACACAACACGCACGCATGCACACACAACACGCACGCACGCACTGACAGTGACACACACACACAACATGCACGCACGCATGCACACACACACACACGCACACGCACACACAACAAAAACAAACAAACAAACAACAACAACAACCCAAAACAACAACAACAAAAAGAAGAAAAGACCAACCGCAAAACTGAAGTGGAAAACTGAAAAAAATTAAAAAAAATTAAGGACATACTTTTCATCTCGGTCAAAAACACAAAGTTCTGCACTGGAAAGGTCATTCAACCCAAGATTTTCCTGTTCAACTCAACTCCTGATCTCTTAGACTCACTGCAAGGCCATTTGACATTAGGTGTAATTAAACGCCTTATTAATACTCTTTCACAATACGTTACATAAAAGCCAGCATGCTGCAAATTTTCAGTGATTAAAACAAAACAAAACAAAAGCTGTACCATGCCCTTCAGAAAGGGTAGACTGGTAGTCGTCGCTTGGAACGCGTGTGTCAACAACCAGTGTCCTAGCCTGTTCAACTGGGCCTATAAGGGATAGGCGAACTAAACAGGCTAATATTCTGTTAAACTGGCCCTCCATCTGTGATGATCTAGTCGCACAGACTACTAGGCCCTAGGGGAGAGAACCGCCACCGCGGATACGCTGTTCACTTCCGGAACAGAGACAAGGCGATTTTAACAGTAAGTGGGGAGAAAAAAAACAGCATTTGTGTTCTCTTTACAAACGCGTATGTTGATTTTGTGTTATTTTTGCTTATGGACGCCTAGTTTACTATTTCTAAGCCCCGATCAATATTCACAAAGAAGCGGTATTTACTTCTAAAGAAGATTCTGAAAGTTGGGACAACGATCTACCTTTGAAACTTGGAAGCGTAATAAAACAATAACTAATATTATTATTAATGTAGTATTTACTAATACTGGTAATAGTAAGAGACGAATACTTTACTTTTTATGCGTAAAGTATAGTATAGTAATAGCTACAGAATCATCAACAAAATGATGTTGGCCGCTTTATGGAAGCAGAAGAAGACTGATTTTGTTTTCCCCAAGTTTCAGTTATATTCAAAACCTTATTTAGCACAATGTAATTTGTAATAAGAATAACTAGCTCAGTAGATTCATATTCATAGTTCAGGAGCTGTGTGAGAGTCGAGGTGGACGTCCTGGGCTGTCTGTCCTAACGAGCCTTCTGGTTTCTGTGGACGTAAAGAATTATTGAACCGTGCTTCGGCATTGGTCACAACTTGTCCCTAATATGTCAGCTGACATCTGAGGACATTAAGCAACACTTCACCACCACCAGATTCATATTTTTTTCTGTTTTATAATATTAAAACTTCATTATGTCTCCATGTATACTGAACTGTAAAGTGAGGGGTGCACATGCACCACATGGGGTGAATTCAGGGTTAATACTACTTACTAATACTAGTAATAATACCAATAGTTGAGTAACTAATCTGTTAAATTAGCCTCTGAATTTTGATGCCTAAAAGTAAAACGGTCTTGGATCAATGAATAACTTCAGTAAAGTAATTAAGAGTTTGTGAAAAGCTGGTGAATTTTGGAGTGCAAACTCTAGAAACCTTTTTAGTACGAATACTCAGGAAGTGTATGGTACATTATGGATAAAATTTGTTCTTTTTGAATTTCAGGGAAAAAAAAAAATACCCACCACCATGTCCGACAGTGAGGACAGCATATTTTCTGATGCTGAGAGTGAGGTAAGTCTTGCTCTTGCTGTTCTGCTTCATTCAACATCGCCCTGACTTCATTTGCCACTATGCAGGTGCCCCCCTCAACCCCACCCCACCCCTCCAGCTGTTTAAAAACAGTTTTGCTTAAGGAGAGTTAAAGGTGCAGAGCAAAAGCACTCAGTATTAAAAGCCTTGTTGAGCATGTTCACCACATGATTGATGGGTGACTGTTACAGTGTTAGTGTTATGAGCTTGGCAGTGTGCCTGCCTGGATATTTTTTCACAGTCAAATTTTATTCAAACTCTGCAAAAGTCCTTTGGATAAGACTGTGATAAAGTGAGGTCCCCCATGTGTATGCAGATGTATGCCAAAAGATCACATGTGGCTATATGCACATTAAAGATTCTATCATCCATGTCAGAGTGTGGAGGATTAATTTATACATTTATGGAAACACCAAAAGAACCCAGCGTACACTAAAAGTGTCGCACTTTTTCCTCACAGTCACAGTAGTCACAGTCTTCAGACTGTTAAAGTTGGACACAATATCAGTATCTGTCCAGAAGAAGAACTCTTCCTGCCAAAGAATATTTGTACTGCTAATGCAATTCCTTCTGAAAAGAGACACAGACAAGTTAAACCAGCTACCAATTTCCCACTTTCAGACTCGGTTGCATTCTTCCACAGATGGCCCAGATCATATTGTGCAAAAGCAGCTCAGATCCAGTTTGGTTCTGGCTGACCGTGTCAGGTTTTTGCCAAACAGAGCCAGTCTGGAAGTAAGCTTGTACGCAAGAAACATCGGGTCAGCTTCTGGCCAATACTTCTGAGCCAATCTGGATTGGATGAGAGTCGGATCCGGCATGTTTAGTGGATAGCGGCCTTTGGCAGCGGGCTTCATTTGGCATCCTCCTGCCATATGGCACTCAGGGCTTTAAAAGAAAGAAAGAGATGAAGTGTTTAAGTCTTTAACCCTTTCATTGCTAAAGTTGCCGAGCTATGACTTGTGAGAATGCCAAAGTTGCCGAGCAGTGACTTGCAGTGAGAACCCCAATGACAATGTTGCTGATCGGTGACTTGGGTCAGTGGAATGACTAAACCTCTTCAAAGTGAATATTTGGTGAATGAGTAAAACTACACATGGTCCCAAAGTTTGTCACGTGACAAAGACAAGACCAGCTTTCGTTTGGCGCTGAAATCTCTGTCTTTGTTCAATTTTTACTGCGTTTCTATATTTTTTTCTGACTTGCAAAAATGGCTAGCGCTTCATCAGTGAGCTGTTCCTCATGTGCAACTGTTTGTTACAGTTCGGGGCAAGCAATGAGCATGGTTATGGATAATCAGTCACCAAATGTACTCGCTAGTGACAGTGGCTCAGTTTGAGTAAAGTAAACATGGTGCTTAACGTCCACAGAAACCATAAGGCTTATTAATATTATAATTATGGATGGGGAGAAGGGGGGAAGAGGGTATGGAGGTGGGGGAAGAGGGAGATTACCTATCGCTACACTGTCACCACCAGCATGACTCCTGCATTAAGATGGGCAGCAATGAGAGCCATTTCATTTTTAATGTTTCATTAATTGTGAGGGGCAAAGTCACAAGACAGTGTCCACAGACCACAACTTTTGAAGAGAAAGGAGAACCGAAGTGGATTTGAACCGAGGTCCCTTTGCTTACCAGCCTAACACCTTACCGCTAGGCCAGACCTCAGTTTGAGATTTTCTTTGTTGACTTTATTATGAGTGTACTGTAAACAAATTATGCAAAAACACTGAACATGTGTACTCCATCAATCTATGACATCAGAATCAAACTTTAATCTCCAAATAAACCAACCCATTTTGTGCTCCGTTCAGTTGTCTTTAAATCGATTTATAGATGAATAAGACTGGATGAGTTGTTGAGAAGATACAAGTTACAACAGTTTAAAGTAGGTATCTGCAATGTAACACTCCTGCACAGCTGGTTCGGAGATGCAGCGTGCTTCTGCACTGCTGGTGTCCAGGTGTATACTTTGCATGTACTGCTGGCGATGAAAGGGTCAAGTTAAATTGTTGTCATCGTATAAATTGCACCTGTCCAGCTGTTTATGTTATGAGGCGTGTTTTGCAGTGAATGTAGATAATAGCTCAGCTGTTGACCCAAACGAACGTAGCCACACAAGAAAGGTGAGGACCACCAGCTGAGTAGGTGAAGAAGTGTATTTTATTTTATAGTAGTACTATGCTAGTAACAAATTAAGAGGAAGAATTTAGTAATTAATATTTCTGAAACATGATACAGACATCCTTTTCAGATGAACCTACGACTCGGGTCTCTCTGAATTTGAGTTGTCGCAAGAGCACCGCTTGCACATTGTCCATAGTTCTTCCGTTATGTCGTGTAGAGCCAAGCATTGCCTTCTTTTCTGATTCCAGGGTGGGGATTTGAATGAACCGAAGAATGAGGAAGGCAGCGATGCCGCTCCAGACGGCAGCGATGCTGCCCCAGAGGGCAGCGACGTGGAGGAGGAGAAAGAGGGAGGCGGGGATGAGGAGGAGGAAGAGGAGGAGGAGATAGGGAGGAAGAAGCACCGCAGGGGAGTAGAGGAAGAGGAGGAGGAAGAGGAGGAGGAGGACGAAGACGTGAGTTGTTTGCCTGGTTGCCCGGGTCTCCTCTTTTGCTTTGCCCTTTGAGATTCATGAGGTGGAGTTCTTGCTTTTGTTTTTTAACTGTAACTTACGGCCAGACACGGTAATGCAAATTCAGCCAAAATCACTTTTTTTTTTTTTTTTTAAGATTTGAGATTTTGGCTGATTTTCAGTGTTTTATTGAATAAATAGTCCATTTTTAGAATCAAAAATGACTTTTACTACATGTATAAGTTGTCAATAAAGATTGCTTACTGATTTGGGGTTCCTTTGTTTTGAGCAGTTTTGATGGAAACAGGCATTTTTTGTGCCTTAACAACAAACGAGGTTTGCTCAACTTTGAACAAAGTTAAGAGCAGTGAAACTTTGTGTGGTGCTTGTATGGATAGTTATCTTAATTTTGTCAGAAGGATTTGGTAGTAATACTGTTCGTTTTTGTTTGATGATGCTTTAACTGGAGAAAAAAGCACTATTTTTGCATATATTATATTAAAACTAAATTCCATTCTTCTGAAAGGGATTCAATTTTCAGAGTACAGCTTCTTCCACATTGCAGTTTAGAATTAGCAGAGTTTGGGGAATGGTGGGGGGGGGGGGGGGGGGGGTCCATTCTTCTGAAGGGGAATCAATTTTCAGAGTACAACTTCTTCCACATTGCAGTTTAGAATTAGAAGAGTTTGGGGAATCTGTCATACACTGGTGTTGTATTTTCATTTTTGCTCCCAGGAGTATGACGAGGAAGAAGAAGAGGAGTCTGGACGACCGAAGAAGAAGAAGAGAAAAGGAGCGCTTGGTTTTATCATCGATGAGGCCGGTGAGTGTCCCCGACTAACTTGCATTTTGAAGTGCATGTCAACAGAGCGGGACCAAACTCAGACCAGATGCACTGCCATTTTGCCTTTGTCTCCCCACAAGCACTTGTAGTCCGTAGCGGGTGTTTGGTGGTTCTGTTTAAACCGTCACAGAATAGTGACATTTATTTTCGCTTTCCTGCTGGAAGACAGTGCAGAGGAACGTCTGCCCTGTGGCAGTCCTGATGACATTGCACATGTCTGCAACTGTGAATCGGAAATGATTTGTGAACAGAGACAGCTTTTCAAAATTGTGTCAGCGCTGCATAAAGGCAGGAGTGCACGTCAAGACTGCTTAGCTTTGCGATGAATTCTGCAATGCACCTTTGAAAATAAAAAGACAGTGGGGCACCCTGAATGTACACAACTTCTGAATACCGAAGACTTGTCATTTCTAAATGTAGAGGGCACCTCAGTCTTGGGCAGTTCAGTGAAACTGGTTTGCATGAGTGAATGCCCTTTGTAATCTTCCGCGCAAGTTGTGAGAGGTTGCAGTGTCACTTCCGGGCTGATTTCTGAGTAGGCGTTGCATCACGCTGTGTATAACAATGGCAGTTGAACCTAGAATTGTGAAGCAAAACAAATGCCACCACTGTTGCAGTTGCAAAAATTACTGGGGAAAGGGGATGGAGGGCGGAAAAAAAAGTGTCGTTTTTTGGCTGACCAGAAGATCACGATTTCGTGGAAAAGCATTTTTGAGTATCGTATAGCTCAAGCAACAAGTTATTGCTTGTTGCCAGACACATTCTGACTACGGGCCTCCAAAAATGCCTTTAAAATTGGCAGCGTAAAATTCGCAAATTCACCTCTGCGAAGAAAGTACCCACTGGAAGTAAAAGCAGCCAAGGGACTTAAGCGATGCCGGGCAAAAGTCAAGGGAGTTAACCCCGCCTGAACCGCCCAGTAGAAGTCAGAACCCCGTTTGTAAGACTGCATGCGAAGTTCAAAAATAAGAGAAACAAAGCCCGTCTTTAAAGAGGGCTGGTCCCTGAATAAGGTGGAAAGAACCGACATGAGACAAAGGGCAGTCCCAGAAGTAAGAGCAGAGTGTAGCGTTACACACACGCTCCGTCCTTCATTTAAAGCCAGTCTGTTCACCTTTCATTGTCATAGCATTTGTCATCCTTTGTTACACACACGCTCCCTCCTTCATTTCAAGCCAGTCTGTTCACCTTTCATTGTCATAGCATTTGTCATCCTTGGTTACACACACGCTCCGTCCTTCATTTCAAGCCAGTCTGTTCACTTTTCATTGTCATAGCATTTGTCATCCTTGGTTCCACACATGCTCCATCCTTCATTTCAAGCCAGTCTGTTCACCTTTCATTGTCATAGCATTTGTCATCCTTGGTTACACACACGCTCCGTCCTTCATTTCAAGCCAGTCTGTTCACCTTTCATTGTCATAGCATTTGTCATCCTTGATTAAAGGATCACTGCTCTAGAGGCTGCCTTTAAGGAGGGCCTACCTCTCGTCTGGCGCTCTGCTCTTTATTTTCATGTTTGGATTTGTGGCCCAGGCAGCCACATAGGGTCATTTTGGAACAAACGTTAGTTAGTAACAGGTCGTTAAAATCCTATCACTAACTAACTAACGCTCATCCTGAGGTGACCGTCTGTGGTTGACTGAACAGAAAATCCAAGAACTGACTGGATTTTTACCGTGAGATACAGCGGAAACCTCTTAAGACAAACCTCTTGAAAATAAGTTCCGCATAAGACATACCTGCCCACTGCACTCTTGTACTTTTGTTCAGCAAATCTGTTGTGAAACAGTTCTTTTCATTGTGGCAGCAGCCTTGTTTTAAGAGAGTGCCGGTTGCTTTGAACCTTGCTGTCCCAACCGAAAAGTGAAATGTGTTCTTTCATTATGGCAACAACCTTGTTTTAAGAGAGTGCCGGTTGCTTTGAACCTTGCTGTCCCAACCGAAAAGTGAAATGTGTTCTTTCATTATGGCAACAACCTTGTTTTAAGAGAGTGCCGGTTGCTTTGAACCTTGCTGTCCCAACTGAAAAGTGAAATGTGTTCTTTCACTGTGGCAGCAGCCTTGTTTTAAGAGAGTGCCGGTTGCTTTGAACCTTGCTGTCCCAACCGAAAAGTGAAATGTGTTCTTTCACTGTGGCAGCAGCCTTGTTTTAAGAGAGTGCCGGTTGCTTTGAACCTTGCTGTCCCTACCGAAAAGTGAAATGTGTTCTTTCATTGTGGCAGCAGCCTTGTTTTAAGAGAGTGCCGGTTGCTTTGAACCTTGCTGTCCCAACCGAAAAGTGAAATGTGTTCTTTCATTGTGGCAGCAGCCTTGTTTTAAGAGAGTGCCAGTTGCTTTGAACCTTGCTGTCCCAACCAAAAAGTGTAATGTGTTCTTTCATTATGGCAACAACCTTGTTTTAAGAGAGTGCCGGTTGCTTTGAACCTTGCTGTCCCTACCGAAAAGTGAAATGTGTTCTTTCACTGTGGCAGCAGCCTTGTTTTAAGAGAGTGCCGGTTGCTTTGAACCTTGCTGTCCCAGCGGAAAAGTGAAATGTGTTCTTTCACTGTGGCAGCAGCCTTGTTTTAAGAGAGTGCCGGTTGCTTTGAACCTTGCTGTCCCAACTGAAAAGTGAAATGTGTTCTTTCATTATGGCAACAACCTTGTTTTAAGAGAGTGCCGGTTGCTTTGAACCTTGCTGTCCCAACGGAAAAGTGAAATGTGTTCTTTCACTGTGGCAGCAGCCTTGTTTTAAGAGAGTGCCGGTTGCTTTGAACCTTGCTGTCCCAGCGGAAAAGTGAAATGTGTTCTTTCCTTGTGGCGCAGATGTGGATGAGGAGGATGAAGACGATGAGGAGTGGGAGGAAGGAGCCGAGGAGTTGATTGACCGCCGCTCAACCTACGAGGGACCCAGCGCCAAGGAGATTGAGAGTCACCAGCGCCTGAAGCAGATCTGGGAGTGAGTTTGACAAGTTTGAGTGTGTGTGTGTTGAAAATTCATCTCTGACCAGCCACGTCAGTGCACCACTTTGTTGGGTATTCAAAAATGCGCTGGTGACGACAAAAAAAGCTAGTCACTCATGCAGAATCGCGTGCAGGCGCAGTGAGTCTGCTGAAGAGTGGCGAATAGTGCTACATAAAAATGATCGACATCTACAATTGCCATCCACTCTGCTTGGGCTGCAGGTTTCCCAACAGCATGATGAGCTTTACTGTTTGACGGAGGGGTTTTTTGTGTGTTCGTTTCCATCCACTCCACTTAGAGTGCAAGTTTCCCACAGCAGGATGAGTTTTACTGTTTGACTGAGTTTTTTTTGTGTGTGTTCGTTTCCATCCACTCCACTTAGAGTGCAAGTTTCCCAACAGCAAGGTGAGTTTTACTGCTTCATTGAGTGTATTTTGACTCATTTCTGTCCACTCCACTTAGGGTGCAAGTTTCCCAACAGCAAGGTGAGTTTTACTGCTTGATTGATTTTTTTTAAATTCATTTCCGTCCACTCCACTTAGGGTGCAAGTTTCCCAACAGCAAGATGAGTTTTACTGCTTGATTGAGTGTTTTTTGGTTCATTTTTGTCCACTCCACTGAGAGTGCAAGTTTCCCAACAGCAAGGTGAGTTTTACTGCTTGATTGAGTGTGTGTTTTTTATTCATTTCTGTCCACTCCACTTAGAGTGCAAGTTTCCCAACAGCAAGGTGAGTTTTACTGCTTGATTTAGTGTTTTTTGATTCATTTCTGTCCACTCCACTTAGGGTGCAAGTTTCCCAACATCAAGGGGAGTTTTACTGTTTGATTGAGTGTATTTGATTCATTTCCGTCCTCTCCACTTGGGCTGCAAGTTTCCCACAGCAGGATGAGTTTTACTGTTTGACTGAGTTGGGTGTTTTTTTTTGGTTCATTTCCATCCACTCCATTTAGGGTGCAAGTTTCCCACAGCAGGGTGAATTTTACTGTTTGATTGAGTGTTTTGATTCATTTCTGTCCTCTCTGTTAGGGTACAAGTTCCCCAACAGTAGAGTTATGCCTTTCCAATTGTTAGTCGGAGATCTGCAACACCTGCAGTGCTACCAGCCGACCACCAATTTGCATGCCCGCATGTATCGCCTTGGTCAGTCACACAGACCTGTGCGAGACAGGCCCACAAACCTGAGAGCACGTTCTGCAGTCCCGCCTCCTGTACAAGGCAGCATGGACACAGCACTGGTAGCTGAACAATCCCAGAGCACGTTCTGCTGTCCCGCCCCCTGTACAAGGCAGCACGGACACAGCACTGGTAGCTGAACAACCCCAGAGCACGTTCTGCTGTCCCGCCCCCTGTACAAGGCAGCACGGACACAGCACTGGTAGCTGAACAATCCCAGAGCACGTTCTGCTGTCCCGCCCCCTGTACAAGGCAGCACGGACACAGCGCTGGTAGCTGAACAACCCAAGAGCAGATTCTGCAGTCCCGCCCCCTGTACAAGGAAGCACGGACACAGCACTGGCCCCAAGGACCCGCACTGGCAGGAAAGCTCTGGGGCTACAAAGAGGACCTGCTGCAGACAACCAACCTCATCAGTATCATCAAGCTAGCTGTCCAAGAACAAATCCCGGATGTCTGAAGAAGGGGCATAACTCCGTTTACCTCCCTTTGCCCAGCATCGTCTGCAGCAGGAGTTAACTGTTGTGATTTTAACTGGTCCTGAATAAAAAATGACGGGACGAGCGCGTGATAAATGTACATTATTATTATTATTTTGTGCAGTTGACACAACATTAAAATCCAACAACTACCTGTGTTTCAGGAGCCAACACGAAGATGAAATCGAGGCTTACTACAAGCAGCGCTTTGGGGATTCCTCCGCCACTGACAGATTTGGTGAGGGAGAGGAAATGTCCGACGAAATCACACAACAAGGGCGTCTGCCTGGTGTCAAGTAAGTTGAAGGATTTGCCTCGGGTGGAGTTTATGTCCCTTGTATTTACACGCGTGCTAGGTCTTTGTTGTTCTGTTTGTGTGATGTCTTTGGCGTGCTGATTACCTCCCTTGTGTGTTGGTCAAGTAAGTGTGTTTGGTTTGCTTGTATGTGCGCCCGTTTATCAGACAACCTGTCCGTGTTTGTCTGTGTGTCTGTTCACTTCTTAGACTGTGTGTGTGGTCTTCTGTTCACCACTCTGAAACAGTTGGTACATTGAGTAGATGATGGTCTAGAAGGCATGTTTTTATCAGGTATGTTGGAACTTACTGTAGTGACAGGATTATATTAAAAGATGACATTTTGTCATCACCTATGAAAACAAACATTTTGGGACTGCCCATTCAAAACCTTTGGATATGTGCTGTTATTAGACTGCTTGAAGGAAATTGTATTTTCATTATATTTGTTATTCTCGGTATTGTTTTCTTTCCCTACACTCTGTCTCTCTCTCTCTCTCTCTCTTGCTTGCTGTGG
The DNA here is from genome assembly GCA_018857735.1 of Alviniconcha marisindica. NCBI lineage: Eukaryota > Metazoa > Mollusca > Gastropoda > Provannidae > Alviniconcha > Alviniconcha marisindica. The sequence goes on along the minus strand of JABMCL010002025.1, from coordinate 490,938 downwards.
CAGACTTTTTGTTTGTTATTCTTGGTGACAGACTTTTTATTGTGTTGGTTATTCTTGGTGACAGACTTTTCATTGTGTTGGTTATTCTTGGTGACAGACTTTTCATTGTGTTGGTTATTCTTGGTGACAGACCTTTTTGCATCAGTAGAATGAGTGACAGCTGAAGTGGGAGGAGTGACACTGAAGTGGGAGGAGTGATCGCTGAAGTGGGATCTGAAGTGGGATTGAGTGATCGCTGAGTGGGATGATGTGTGGTATTCTTGGTGAGGGACTGTTGAAGTGGGAGGAGTGACAGCTGAAGTGGGATGAGTGACAGTTGAAGTGGGATGAGTGATAGCTGAAGTGGGATCTGAAGTGGGATGAGTGATAGCTGGAGTGGGATGAGTGATAGCTGAAGTGGGATGTGAAGTGGGAGGAGTGATAGCTGAAGTGGGAGGAGTGATAGCTGAAGTGGGATCTGAAGTGGGAGGAGTGGGATCTGAAGTGGGAGGAGTGACAGCTGAAGTGGGAGGAGTGATAGCTGAAGTGGGATTGAAGTGGGATGAGTGATAGCTGAAGTGGGAGGAGTGATACTGAAGTGGGATTGATGAGTGATACTGAAGTGGGAGGAGTGATAGCTGAAGTGGGATTGAAGTGATGAGTGAAGGTGAAGTGGGTGAGTGATAGTGAAGTGGGAGGTGATGTGAAGTGGGATGAGTGATACTGAAGTGGGATGAAGTGAAGTGTTGAGTGGGATGGTGGATGTGATGCTGAAGTGGGAGAGTGATACTGAGTGGGTGAAGTGGGAGATGTGATAGTGAAGTGGGATGTGAAGTGGGTGGAGTGATAGGTGAAGTGGGGAGTGATAGCTGAAGTGGGATGGAGTGGTGGAAGCTGAAGTGGGGTGAGTGATAGTGAATGTGGCGATGGTGAAGTGTGTGATGCATGGTGAGTAGTTGTGTGGGTGGTGAAGTGTTGTGTGGGTGGTGAAGTGTTGTGTGGAGTGGTGAAGCTGTTGTGTGGGATGGTGAGTGTTGTGTGGGTGGTGAAGTGTTGTGTGGGTGGTGAACTGTTGTGTGGGTGGTGAATGTTGTGTGGGTGGTGAAGTGTTGTGTGGATGGTGAAGCTGTTGTGTGGGTGGTGAAGTGTTGTGTGGTGGTGAAGTGTTGTGTGGGTGGTGAAGTTTGTGTGGGTGGTGATGTTGTGTGGGTGGTGAAGTGTTGTGTGGGTGGTGAGCTGTTGTGTGGGTGGTGAAGTGTTGTGTGGGTGGGACTGTTGTGTGGGTGGTGAAGTGTTGTGTGGGTGGTGAAGTGTTGTGTGGGTGGGAAGTGTTGTGTGGGTGGTGAAGTGTTGGTGTGGAGTGGTGTGACTGTTGTGTGGGTGGTGAAGTGTTGTGTGGGTGGTGGAAGTGTTGTGTGGGTGGTGAAGTGTTTGGTGTGGTGATGTTGTGGGTGGTGAGTGTTGTGTGGGTGGTGAGGTGTTGTGTGGGTGGTGGATGTTGTGTGGGTGGTGAGTGTTGTGTGGGTGGTGAAGTGTTTGTGTGGGTGGTGGGTGTGTGTGGGTGGTGAAGTGTTGTGTGGGTGGTGAAGTGTTGTTTGGGTGGTGAAGTGTTGTGGGGTGGTGAAGTGTTGTGTGGGTGGTGGAAGTGTTGTGTGGGTGGGGAAGTGTTGTGTGGGTGGGGAAGTGTTGTGTGGGTGGTGAAGTGTTGTGTGGGTGGTGGAAGTGTTGTGTGGGTGGGGAAGTGTTGTGTGGGTGGTGAATGTTGTGTGGGTGGTGAAGTGTTGTGTGGGTGGTGGAACTGTTGTGTGGGTGGGAAGTGTTGTGTGGGTGGTGGAGTGTTGTGTGGGTGGTGAAGTGTTGTGTGGGTGGTGAAGTGTTGTGTGGGTGGTGAAGTGTTGTGTGGTGGTGATGTGTGTGGGTGGGAAGTGTTGTGTGGGTGGGGAATGTTGTGTGGGTGGTGAAGTGTTGTGGTGAAGTGTGGTGTGGTGGACTGTTGTGTGGGTGGTGATGTTGTGTGGGTGGGGAAGTGTTGTGTGGGTGGTGAAGTGTTGTGTGGGTGGGGAAGTGTTGTGTGGGTGGTGGACTGTTGTGTGGGTGGTGAAGTGTTGTGTGGGTGGTGAAGTGTTGTGTGGGTGGGGAAGTGTTGTGTGGGTGGGGAAGTGTTGTGTAGGTGGTGAAGTGTTGTGTGGGTGGTGGACTGTTGTGCGGGTGGTAAGGTTGTGTGACCTGGACCTTTTGCATGCTGGGGTGTGTGTTGGTCTGTGCAGAGATCCCAACTTGTGGGTGGTGAAGTGTCGCATGGGAGAGGAAAAGGCCGTCGTCGTCCACCTGATGCGCAAAGTCATTGCCTACCAGTTTTCTGAAGAGGTGGGTGTTGTTTATCTACCTGGTCGCAAATACAGCAACCATAATGTATTATAAAGATACTAACAGTTTTCTGTGTGTTTTTTAAGGCGAAAATCTTTTGATACAAATGCTTACTTTAATTTTGCACTGGCATCTCAGCTGATGCAGTTCAGCTCAGCATGTCTTCATTGCCTTGTGCAAAGAAATATGCACAAATGAACGAGGCATGGTGTTGAGATCATTCATTTACACTTTCACGCTAGCAGCGATATCATTCATTTACATTTTCATGCTAGCAGCTAGATCGTTCATTTACACTTTCATGCTAGCAGCTACATTGTTAATTTACACCTTCACGCTAGCAGCTAGATCATTCATTTACACTTTCATGCTAGCAGCTACATTGTTAATTTACACCTTCATACTAGCAGCTAGATCATTCATTTACACTTTCCTGCTAACAGCAAGATCATTCATTTACACTTTCATGCTAACATCAAGATCATTCATTTACACTTTCATGCTAGCAGCTAGATCATTCATTTACACTTTCATGCTAGCAGCTAGGTCATTCATTTACACTTTCATGCTAGCAGCTAGATCATTCATTTACACTTTCCTGCTAACAGCAAGATCATTCATTTACACTTTCATGCTAACAGCAAGATCATTCATTTACACTTTCATGCTAGCAGCTAGATCATTCATTTACACTTTCATGCTAGCAGCTACGTCATTCATTTACACTTTAATTCTGGCAGCTAGATCATTCATTTACACTTTCATGCTAGCAGCTACATTGTTTACACTTTCACGCTAGCACTAGATCAGCAGATCCTTTTGCAGTCAGGCTTAATTTGATTGGTACATCACAATAAGTGTCTTGTGACAAGATTGGGTCGCTGTATCCAAGGTCAAAGGCACAGCGAAGGTTACATTTTTTAATGAATGTTCGTCTAGATTGTTATGGTCTGAGCCACGTAACCTTTTGTAACCAAACTTGGTGTGATGCACCATTATGAGCCGAAGACTGGTCTGCCGTGGTCAAGGTCAGGGTCACGGTGAGGGTTCATCTGATCCGATCATAATATGACTGTTTCTGACATACCTGTTAAGCTGCTAAACTAGATCCATTGCAAGCAAAGAAGGACTGTTTCTGACGTATCTGTTAAACTGGTGAACTAGACCCATTGCACGCAACGAAGGGCTGTTTCTGACGTACCTTTTCAACTAGTGATCTCAACCCATCGCATGCGAAGAAGGCGGATGGTGATAGCGACACCGAGACCGACAGAAGCGCAGGGCATGCAGCAGGGGGTATTTTGCCGCGCAGGGCGACAACTCTTTTACGCTTGCAGGGGTGAGACCGTTTCCCGTCTTTGCTTTCCAGCCTCTGCAGATCAAGTCGGTGGTGGCCAAGGAGGGACTGAAAGGCTACATCTACATCGAGGCCTACAAGCAGACTCACGTCAAGCATGCCATCGAGGGAATCGGAAATCTGCGCATCGGCTACTATCAGCAGCAGGTCAGCGCGTGCAGATTTGACGGACGCTTGTTGAACTGGCCAAGACGTTAACCTGCTTATGACAGGCTGCGTAAGGCGCTTAAAAGGATCGTGGACTACCTCTCCACCCACCACCCACCTCCGCTCCCTCCCCCCCACGCCCATCCCCAACAGTCAAAATCTCTTGAGAGTTGTATGTTGGATGCGTGCGTGAACATGTGCACTCAGGTGTGTGTGCATTTGTGTATGTGAGCATATGTATGTATGGGTTGCTTTGTACTTGTGTGTATACATGTTTGTGAATATGCCAGCGAATTGTGTATGATTTATTAGTATACATCATTAATTTGATTGGTATAATGAGGAGAAAAAATACAAGAAAAAATAGTTTTTATGTCCAGTTAAAAATAAATAACAATCAGCAGTGTAAAGTAAAACGTATGAATTATTATTATCTTGTTGACTTGTGCTTTTGCTCTGCAGACTTGAAGTCTGTGTTTTTGTCTATTTTCTCTGCCTAATTGTGGTTCTTGCTTCATTTTAACTGTCAGTGATTAGATTATCATTCTGTTTTTGTTTGAAGGGCTGTGCAGTTTGTGTTTATATACAGAATTCACGATGTTGCGTTAAACTCCAGGAGCTTACTAACTGCATTGTGCTGACTCACAGATGGTGCCGATCAAAGAGATGACAGACGTCCTGAAAGTTGTCAAGGAGACAGCTAACCTCAAACCCAAAACCTGGGTGCGCCTCAAGCGCGGAGTGTTCAAGGACGACTTGGCTCAGGTGCGTGTGGCCCTTTTGTTTGCAACGGTGCACTTCATGTTTCGTTTGTTTGCAACTGATTCGCTGGCTGAGTTGAACTTGCATGGAAAATATTAGTGTGTAAAGACTAAAGAAGAAAGCTTTTTGAAGACAGATTTTTCCTCTTTTAGTTAGATCCAAACACAAAAAGGTTCAAACGAACGCTTATTTATTTTAACATGTGCACACAGTATGCAAATTTTCAGGGAAATCCCCTTTGTCAAGCCACAAAACAACACTTAAACAACAGATAAACGGTCAAAAATGATGGAAAATGAAAGAAAAAGACTTACGTTGGTTTTGGTTTAGTTTTTACAGCTTGTGCGGCGTTTGGAAGATTGTTGGCATATGGAAGATTGTTGGCATATGGAGATTGTTGGCATATAGAAGAGTTGTTGGCATATGGAAGATTGGTTGGCATCTTTAGTCAGGATCTTTTAGATAGGATCATGCACACTGTAAATGAAAATGGGCGAGGGGGGCACTTTGGGTGGAAACCTTTTGTCTGGTAATTTCGGGGTCTGCATGGTCTTTGAAGGTCTTTGAAAGTTTGGGGATGATGATGAAGTGATGCTTAATAATGTCCTCAGATGTCAGTTGACATATTAGGGACAAGTTGTGATCAATGCCGAAGCACGGTGCAATAATCTTTACGTCCACGGAAACCAGAAGGCTCGTTAGGACGGACAGCTCAGGACGGCCACCTCGACTCTCACGCAGCTCCGGAACTATGAAAGTTTGGGGAAAATGGGATACGATTTATTGAGGCCTTGAAAGTCTGTGAAAACTGAGTGGGGTCTGTGAAAGTTCGGGAATTTGGTGGTCTTCAGAGCGCTAGGGAAAAACTATGAGCTTATCAGTCGGAAACTGCATTTCCCAAGACTGAACAGTACTTTAATAATTTAAAAAGCAAAAAATAAAAAGCACTGTGCAAAATCGCAAGGAACGCACTTGCTATCACAGTTTTGACTGATAGAGTGCGTTGGTCATTGGCTACAGTAAGGGTAGCGCCCCTTTACTGGATGTGCGGAAAAGCATACCTGCGTGCTGCTTTTCTGTGCCATGCTGCATCGTGCCGGGTTTTGTGAAAAGTTTGTGAATTTTGAAAAGATTTTTTTTGTACGAACCCTGTTGCAGTGTTGTGCCATGGTTACAATGTATTTGGGTCAGAACTTGAGTCTGATAGAGGCAGCAGTGTGTCACAGTATGTTTGGTGTTTTACAGTGCATTTGCATGTATTACAGTATATATACAGGTAGAAACATTCAATCTGATAGATGCAGCAACGTGTTATAGCGTATTTGG